>OU015492.1:219613394-219658394 GCA_907164885.2 Dolomedes plantarius | reverse complement strand
AAAAATGTCAAATTGTCTTTAGGAAAGTAAAGAATTTTGAAAAGTAAAGCTGAAAAGTAAAAATGTCAAATTGTCGAATGTTTGTTAACCAAAATCAATTTAAAAACTAAATACAGTATAAATAACATAGAAAAGATTTAGCCTTTATCATTGGACAAAAAATCCTGAAAAGTAAAACATAAAATATATAAATTTATAATAAACCTACCAAAATCCATTAAAAAACTAAACACAGTATAAATAACATAGAAAAAAAAGTATACGAAATGTTATACACATTATTTTTTTTTTATTTTTTTTTTCATATTATTAATAATTTTTAAAAATAATAAAATAAAATAAAAATAATTAAAAAAATAATAAATAAATAATAATAATAATAATAATAATTTAAAAAATAATAAAATAAAAGGTGAAATAAAAAAGCCTCTATAAAAAAGCTGAAAATACAGGTTTAGCAAAATGTGAACGATCCGTATTTGAACCCGCGGCGTGTAGCGTGGTAAATGAACGCTTTTACTGAATGCGCCACAATGACATGCTACTTTATTGCGTAAAGAGGAAAATATTTGACTAAGTTTACTGGAAAGTTGCTATGGGTTGGTGAATATACATGTATTTATGGAGTGAGAGGAGTTTTAAGTCAGAAATAAGTTAGCAGGATAGAAGCTTAGTCTTCAACTCTTCAATAGACACAAAGACATAAGCGAGGGGGGTTGTAGTAGCGATTAAAAAAGATCTCGTGACACTTAGCGTGGTTGATTCGAATTTTCCATCGCGTGTGGTAGTGTCAATATGCCGTTGGATCCGATTTATTTTAGAGTATAAAATCTGACTTGAAAGATTATTATTTTCATTTATTATTCTGGTTTAATATATAACTTGAAACTTTTTGATTTTATTTATTTTTATCTTTTCGCTCGCTGTTTGCCAGCTAACCCTAACGCGGACGCCATATTCAGAGGGGTGATTCCACAAAGTGTAACAGCTTACATTTAGTTTCAAAATTCTTGGTTTTTTATTAATTAAAAATCAACGGTAATTAATTTCGATTTTTGAAGTTCTTCAGACCCTCGGCTGTTTTTAAAGACGCCTGTAAAATTTCACGATCGTTGCTCCTAAACTGTGGATTTCTATACAATTACAGAGATACAAACATTCATTTTTATATATTAGATATATATATATATATATATATATATATATATATATATATATATATATATATAAAATATATATATATATATATATATATATATATATATATATATATATATATATATATATATAAAGAGAGAGATAGAGATCGTAACGGATATTTTTATAGACAAAATAATATAGAATAAAACATTCATATTAAATACAATGGTCAATGTATGCAATTAATTTGTAAGTTTAATATCCATAAAACATACTAATTTGAATTAGATTCTTAAAAAACTTCCATCTCAATGAGTCTAGTGGTTAAATTTTATCTTTTACCGTATTTCAATATTTTTTTGTCAATTTATTTTGTTGTTATGTACGTGACGCGAAATTAATTTAATGTATCACGAAAAGAAAAGAAACCACGTGATCGGCATTTAATAAATTAAATTCTAAAATTAATCTTTAAAAATTCACCAAAAATCAGAAAATGAAGGTAAAGATTTGAAAAAGAGGTCATTTTAAAGACATTTTTATGATCTTTCTCGCGATGTTAGTTGTAAAATATTCATTTCTTTATATAACTTTAAACTTTTAGTAGTTTCTCTATATAAAAGCATGTAGTTTATTTTGGTATAATTTTTATTCAGAGGAGACTTACTGTTTTAAATGTAGCATTTTTTAAGTTTTTTTTTTAATTTCCTTAAAGTTCTGCATATATTTAACAATTTTGAAAAAAACATAGAAGTTTATTTTAAATATTGACACTCTCTCATTAATCTTTATAAGAATTAAATCCAAAAATGTATTTAATACGTGCCTACACCATGTGTTTGTAAAAAAAGTTCTCCGAACGTGTTCATATACCTTAAATATTGATATGTCGACATTGAGCGTCGTTTATTTTTTATATCAACCTAAATATAGAATACAAGGATTCCCTTGTAATTTGTACCAACTATGGAAGTTATTCGACGTGCCGCTCGTTTTTATTTTGGGTATTTTGATTCTGGCGCCAGTTTCCACAATTCTAGCGGAGGGTAGCAAAGAAAACGATAAATTGCAATTGTTTGGCCACCCTGGAAAGTTAGTTCGTAATCAAAATTCGTACTGAATAAATTTCCTCGGACGCAATATCAGATGGAAAATTCCAATATACATCATGAGCCTATTTCACTCACAATAAGTGAATATATAAAATACTAGCTGAAAACCCGCACTTCGCTACGGAATACATTCAAATTAAATACAACGGTCAATGTATGCAATTAATGACAAAAAAAAATAAATATAAAAAAATAAGTACAGTTAATATAGTACAGTTTGAGGAAGATATCTTTTACTGTACTTTAATTTTTTTTTTTTGGATAATGTCCAACCCGTCTGCCGCATTAGCAAGGGAAAAAATATTTTTTTGTCTATTTCATTGTTATGGACGTGACGATAAATTTATTTAAAGTACCAGAAAAAGAAATCACGTGATCAGCATTTAATAAATTAAATTCTAAAATTTAATCTTTAAAAATTCACCAAAAATCAGAAAATGGAGGTAAAGGTTCGAAAAATATTTCATTTTAAAGGAATTTTTACGATCTTTCTCGTGATATAAATTTCATGACCCTCAAATTATTATTTTAAATGCAAACTTAAAAAAAGTTGCAAAAACAGCTTAAAATTTTAATTTTAAAAAATCTAAGACGAATTTTTCAAAAATCTTTCTTAGTGCACCCCTACACTATTAGATGAGTAGCCATGCAAAATGTCCGCCCTTTAGGTCCAGCGGTTTGGTGTGTGCGTTGTATGTCAGCGAGTCAGTGAGTCAGTCAGTTGCGGAACTGTTATATATATATAGATAGTTGGGAAATATAACGTCAAGAATTCAAGTACATTTATGTTAAAAATCTAAGGCCGTGTTTCTCAAACGACTCTTTTTTCTAACGGCCAAGTAAACTGTAACTCTCCCACCCCTTCAAAAAAACGATACGCATATTGGGAACCAGAGTCATTACTTTATTTCATGGTCTACAAATTTCAAAAATATGTGTGGTTTCAAAGAACGATGCACAGTTTTGTGACAAACACTTTAATTAACAATCGTGAGAAATTCGGAAGAAATCGGAAGAAAATTAAGACTCGTGGTGCACTTTGAAAAATGATAGCAATTTTGATGAATTTTTGAAAAACAGGTCTTACTCTACCCAAAATACTTTCAACAAATCATTTATATAAATTATTTGTGAATTTTAAGTGGTTACAATGTAGTATAAAAATGGTATTAATTATTCTGATTTTCTATATAGATAAAATATTGAAATTTTTTAAAAAGTGGGTCTCTCTACATCACTATTTTGCACATATACAACATTTTGTCAATTTCTTTTGTTTTTATGCACTTTAATATTTTATTTTAATTTTCATACGGTTAAAATGACATATTTTTTTATGGTAACTTATTTCTCAAATCCGAGATGCTACAATACAAAGGGAAAACTATCCAATATTGTTCAAGCAATACGCTCGGTTTGAAGTAGTTAAACAAATATTTTTGATGCAGTTTGGCGTCTTACAAACTTTCAAACTTAAATAAAAAAATAACTACGCACACTTCATTTTAAGAAAATTCAAAGGCCTTTACGTGACTTCAAACACATGTGAAAAAATTTCTTAGGGAATCAGTGGCTTATATTTCTTACAATTGAACGCTATTTTTGTGATTAATAACAATATTCATATTTGTTCTTTTTATTTAAGGGGACGAGGGACCTTCAAATTCGAATTTTTTAAATTTCCAATTTTTAACTCTACATACAAAATGAGAATAATTAATTTTCTATTTTACTACACTGAAAACATTTAGAATTCAAAGTAAGGAATTTTTGGCAGAATAATATGTGTTTTTGAAAAAAAAATTCAAAAATGCTGACTTTTTCAAACTGATCTATGCGCATTCTATATTAATTAAAATTCTTAAATTTTGTTTTATAAGTTTACCATATGTATATAAATATAAATGTGCATTTAATTTATCTTTTTGTATGAATCGAAAGTCTTAAATAATTTTTTTTTATTCTACCTGTTATTTTTTTATGCTTTATCTTTATTTTATGGTCTATAAATTTGAAACATACTTGTGGTTTCAAAGAATTATGCACAGTTTTGTGACGAACACTCCAATTAACAATTCTGAGAAATTTGGAAGATATCGGAAGAAAATGTATACGCATGGAGCCTTTTGAAAAATTCTAGCATTTTTGAAGAATTTTTTGATAAACAGGTCTTATTCCTCAACAAAATATTTATTTGTGAATTCTAAGAATCGTCAATGTAGTAGAGAAGGATATTAATCATACTCATGAGGTATATAGAGTAAATTATTTAAAATTAAAGAAGAACGAGATTAAAAGTCCCTTGTTCCCTAAAAAAAACAAAAAAGGGGAAATTGAGTAATCTTACCTAACAAGTCAAATCCAATTCGCCATTTCTTTCCCTCTCCAAACACAGGATTTACGTAAACACATGTTAAAGCGCCAAATCTTTTTCGGGCACAAGAAGCCAAATTCCACCCTTAAATTTTATTTATAGGAACGTTCGTTTTTTGTTTTGTTTTTTCCACGATGCGTTTGACCAACCACCTGGATCAAACATTCGGACTGTAAAAAACATGCTATAAATCTAAATTTTCGGTCATTTCACTATCCCAAACAAAAAACTGTACGAAAGAAAAGAAATCGTTATTTTGGAATCCCTTATGTATTTATTATAAGCATTGAGTTATTTTTTCTTGGAAAACGTTCATCCTTTCCTCATAGAGGGAAGCTTGCAAATAAGTTTTTCAAAATAAGAGAGTCCGTGCCCACTTTTCCTCCAAAGTGTCAAGCGGGCTGGCACATGAATTGCGTCTGGAAGCTATAAGGAAAATGCGTTTTTTTTTTTTCACGAAATCCTTCTCGGAAGTGGATATATCCTGTCAAAATCCTGGCGAGAATAAGTGTTATATAAGAATCCGGTATTCGTGTTAAAGGATTACTCAAGTTTTATGTAATAGCCCTCTGTTTCGAATATTCTCGAGAAAAGGGAGGGGGTCATTCAAACTATGGATGTGGAAAGACAAGCTTTGTTGACGTTACGGAGAACTTCGCAGGGTTATGTCAAAGAGTTGTATGTAAATTTGCTGGTGTTTTGTATGTCGAAATGCTTATCGTCGTGGAAAATTGCGTACAACCTCATTGCATACAAGTGAAATTCTGTAAAACGTAATGTTGGCTACATCAGTTTTTAAAATAGGATTGCGTTCCTCCATAACGGTCCTTCGGAAAGCAAAATTTCAGACGTGAAAACCGTCCGTCCATCCGTCGTCGCGAAATATAAATTTGGCAGCTTGCCAAACTCAGTCTGTATCGCTCCGACAAGCAGTAAACAGTTAAAAAGAAAAGTACCAAATTCCGTTAAAATTTTGACATACATAAATGTATATATATATATATATATATATATATATATATATATATATATATATATATATATATATATATATATATATATATATATATATATAAATATAAATATATATATATATATATATATATATATATATATATATATATATATATATATATAAATATAAATATATATATATATATATATATATATATATATATATATATAAATATAAATATAAATATATATATATATATATACATACGTACATATATATAGATACATGTATACATAACACATACAAAAGAGGTAGGCAACGTTAAATAATCCGACGTTAATAACCCGCGGTAGTTTCGTTAGAAGAGACTACCTGAATTCTTTTTCAAGCTTAAAAAGGGTGACTTTTAAGGTACCTACCTACGTTCGGATCCCATTATTTCAAAAATATACAGTACTGATTAAATGCATATATTGTTAGCTTAAATGGGATATAAAATTATGAAAACAAATATTATTTTGGTAAAAATTTCATAACATTTTAAAATAGAGGGAATTTTTTATAAATTTTTAATACAATTGAGTTCTTATACCAGAGAAACTACGCTTCCTTTAACTTAATATATTTTCATTTCCTTTAAAGTATACACTACTGTGACACTTCCCTGTGTTCTGAAGCAAAAGTTTTGTAATATTTCCAAATATCTCTGAAATATACCGCCAGAAAGGCGATATAAAACACTGATTTTTTTTTTAATTACCGTAAGATTACTTTGTGTAATCTTACGGTATACCGGGGTTACTTTGTGACTGCAGGGGTAACTTTGTGACGCATGGTAATTTTTTCGTATTTCGGTTCTTGCGCCGCGCCCGTGGTACCGGGTAGCATATTTTGAAAGACTAGCGATCTCGCACTCGCTTGCCGGTTTGACGAAAGCATCAGTTTCGCCATCTGTTGACATATATAGGAATTTTTTTTTATTCATTTATTTATTTATTCATTTATTTATTTTGTTAAAATCTCTTTAAATCCTGTGTTATATATGTAATTCAGATTTTAAAACATACTAAATTACGTAGAAGTAAAAAAAAAACTTATAATAAAAAGATTCCTATATAAGTCAACAGATGGCGAAACTGATGCTTTCGTCAAACCGGCAAGCGAGTGCCGAAATCGCTAGTCTTTCAAAATATGCTACCGGGTATGCAAAGAACGTCCGACATGCAGAGACATAGTGGCCAGTGTCCGAAGCTTTTGCGCACTATTTGTCTTCGCTGGCCAGTATACTGTTCAAACCTGTTGTCAAGCCATTGACTCAAACTTCGGAAACTTTAAGTGCTGAAGGCTAACACCTTATACAAACAGCTACCACAGGTAATTATTTTTTATTGACAATATGTTGGTTAGATTGTGGAGCAATATAACTTTTGTGTAGTGATATTTCCTAGAGATATGACAACGTAACCAAAATATCGAAAGGTGACGGGGTTACTTTGTGATACATCGACACTGTCACAGAATAACCTACAAAGTCGACCTACCTCCTCGAGCCGCCCGATGTTGCATTTTTCCGTCCTCTAAAATACCACTGGAGAGAGAGAAGTATTGACTATCGGGGAAAGAAAGCTACCCGAAGGAGCAAAATGTGACGAAAGACGAATTTCCTCATCTTCTCAAAGAACTGATGGCTGCCCTGGGCACCCGAGGTCTCTTTGATGTCAAGAATATAGATAAAGCAATCCAATATTTGTAATAGGTTGTAGAGTATATAGCTCACTTCTACCCAGACTTGGGTGTATATAATTTGAAGTGGCACTCTAAATGAATTTGATACAAACACAGTTTATACATGAAACAATGTTTATTGAATTCGTTGCGCATATAGAATTTCCTTTTACAGCAATAAGCATACGTACTACTTGTACGGAATATATATTAACATTCATATATAGCTCACTTCTACCCTGACTTGGGTGTATATAATTTGAAGTGGCACTCTAAATGAATTTGATACAAACACAGTTTATACATGAAACAATGTTTATTGAATTCGTTGCGCATATAGAATTTCCTTTTACAGCAATAAGCATATGTACTACTTGTACGGAATATATATTAACATTCATATATAGCTCACTTCTACCTTGACTTGGGTGTATATAATTTGAAGTGGCACTCTAAATGAATTTGATACAAACACAGTTTATACATGAAACAATGTTTATTGAATTCGTTGCGCATATAGAATTTGCTTTTAAAGCAATAAGCATACGTACTACTTGTACGGAATATATATTAACATTCATATATAGCTCACTTCTACCTTGACTTGGGTGTATATAATTTGAAGTGGCACTCTAAATGAATTTGATACAAACACAGTTTATACATGAAACAATGTTTATTGAATTCGTTGCGCATATAGAATTTCCTTTTACAGCAATAAGCATATGTACTACTTGTACGGAATATATATTAACATTCATATATAGCTCACTTCTACCTTGACTTGGGTGTATATAATTTGAAGTGGCACTCTAAATGAATTTGATACAAACACAGTTTATACATGAAACAATGTTTATTGAATTCGTTGCGCATATAGAATTTGCTTTTAAAGCAATAAGCATACGTACTACTTGTACGGAATATATATTAACATTCATATATAGCTCACTTCTACCCTGACTTGGGTGTATATAATTTGAAGTGGCACTCTAAATGAATTTGATACAAACACAGTTTATACATCAAACAATGTTTATTGAATTCGTTGCGCATATAGAATTTGCTTTTACAGCAATAAGCATACGTACTACTTGTACGGAATATATATTAACATTCAATATATATTCCGTACAAGTTAATAGAAGTACACTTTGCAAATACTCACAAACCAGCAGAGAGTCAAACCAGCAGTTCTGCCACGTAAACTTTGGGCCCCCTAAGCACTGGCGCAGGATAGCACCTGGAGCTGCTTACATCGTAGCTCCCCTAACTCGCTTATCTATCAACCTTAACAACCTCTTTCTTTAATCAAGCTGCTTGGTATTTATACCAAGCGCGTATGCCGAAATTAGCATATCTCAAGCAGCTTCTTTAATTCATTCACTCAAAAGTTCGATTCTTGTGAATCGAATCTTGTGGATACCTTACAAGGTATAAATAATTGTGTATCAAGCTTGTGATAAGCAATCTACTGTCAAACTTTGTGTCAAGTAATTTTTTTACCACTTGGATTTAAAGGCGAAAACACAGATGTCATAAAGTCGCGGGGCAACTTTGTGACACATTTAAACTTTAATTTCTCAAAGGAAATTAAAGATCGGGGTTAGCGCAGTACATTACTACGTAAGGAAAGGGTGTACCATTGCTTTGCAGTTGTTCGCTTTGGGCTGCTTTTAAAACTGGTCGGCTGGCACAGGAAAAAACTTAAAATCTGTCACAAAGTAACCCCATATTACGGTATCTATATATATATAAAAGAGCTCGTCTGTTTGTTTGTCCGCTATAGAATCATAGACTGTTTCACCCACCGCGACCAAATTCGGCACAGTTAATGTTTAGGACCCGAGAAACTTAAATCAGGAAAAACGAAATTTGGGGCTCAATTGGTTTTTTTTAATTAATTTTTTAACGATTTTTGTGCCTCTAAGAGGTGCGCGATCACCTGTAAAGCCCCTTCACCACAACCAGCTGCGTTAAGAGAGGTGGTTTGGGGGTGACGGGAGGGGTCAAATTCCAATGCGCGGGAGGAAGAGGGTTTTGAATGACCTTTGGCCCTGGCTCCCCCCAAATAAACACAACTGGCCAGATGAACATGAAGCGCGGGGGTGCAGCCCAGTATTTTTTTGATGGAATGCATGAAAAATTTTATATCTATATATCTACCTGGGCAACGCCGGACAACAATGCTAGTATATATATATATATATATATATATATATATATATATATATATATATATATATATATATATATATATATATATATATATACACACACACACATATATATATATATATATATATATATATATATATATATATATATATATATATATATTGTTGTTGTTGTTGCTTATGCCCCTTGACCGACATGTAACATCAGGTGAAGTCCCGAAGACTATGGGTGACGAATGTGCGGCTCCGGTTTTTAATAGCACCGCAAGGGTCGGAGACCGACTTGGCTAAACGACCGGTCCCGTAATTTTGAACCGAGTCAAGTGACGAGACCGGAACACTTGACCCCGCACCTCCAGAGGTAAATTTGAGGACTTGGAGGACATTGTAGCCACGCCCTATTTAACGTGCCCCGACCACAATTAGTGAAAAGGTAGATTCGCAGCGACGAGCATCGAATCAGGGACATTCAGATCACTCGCCCGCTGCTCTTGCCAACCGGAAGAGCACGTCCCTCCCTCCCCCCTTTCTCTCTCTCTCTCTCTGTCTATATATATATATATATATATATATATATATATATATATGTGTGTGTGTGTGTGTAATGTACTGGACAACCCAGGGCCACTGGATAAACACAACTGGCCAGATGAACATGAAGAGTGGGGGTACAGCTCAGTATATTTTTGATGGAATGCATGAAAAATTTTATATCTATATATCTACCCGGGCAACGCCGGGCAATAATGCTAGTCTTTTATAAGTACAGGTACTTTTTGAATGATTCAATTAACACATGCAGCTGAGCTTTAACGCCAAAACTTAGCAATATGTAAAACATTATTCCACAATTCCATTTAAATACATTGAAAACTTCAGATGTTTTGTGTTTTCATACAAATCCTGTCTTATCAAACGAAAGCTTCCTCTAGTTCAGAGGTGGGGAAACTTTTTACCATTAGAGGCCACATGTAAATTAGGTAGTAATAATGGAGTAAATTAGGTAGTAATAAGTTGATGAATCTATAAATGCGACTTTTATGAAATTATTATAGTTAGATATAGTTTTAACAATTTGGGGCATTATATAGAAAAATAACAAAAATATTTAAGTCCTTATTTATTTATTACTAGCTGAAAACCCGCGCTTCGCTACGGAGTACATTCAAATTAAATACAACGGTCAATGTATGCAATTAATGCCAAAAAAAATTATATATATTTATAATAAATGCGACGATTAATGTATACAATTGATGCAAAAAATATATTTTATAAAAAAATCGTAAGGGATATTTATTTTTTTTTGATAATATCTAATCGTCTGCTGCATTAGAGAGAGAAAAAAAATTTTTTTTGTCTATTTAGTTGTTATGCACGTGACGATGAATTTATTTAAAGTACCAGAAAACGAAATCATTTAATCGGCATTTAATAAATTAAATTCTAAAAATTAATCTTTAAAAATTCACCAAATATCAGAAAATCGAGGTAAAGGTTCGAAAAAGATTTCATTTTAAAGGAATTTTTATGATCTTTCTCCTGATATAAATTTTATAACCCTCAAATTCTTATTTTAAATGCAAACTGAAAAAAGTTACAAAATCAGCTTAAAAATTTAATTTTAAAAAATCTAAGAAAAATTTTTCAAAAATCTTTCTTAGTGCACCCCTACACCCTAAGAAAAATCGCCATGCAAAATTTCAGCCCTTTAGGTCCAGCAGTTTGGTCTGTGCGTTGTATGTCAGTCAGTGAGTCAGTTACGGAACTGTTATATATATATAGATTTCACATAAAAAGTTACAATATAAAATATTTTTGTATTCACATAAGGATAAAAACTTGTTATAACATTAATCATTAATTATCATTTTTTTGCAGAAAAAATAATACGTTTTAACGTACATGGAGTCAGTCACAACAATAATAGTAAGAAAATAGTTTTTGTGTAGAGATCATATAACATGTCTGGTAGTATTGCTAAGAAACTCTGAGCATTAAATTACATATAAAGTGCAGTTAAAGTATCATACAATCAAGGTAAACGAAGCTCATTTGGATAAATATACAATTGTAGCGACTTTAGACAACTATTTCAAAATGTCAACTTTATTTTGGCCGACAATTTACATACATTCATGCCGTTCTTTATTTAATTCCATTGATTTGCAAATTGTTGTAATCTATATAATTAAACATTAATTAATACAAGTGCTAGCTTTTATGAAGGCCGCAAGAGGAGATCACAGAGGCCGCGCGTTCCCCACCTCTGCTCTAGTTCATCGGTTTCCTCTTTGATATTACTGAATTAACCTTTTCCTTACGGAGTGGGATAGCATGTATCCCAAGAATACAGGCCCAAGAATATATATATATATATATATATATATATATATATATATATATATATATATATATATATATATATATATATATATATATATATATATATATATATATATGTATATATATATAAATATATATATATAGATATATAGATATATAGATATATATATATATATATATATATCTATTTAAAAAAAAACTAACTGCCGGCGCCGCCGCTGTCAAAAGCTTGTCACGCTATCTCCTCCGAAACCGCTGGGGGTATGGGGTCGAGACCGATACCAATCGATGCAGAACAATGTGGGGAAGAAAGTAAGACATGTCTCATATTCGTCGGACTTTAAGTTTTTTTTTTATTTTATGTTTTGTGGGAAAATATTGACTTTTTCATGTTCAGATTACGATAACTCGCCAAAAAAGGATCGTAGAATTTTTTTTTTTTTTACAATCTAAGACTACAGACATTTCTCCTTCAAACAAGACCTCATTTGTTTAAAAATAATTTAAAACAGACTGATATTTTTATTAAAATTGAAAACCCTTTTTTTGGAAAAATTTATGCTTTTCGAGATATATAAATTCGATGCTCTCAGACTTATTATGTTACAAAGAAAATATTTATATCAACTGGAAGATGAAAGCTTTCTCATTCATATAAACTTCATTTCAAGTCTCTATCTTAAAATTTCGATTTTTAATTGAATTTTAAAGAAATACTTCAAAAAAATCTTCTCATTCGCTTCCTTTAAAAGAAGATCCAATTTTTTACCCATTCATCCATTTTGCCGGGCTTCATCCATTTCGTCGGGAGGGGGGGGGTGAAGCTTCAACTGTAAACAAATGAATGACTCAATCGCTGTAAAAAACTATTGAGTCATTCATTCACTTGATTCACCAGAGGAGCGAGCGTAGCGAGGCTAGGGGCGAAGCCCCTAGTATATATATATATATATTATATATATATATATATATATATATATATATATATATATATATATATATGTATATATATATATATATGTATATATATATATATATGTATATATATATATATATATATATATATGTATATATGTATATATATGTATATATATATATATATATATGTATGTATATATGTATATCTGTATATATATATATATATATATATATATATATATATATATATATATATATATATATATATATATATATATATATATATATATATTTATATATATATATACATGCATATGCATATATATATATTTATATATATATATATGTATATGCATGTATATATATATATATATATATATATATATATCCCCTTAATGGCCGTTCTTACAAAGATGGTATTAAATTTCCCGTTGTAAAGAAGGAATTGGAAAAATCAGCCCCGTAAGCTAAAGGTTAAAAATAAAAAATTCTTTAAATTTTACAAACATGAAATATGGGACGGGATTTTTCAGTTCCAAAGACAGGAAATTTATAAAAGTCCTGAATTATGTTTATTAGTAAACATGCATTTTTCAAATGAAGCTGTTTCAGTACCAGGTCATTACCTTTCTGCAATAAACTGTGTTATTCGTGCAAAACAAAATTACTATTTTTCCCGGAAATGGAAAAAAAAAATAGTAAGTCTCTTCCTTACCATTTTAAAGTATTAAATAAGAAGAAAAACAGGGCTTCGTTTCTAAAATTACTTATTCAAAGTGTTTTGAGCATATCTATGAAGACTGAAGTGGAGAAAAAATAAATATTACGATATATTTGCCCTGATTTCTAAATGCATTCCATAACGCGCATAAAAAGTTAAACTGTTCTCGCTTCTTAAAGCCTGATGTATAAAACATGAGGTATAAAAATTGGATAATAAAAGTTTAGGTGCTTTCTGCTTTCCTAATCTATGACATCATAGGAAGCAGTATTTGAAATAACTAGCTGAAAACCCGCACTTCGCTACGGAGTACATTCAAATTAAATACAACGGTCAATGTATGCAATTAATGCCAAAAGAATAAATATATATATTTAAAATAAATGCGACGATCAATGTATACAATTGATATAATATATATATATATATATATATATATATATATATATATATATATATATATATATACATAAATCGTAAGGGATATTTATTTTTTTTTGGATAATATCCAATCGTCTGCTGCATTAGAAAGAAAAAAAAATTTTTTTGTCTGTTTAGTTGTTATGCACGTGACGATAAATTTATTTAAAGTACCAGAAAAAGAAATCACGTGATCAGCATTTAACAAATTAAATTCTAAAAATTAATCTTTAAGAATTCACCAAAAATCAGAAAATTGAGGTAAAGATTCGAAAAAGATCTCATTTTAAAGGAATTTTTATGATCTTTCTCGTGATATAAATTTTATAACCCTCAAATTATTATTTTAAATGCAAATTTGATAAAAGTTACAAAAACAGCTTAAATATTTAATTTAATAAAATCTAAGAAGAATTTTTCAAAAATCTTTTTTAGTGCACCCCTACACCATAAGAAGAATCGCCATGCAAAATTTCAGCCCTTTTGGTCCAGCGGATTCGTCTATGCGTTGTATGTCAGTGAGTCAGTTACGGAACTGTTTTATATATATATATATATATATAGATAAATTTTAGAAAAACTATTCACCGAAAACTTCTCCTCTAGAGTAATATAAATGACATTTTTTCAAGAATTGTCAAATTTCTAAGCTGCAAATCTTTTTACATTGAATATTCATTCACCTGATTGAAAACCCTGAATTTTGAATTATAACTAGTTAAATGCAAATAATTCAACAGGAAGAATGTAGACAAAATAAACAGAAATCCTGAACATATAGCTAAACGCACCATAAATGCAAGATTCTGGAGCAGTAACAGAACTAAACCATATAACGAGGCAGCCGACCGGTCTCTTCATCAGGCCTAACTTGGGGCCTTGGGATGTCTTTTGGTTAGACCTGCATCCTATTCAGAAAGTTCCCCCTCGAGGTAACTGATTCCGTAAGGCTTCCTGATGCATCTCGCCTTAGTCGAAAGTAAATATTTCCTTTATGTGGTGAATTTTGTTTAAGGGGATGGTGGACTTTCAAATTACCAAAAATCGAGCAAAAATTGGAATTTTTTTTGGGGGTGTATTAATATTTTAAAAACATGTAAATATTGGAATGAAATGCATTTAAAATGTGTAGTGAAAAGAAAAATGAAAAATTGGTGGCTTTAGAGTAGTAAGTATTAAAGGTAGGTAAAAAATTATCTTTTAAATGACTTTTTCTCAAAATGAGAAATTTCCAGATTTGCAAGTCTTTAAAATGCTCCTCGCGTCATAATTTTTGACGAAATTTTATGAAATTTATAATAAAGATTCCTGTAATACGTCAAAATAAAGTTATGTATCCATTTTAGGATTCGAGGTCAGATAAAAGTTTAACTTTAGTGTAGAAAAGTACAAAAATTTCGCGAAAATTCAGAGTACAAGCATAAAAATATTTTCTAAAAATTAACTATTCAACGAAAGTACAAAAAATACATAACTTTGTTCAGAAAGTATTTATAAGCAATATAAATGCAAAATTAAGGGAAAAAGTTAAAAATTGAGTCGCAAGGAGCATTTTAAAGAAGGATAATTTAACTTAAATTTTTTAATTATAAAATATTTTTTTTTAAATATTTATAAAATTTTATAAAGTGTTTCATATTGTTATACTTTAATGAATATATATACAAAATTTCATATCTCTGTGGTAAAAATTTCAAAAATCGTTTTGAAAGGTCCACCATCCCCTTAAGTAAAAAATCATGTAGTCTCTTCTAACGAACCTACTGAGGGTTATTAACGTAGGATTACTTTTCGTTGTTTACCTCTTTTGTATGTACACTGCTCAAAACAATTAGGGGAGCACATGGTTTTAACGAAATTACGCAAATACTTACACCGATAAGTAGCATAAAATAAATCATCCATAATTTAAAGCCTAGCAGGAAACAGAAGAAGCAAACTTCATATGCGAATCAAAGTCAAAAACCAGAAAAATAACATAAGGGCGGAAATCGGGATGTTGCAGAAACGTCTGTTTCACTGCCTTAACTGTGAAATTCGATTACTCAGTTATTCTATTTGAGAAAAGGTCACTTGAAAATGTCTCAACAACGTGGTTTACCGGAATCCATGGCATGGCGTATTATAGGCAGACTTGAATCCGGGCAAACACAACGTAGAGTCGCGGACGCTGTCGGAGTCGCCAGAAGTGTCGTTGCAAGGCTGTGGAATCGATTCCAAGAAACAGGGAATGTTAGACGTCGACTAGGGCAAGGTCGGCCATGCGCCACTTGACGGCCCGAAGGTATGCAGACGAGATACTGAAACCTCATGTCATACCTTAAGCTTCAGCCATTGGAGATTCCTTTGTTTTCCAGCATGATAATGCCAGACCGCATACAGCTAGTATTGTGGAGAACATGCTTGAAGCTGAAACAATACAGCGTATGGAATGGGCAGCGTGCTCTCCTGACCTGAATCCAATCGAGCATGTTTGGGACATGCTGGGACGACGCATTGCTGTGAGACCAAGGCCTCCTTTTACTTTCCGACACTTGGAGATTGCACTTCTTGAGGAGTGGAACAGTATTCCCCAAAGTGTTATCAATAACATCATCGAATCCATGGAAAACAGGTGTGCAGCAGTCTTAGCTGTTCGAGGAGACCCCACGCCATATTAAAAATCTTGCATCATTTCTAAACAATACTTTTTTTATCGTTTACATGTAACCAAATTGTTGCCTAAATCATCTTATCATGTTTTTTTCCATATTTTCAAAGAATTAAAGCTTAATTGCACTTCATTTTATGTCTTTTTTTCTGTATTGCGCATTGATACGCGTGTACTATCCATTTTATGCCAATACGTGGCTGTCTCGCACGGTTTTCTTAACTTCTTTGCTTGCTCCCCTAATTTTTTTGAGCAGTGTATATATGTATCTATATATATGTACGTATATATATATATATATATGTGTGTGTGTGTGTGTGTGTGTGTGTGTGTGTGTATGTGTAAGTAATATATCCATTACATTCTTCCTTGAAATGTAACCTGAAAAGGAAAACTAGCTCATATTTACATGGCTGGAGCTAGACTCAGCCTGAAAGGAATTAAATCAAATTTGGAAAGCAGTCTGGTCGAATCGTTTTATTAGAGCGAAAAGAAATGCGTCCATTTCAGACGACAGCTCGGAGCGAATAACATCCCCTTTCAACCTTAAGCGCGAGAGGCGAGGTACGTGTGGATGTTATTTTTGAAAGGTCAACAAAATATCGGGGCTAGAGATGTGAACCCACACTTTTCTCCAGGCTTATACCTGTGTAGGAATGCAACGCATGCGATTTTATGGGAAGTTCTGTTCCTATGGGTTTTAAAGCGATAAAGTAATGTTACTGGGAATTGGATATAGGAAAGGGAATTTAAATGCTATAATGGAGGGAATAATATTTAATTTATTACATATATATATATATATATAATTGTGTGTGTGTGTGTGTGTGTGTGTGTATGCATATCAAAATTTTGACGCATTTTGGTACTTTTCGGTTTAACTGTTTACTGCTTACCCAAGCGATACAGACTGGGTTTGGCGTGCTGCCGAAATTATAACTCGTGAGGTACAGACGGACGTTTTTAGCGTCTGAAATTTTGCTTTCCGGAGGATCGTTATGGAGGAACGTAATCCTACGTTACAGTGGCGTAGCAAACATAACTGGCGCCCGGGGCACGATACCTTTGTGGCGCCCCCCCCCCTGAAAAACTGATAGTAATATAATATATAGACCCTATATTGGCGCCCTCGATAAACGTATAATAACATAATATATAGACCTTATATTGGCACTCCCCCCCCCGAAAAGCATATAGTAACATAATATATAGACCTTATGTCGGTGCCCTCCCCTAAAAACATATAGTAATATAATATATAGACCTTGTACTGGCGCCCCCCAGAAAATAATATAGTAATATAATATATATACCTTATATTGGCGCATTCCCCGAAAAACATATAGTAATATAATATATAGACCTTATATTGGGGCCCTCCCCTGAAAAACATATAGTAATATAATATATAGACCTTATCTTGCATCCACCTCGAAAACAAATAGTAATATAATATATGGATCTTACATTGGCGCCCCTCTGCGAGTGGCGTCCGGGGCATGAGAGACCACCTTGCCCCCCCCCCCTTTGCTACGCCACTGCTACGTTAAAATCACCTCCGTAAGATACCTTAATGAAAATGTGAAATTCGTTCGAGCAGCACAGACAACCGTATTTATTATGTCATTTCACGCGTCTGAGCTGCAAAATTACGAGCGAATAATTCGATCGTCGGGTCAGATTACGTTTCCCTTTTCGGACACGATTCCACTCTCAAATTCTCAAAATAGATCCAGCATCGACAGAACAGAAGAAGAAAAGTTCAATGGGTGATAAAAAATTTTCTTTTACCGCATAATGCACGGATGAGTTACGTGACAGTGATGACGAAGCTCTCAGAAGTTGCTGATCATTCTCGAAAGAAGTAAAACAATAGTCGCAACATCCTCTCGGAATTCCTTTTTCTTTTAGTTTCTTTAGTGGTATTCAGCGGAACAACTCTGGGCTCCTCCTTAGTAAAAAATTATACGCGGAATAGTTTGCAAGCGAAACTGGATTTATTTATGCGCTTGGTTTTCACGCTACTTGACTTAGCAAGTCGAAGCTGAAAACAAAATTCTTGGCTGAAATTTCGGTTGTTAAACCTTTCCCTTGCGGAGTGGGATAGCATGTATCCCAAGAAAAAGGGCCCAAGAATGAATGAATATATATATATATATATATATATATATATATATATATATATATATATATATATATATATATATATATATATATATATATATATATATATACAGTAACCACCGCTTATAGTGATCAGTGGTTATAAGAATCAACCGTTTATAAGAATCAATATCGCGAAAACAAAAGCAAATGTATTATTTCCATGTTAAAATTTTCGCTTTAAAGAATCAATCCACCGGTTTTAAGAATCAGCTTATACTGTTCGCTTTCCTTTCATTTTTCCAAAGAAGTCACTAAAACCCTCAAAAGGCACGAAGTTCTTTCTTTATTTTTTTAAAAGAAGGACTAAAAGAATACATTCGTAAAATGCATCCCTTTCTTTGTTAGACATAATATAATAGTTTCCCCTTAAATGCTTTAGCTAAACACTGTCCTAATAGCTAGGACCGTGTTTATAGCTAAGACCAAGGAGCATCTTACCCGACCGGGTCCGATTTCACTTTACTCCACTGATAAACAAAGACAAGGACTCTTTTTTTTTTTCACCTCCCAGTTCCTGGTTGTGGCTTCCTAGACCCCGAAACACATAAATCTTCGGCGAAGTGTCCACTATCACTTAGGCAAACGTGACATTAGTAGATTTAGCACGTTATCAAACCGTGAAACATAAGCTAGAAGCTGAATCTTCGTCTGAGACTATTGATATTGAAAGAGGTATAAAAAGCCTCCTGAAAACTTCATTACGTCAAACTACCGTAGAAAACTTTTTCTTTCACCCTTCCTGTAGTTGAAATGTTAAAACTGTTTAGCAAGCATGTTGTTACAAATCTTAGATTTTATTTCTTCTCTTACTATAATCATGTGAATCTACTTATAGGTCTATAAATTAAGTTGTATTTTTAAAATTATAAAAAATAATTTAAATAAGGGATAATTAACGCAAATTAAAGAGTATTTAATGGTAAATTATCTCATATATGTATATATACGTGTTTGTGTATGTGCCTGACCAAAAACCTAAATTTCGGCTATAAGAATCAACCGCTTATAAGAATCAAAAACAGTAATAACAAACGTGATTCTTATAAGCGGAAATCACTGTATATATATATATAAATTTAATCTTTAAAAATTCACCAAAAATCAGAAAAGGGAGATAACGATTCGAAAAAGATTTCATTTTAAAGGAATTTTTATGATCTTTTTCGGGATGTAAATTTCATAACCCTCAAATTATTGTTCTAAAAGCAAACTTAAAAAATGGTACCAAAACAGCTTAAAAATTTAATTTAACAATATCTAAGAAGAATTTTTCAAAAATCTTTCTTAGTGCACCCCTACACTATAAGAAGAACCGCCATGCAAAATTTCAGCCCTTTAGGTCCATCGGTTTGGTCTGTGCGTTGTATGTCTGTCAGTCAGTGAGTCAGTCAGTTACGGAACTGTTTTATATATACAGATAACTCTGTAATATTACAGTATTACAGAGGGTCGAAATAATTCTTCGATTACATAAATTTTACTAGATGTGGTATTTTTAAAAAAAAGTGAAATCGGCTGAAGAGGAGTGAAATAGGAAAAAAGCTTCCAAAAGATTACAACTTAATTCGGGGATTTGTCAACAGTTGACTTAGATGCAGTCTCTTTCGGCATTATCATTTCATTCTGTGATAAAGTTGGGATTTTGACATCAAAATTTGACAGTCTCGTACGCTATAAAATTGATGTAAGAATCAAGCGGATCCACTTTATTTTGATGTTCTTTCTTCAGCTAATCTTTAAAGATCCTGTACAGCAACCGGCAGTTGACAGTGAAATAACGTCAAAACTGCGCATTAGGGCACTGAAACCGAGCAAATATTTTTTAACTTTGAGGGCTAAATTACAAATAATTACAAGATAAAAAGACTTTATATACCATGTTTTTAAATTTTCCGTTGAATCAAATAAACTTGACAATTCTATGTATTAATAAATACTTTTTTAAATTTTTTTTTTATGAATTATCCCATCAACTTGAAAGAAAATAAAGTTAATTGGAAGTTAACTTGCATTTGACTTGTTTGACTTGTTGCATTTGACTAGTTCCCTTTCCGGCCAATAGATGGCTGCACCAGTCTACAAAACAAAACTGAAAATAACTGAAAATTAATTGAATTCTGCTTAAATATGGCTAAAAGCATTAAAGAAATGCATTGTCATCGTGTTCTGAGCTATTCTAAAAGTTTTAAATGTCTAGCTAGTCGGGAAGTTAGTTAAAAATCGATTGCAAGATTTGTACTGGACAAATACACACACAAACAAACACCCAAGAAAGCAAGTTAATAAAAACATGGTAATAAACCATTAAGTTGATTAAAGTGTGGCTTAATTGGATTATGAGTACGAAATTTAGAAATGTAAGCCTTTATTGAGTGGAAGAGAGGAAGTATACCCATTAACATTGGTTAAAATTCGGGAATTTCTTGAAAAAGCATTACCTTAATATATGCTGCACGGTTTCAGTGGAGCTTCTGCCAATAATGAAGACACTTCACATAGATAAACTTACAATATAATAATTACAAGATAAAAAGAACTTTTTATATACCATGTTTTTAAATTTTCTGTTGAATCATATAAACTTGACAATTCTATGTATTAATAAATACTTTTTTAGAATTTTTTGGATGAATTATGCCATCAACTTGAAAGAAAATGAAGTTAATTGGAAGTTAACTTGCGTTTAACTTTTCGTTCCCATCCCGGCCGATAGACGGCTGCACCAGTCTACAAAACAAAATTAACTGAAAATGAATATGAATTCAATCCTGCTTAAAGATGGCTAAAATTATTAAAAATATGCATTGTCATCGTGTTCTGGGCTATTCTAAAAGTTTCAAATGTCTAGCTAGTCGGGAAGTTAGTTAAAAATCGATTGCAAGATTTCTACTGGACAAACACACACACAAACAAGAAAGGAAGTTAATAAAAACATGGTAAAAAGAACTTTTTATATACCATGTTTTTAAATTTTCTGTTGAATCATATAAACTTGACAATTCTATGTATTAAACACACTTTTTAAAAAATTTTTTGATGAATTATACCATCAACTGGAAAGAAAATGAAATTAATTGGAAGTTAACTCGCGCTTAACTTTTCGTTCCCATCTCCGCCGAGAGATGGCTGCACCAGTCTAGAAAACAAAATTAACTGAAAATGAATTCACTACTGCTTAAATATGGCTAAAAGTATTAAAAAAATGCATTGTCATCGTGTTCTGAGCTATTCTAAAAGTTTCAAATGTCTAGCTAGTCGGGAAGTTAGTTAAAAATCGATTGCAAGATTTGTACTGGACAAACACACACACAAACAAGAAAGCGAGTTAATAAAAACATGGTAATAAATCTCTTCCCCGTTTCTGAGCAAACGAAGGGACTCGTTGCTTTGTGTGACTCAAGGGCCGCCCAATTGGCAATCCCGGATGGAAGCTGCCATATCACCAGCGAGATCTACTGTCGCCTGAACGAGGTTCATAAGCTGCCTTCTTCAAGGGTTGCCGGCGCATGTCAACATTACAGGCAACGAGAACGCAGATAAACTAGCAAAAGAGGTTCGGAAACTCAATAATAATAATAATAATAGCGCCAACAACGCCAATGTCACCCTCTCGGACGCAAATGCCGCGGCCAAATACAAATGGAAGGAACACTCGATTCCAATAGAGCACCAGCTCCAAAACGTCAATGGCGATCGACTGATAACTACAACTATAGTCAGGCTTAGGACTGGTCATCACAGAGGATTGAAAATCGACAGAGAGGGCAGGAAGACCTACAGAAACTGTGATAACTGCCCGGACTCGGAGCTGACGACGGCACGCATTTTTGATTGTCCAGCCATCCTTGTTGAAATGTTAAAAATTGGAGTCTTAGGGCCTGTTCCCATAGGTGTCCGTAACGTTGCGTTAAGGAAATGATGACGTTGAGACGAAAATAAACAAATCATAGGCCTCCAAACGATTAGCAATGAAATTTTTAACGCCTATGATTGGTTTATTTTCGTCTCAACGTCATCTTTTCCTTAACGCAACGCAACGGAATCCTATGTGAACAGGCCCTTATTTACGAGATTTAACCTCTACGCAGGGCCGCCGTCAACCGAGCCAGGGCCCGGGGCAAAATAATACACCGGGCCCCCCTCTCCACTCAATATTTGAACATTGTATACATTTTTTAGTCAACTCTTATTTAACCGGGCCCCCTGCTAGCCCGGGCCCCTGGGCATTTGCCCCCTTTGTCCCCCCCTGTCGCCGGCCCTGCCTCTATATAGACAATATAGACAATATAGACTCTATATAGACAATATAGACAATATAGACTACATAGACAATATAGTGCAAATTGCCAGGGCTGTCATCTTCGCCCATGGCACTATTTGAATAGGCTTCATCATAGACAGATCATCATCATCATCACGGTTTCAGTGGTAAGAATAAAGAGAAGAACCTTAATTGAAAAACGTGTCTGGAGTTTCCACTCTTGTGACGAATAAAGTTATATTTATATTTAAGGTGGGGAACAAAACTCGACTTTCTCAAGCCAAGGCACCGGGAACCTTAATTTAAACCATCTAAATTTCTTATTGCTGAAATTTCATTTTAGCAAGGATCCGGACATAAGCCACAACTTTGTCGTAGAAAGGTCTCGGCTTACCTCGGCTGGGATGGAATCTCGCTTGAACAACTTCTTTGATGCGCTGTCGGCACCCAGTGCTTCTCTTTTAAATTCCCCCGTGGCTTGAAATAACAGTCTGTGCTCTTTTAATCTCGTTGAATTAACTCATAACAAAGATTTGTGGTAACGAATGATTATTTCCTTAGAAAGAAAAATTATTCAATATTAAATTAATTTTATCATGCTTACAGTGGTTCCAAAACTGTGATCCTTTTGGGTTTCGTAAACTATTGTTCATAGTCTGAGATGAATGAGTTTATTTTTCTGGAAGAATCTATTGATATTGGCTATGGATCTGTTTAACTGCCGAAAGGTTTTCGGGAAATATCTCAAAATATCATGAATGAAATTTAAAAATTTCTTTAAGATTACACTACTTATTATATCATTATATTTACCTATCGACAGAAACAGATATACATAAAATGTATCTGGTTCTAAACATAAATGTGTTAGGTCATATATATATATATATATATATATATATATATATATATATATTTTATATATATATATATATATATATATATATATGACGTGGTGCTTATTGCACCCACTTCCATTATGGCGTCTTCTATCCAACGTTACTCCATCTGAATCTAGTCCATCTTCTCCATCTGAAATATTAAAGTTATAGCAGTCAATGATTAAAGGCCTGTGGCAAAGAACTACAAATTAATCCACTTAAAGTTCTATTTCCAAATATTTAATCTACCCCGATTCAATCTGCTAATTAAATTCCAAGAAATCCTCTCGATCCTCGTGACGCGTGACCGAACTGATTGAAAAACTCCCGCTCTCTGACTGAAAACTCTATTCTTTTAGACCATCTAGAGCCATAACGCATGCGCGTGACGTCGCCCCCGAAGATGAGGCTGAGGCGAAGTCACGAACTGTCAATCAAATCCAACCCTAAAACGAATATTCCCCTTTTTCTCAACGCGTTTCGAACTAGGATATGAAAATAGTGGCGAATTACGCCACGAAATTGAAGTCCCACTGTAAATTATTTAATTTTTGTTCTTTTCCTAATTAGTTCCTTACATATATATATATATATATATATATATATATATATATATATGAATATATGTATAAGTTATCTGAAATTTTTTATAAGGAAAAATTGAAAAAGTTAGTAAGAAACTGGTATTATCCTTTAAAAGTTTCACTCAAAAAGAAACCTACATGTTATTATTTCATAAACGAGGTAAGAACTTTTTGTATGGCATGGGCGATTCTCTCATAACCCTTTGCAATCGGCGCAAAACTTAGGCTAAATAAAACTAATCTGCTCTATGAAGGTTTTATGATAATCTGCCATATTCATAATCATTTCAAAAATTTCTTTGCATTGCAAAAATATGTTTTGTAAATAATTTTTTATTCAGAAAAATTATGAAAGCTTTCCCTAATTTATCAAGAAAAAAGAAGATTTACAATCGATACAAAACTTGGAATTCAGAAATCTAATAAATCTGCTTTATGAAGAGATATAATTATCTATCATCTTCGTACAGAAGGTCATTCGCTCTTTATAGAAACGATTTTGTAAATTATTTTTGTTCTTTGCATTTTGAGATAAAAATTTGGCAACTTCAGAATGATCGTCTGCTACTGTTCTGGTTTGATTGGAATGTAAAATAAAAGATTTATTTTGAAAATGGCTCCTAAAATTGATAGATGGCTCGAAGGTTACGTAACTGCGCTTTCAGGGGAGAAATATTCGTATCAACAAATAATAAAGCGGTGTAAAAATCGCGGTTATGGCATTTCAAAAAAAGGTATTTATGATATATTAAATTTGAAAGGAAAAAAACGTCTAACTGAAAGTAAAAATGAAAACATGACAGCGTAACTCCATCCTAAGACTGTTCGAACGCAGGTAAATATCAAGAAAGGGAAAGCTTTGATCCCAAAAGAAAATCCGCCGACTGAAAGATCCATTGCATCGAAACTAAGAATGCCTTCTGGCACTGTAATTAAAATCAATCATTCAAAAAGATTTGAAGTTAAAAAAAGATGTTTAAACCTAAAGTTCATCCGCTTTTGCCAAAGCATATTGCTGAGACAAAAACAAATTGTAGAAAATTATATGAAAAACACCTAGCTGCTGAAAAATGGAAATTTGTGGTAACACTCGAGGAGGCATGGGTGTATTTAAGTGACTGTTATAAATAAAGATCCATTTTCTAATGCTTCAACTGACGGGAATGACCGTACGAAATGGCGTCGTCAGTGTACAAAAAAGTTCCCAAAGGGATTCATGATAGTTGCAGGATTTTGTTAAAACGGCAAATTAAAAAAAGTCTCAAAGTAAAAAAAAAGTCTCAAAGTAAAAAAAGTCTCAAGAAAGAAGTCTCAAGTAAAACCAAAATTAATTCACTCTACTATAAGCAGAATATTTTAGAACCAATTTTTAAAGAACAATTTCCAGCCTTATATGGAAAGGACATTGATAAAGTTGAGCTTCCTATGGACAAAGCCTCTAGTCACACGTCTAAATCAACTGCCGCTTATTGAGCAACAAAGAATAAGAAACAGGAATAAAGTGTATCCCATTTAATGAAATACCCATAAAATCACCTCACGCTTCTCTAACAGACTTTTGCGCTTTCGGTTTATTAAAATGAGCCTTAGGAAAACGGCTTCCAAGTACACTGCACGGACTTTGGAAAACGGTCCAAGAAGAATGGGGTAAAATTGACATGACAGTACTCAGAAAAAGTTTACTTTCAAGGAAAATTCGAGCTAGAGCTGTTGTCAAGAACCATGGCTATCAGAAGCAACTCGCCACAAAAAATACGGCTTTTATACATAAAACAACTATCAAAATCGTTCCCATAAAGTGAGAACGACCTTCTGTAATGTCTCGCAGTCAGCAGGCCCTGATTTTCCATTAGGCCCTGTAGGCCCGGGCCTAGAAGCCCCCGAATGTTGGGGGCCCCCCAAAATTTTTATTTTAAAAGAAAAAAATTCCAAATTTAATTTTTTTTTATTTTACCTTTTTTAATAGCATTTTTTTTATATATCCTTACAAATTTTATTGATAGGTTCGTCATATGTATAGTTATATGTATAGTTCATCATAGATCAATTTTCTGTTGCTCAACTGACGGGGATGACCGTACGAAATGCCTTCGTCAGTGTACAAAAAAGTTTCCAAAGGAATTCATGACAGTTGCAGGATTTTGTTACAACGCCAAGTTAAAAATCCAAAAAGTCTCCAGTAAATCCAAAATGAATTCACTATCAGCAGAACAATCAGCAGAATATTTTAGATCTGATTTTTGAAGAAGAAATTCCAGCATAATATGGAAAGGACATTGATAAAGTTGAGCTTCATACGGACAGGGCCTCTTGTCACATGTCTAAATCAACCGCTGCTTATTTAGTAAGTAATAATCAGAAACAGGAATAAAGTGTATACTATTTATCTGTCAAATCACCTGACTCTTCTCCATTGGACTTTTGCGCTTTCGGTTTTTTAAAACAAGCTTAGGAAACCGGCATCCAAGAACACTGAACGAACTTTGAAAAACGGTCCGAGAGGAATGGGAAAAAATTGACATGACAGTACTAAGAAAAAGTTTACTTTCATTGAAAATTCAAGGTAAAACTATTGTCAAGAACCATTGTTAAGAAATAGAAGCAAATCGCCGCAAAAAATATGGCTTTTATGCATAAAACTTAACTATCAAAATCGTTTCTATAAAGTGCGAACGACCTTCTGTAATTGTTTCAAATGCAACTTTTGTTAAGTAATTTTTTATTCAGAAAAGTGCCTACTTTTCGATAAAAAAAACTGAAGACAATGATAAAAGAACTAGAAATAACCGAAATTCAGACCAAATACAGTGGTACCTCGACTTACAAGTTTAATTCGTTCCATGACGGAGCTCGCAACTCGAAATACTCGTATCTCGAATCAATTTTCCCCATTGGAATGAATGGAAATGACTTTAATTCGTTCCGAGCTCCCCCAAAACACCGCAATTTTTTGTTACACGTTTTTAAATAAGAAAAACGTGCTTATAAACGACGAACATTCTATAAAAAGGCAATACAATAGAATGTAATGCAATAAATTCGTTTTATTAAGTGCTTTTTTTTTAACACTTTAATGGAGGCACTTGTTGAAGACAGTCACCTATAATTCACCGCAGTTTTGCTGGCCATTTTATTATGGGGGCGTCATATAGGCAGACCAGCATTGCCCCCTATGAAGGGACGACACAAACGGAGGAGTTTTAGTGGCGCTTCGCCAGGATTCGATCTGAGCACCCTCAGCACCGAAAACCAGCGCGCTGTACCACAAGGCCGCCACGGCCCGTTTTATTAAGTGTAATGTACAACATTTACCTTGAAGATCAGACTTGAAGATGCTGATGGAAGAAGAGGAGAAAGGTTGAACTGAAAAATTAAATCTAATTCATCGATTTTCAACCTTTTCGCCCCGCTTTCCTCACTTTCGCTTTTATTACCAGCTACTCTCTTAAAGTGAACGAGTGAGACACGGAAGCTGGGCGATTGTTGCATCGCTCACAGTGGCTGTAATGTCCAGATTCTTCTTTCTGAGAATCCGAAGAACGTTTTCTCAGAATCCAATCTCTCGGTTTAAGACTGGATGGTAGTCTCAGAATAATATGTATACAATTGTATAATAATTGTACATTAAGGTTGTAAATATTACATGCTTCTTGTGTTCTCATTTGATGAGCACGTAACATGGCATTCGCTGCCCAAACTAGCGGTGGGATATCTGAAGCTTGCTCGTAACCCGAATTTTTGCTCGTAACTCGAAGCAAAAAGTCTACCGAGAGAATGCTCGTATCTCGTAACTCGAGACACTCGTAAGTCGAGGTACCACTGTAATTTCAAAACACTGAGAGGAAACGAGGAGAATAAGACAACTACTGGGAAAGTACAAAAAAATCGATAGTAACCAAAAAATTGAGTTAATAAGGGGTAAACTTTTTAACTTTTGTTAAGTAATTTTTTATGCAAACAAGTGCCTACTTTTTGATAAAAAAAAAACTGAAGACAATGATAAAACAACTAGAAACAACGGAAATTCAGACCAAATAATTTCAAAACACTGAAAGGAAACGAGGAAAATAAGACAACTACTGGAAAAGTACAAAAAATAATCGATATTCAATTCAGTTAATAAGGGATCATTTTCCCCCACACTCCTTTTTACCGCATAACTATCTCATCTGCATATATTTTTCATAGCCTGACCCCAATATCTCATTTGCCTGAATCCAACAGATTCTTCGATAAAAACCTTATCGTGACGGAATATTACGAAAACTGCTGCAATAGCGCGTCCTTATCCGTAGTCAGAAATGCATAAAAATCCCTTTCAATCCCCAAAAACCTTTCTCTCGAGATAAGCAATCGATCTCCCAAAACCATCTCCATCGCTCTGCATTCCTTCCCGCGAAATGGAGATCTTCGCCCTTGTGGTCTTGTGTTTTTGTGCGCTCTTCTCTGAAGTTCGAGGCCACGGTAGGTTACTGGAACCACCCTCCAGGTCCTCCATGTGGCGTTTCGGCTACGGAACCCCGCCTAATTACGACGATAATGAGCTGTTCTGCGGCGGAATTTACGTGAGTATTTCGAACAACCTCCGATGACACCTCTCCGGAGGAAATGTGACACTCGGGGTTCCACGAAAGTTCCACTCCCTCTACGAACTTTTTCAAAAATTCAGATTTTTTGATTTCCAGCTCACATTATGCGATTTAGTAATTTTTTTTTAAAAATCTGACCCAAAAAAAAAAATTCAAAATTTTCAGGAGTGTTGCAATTTGCTATAGGTTTGGTTCGGAGCGCTAGGATCAATTTTTTGCGACACGAGGGCTCATTAGACCGAGAGCTACAAACATCCATGCCAAAGGTGTGACTCGAACCCACAGACCCTGGTGATTCAAGCCAGCACTCTAGCCATTCGTCCATCATCCGGCGAAGTATGCTGTAGTCTATATATCTAAAACAGTTCCGTAACTGACTGACCGACTGACTGACTGACATACAACGCACAGACAAAACCGCTGGACCTAAAGGGCTGACATTTTGCATGGCGATTCTTCTTATAGTGTAGGGGTGCACTAAGAGAGATTTTTCAAAAATTCTTCTTAGATTTTTTTAAATTAAATTTTTAAGCTGTTTTAGTAACTTTTTTTAAGTTTGCATTTAAAAAAATAATCTGAGAGTTGTAAAATTTATATCACGAGAAAGATCCTAAAAATTCCTTTAAAATGAAATTCTTCGAATCTTTACCTCCATTTCCTGATTTTTGGTGAATTCTTAAAGATTAATTTTTAGAAATTAATTTATTAAATGCTGATCACGTGATTTCTTTTTCTGGTACTTTAAATAAATTTATCGTCACGTGCATAACAACTAAATAAACAAAAATCTATCGGCCGGGACGGGGACGAAAAGTCAAACGCAAGTTAACTTCCAATTAACTTCATTTTCTTTCAAGTGGATGGGATAATTCATCAAAAAAATTTTTAAAAAGTAGTTATTAATACATAGAATTGTCAAGTTTATATGATTCAACAGAAAATTTAAAAACATGGTGTATAAAAAGTTCTTTTTATCTTGTAATTATTATATGTAAAGGTTGAATGTTCTGAGCAGTTTCTATTCATAGCTACACCCTTTTTAATGCAGGTATGATTTTCTGACCCTTTTATTCCTTTCTCTTCGTTGTTAGTCGGGAATTAACCGTGGTAATCCCGCGATTATACTGGATTGCAATACGAGAAAATTATGAGTTGAGTTGATGTAGTAAATCAAATTTGCAGCTATTACACGGTATTCCGCATATCACGACGATGGGCAATCTCATTGTTTTTTTGGTTTTTGGACATAATAGGAATCGATTCGTAAGTTGTCCTACATTCATGTCATGCATTAAACCAGACAGTTTTGAAATAAGGTGATTGCATCTGCATTCTTTGGCCTTTAATTATAAATACATCTCAATGTTATCAACATTTTATATCTTGTCATAAAAAACAAAATTAATATTTTGAATTCGAAAAAAAGTTTATTGCAAAAGGAATAATCAAGGTGGAAAGAGATGTTGAACTTTGTGCACACGCGCCTGCTGGTGTTAAAAAAATTGGCTGCCTGCTGAAGGGTTAAATAAATGCCAGGAAAATAAATTTTAAGAAAATAAAACTCTCTCAAAACTTTTTTTTCGGAGTCACTCTTCGTTTTAAAAGCATTTGCGACTGATTTATATATCGTCTATTTTGACGATATTTTGATTTATCAAGAAGTGTGAGATAGTCCATAATAGATATTTCTGAATACCAAATTTTACTAGAGAAAAAAATCTCAGGAAAAGTGCTAAACGATGTTCTGAAAGTAGGTAACGTAAAGTCTGTCTCAAATGCTGAGAGGTTTATACAATGCCATAAGGAAGTCCGGGATGGCTTAAGAAAACATGGTGCGGAGTACCTTAAAATTCCAACTCTTTATTACAAAATTTTAAAAGTGACTTTAGGAAAAATGCTCTTTTACACGCTGAAGAACTGTAAACATTTTATGTACTTTTCATATAAGGAAGTTTTAGAGATTGACCTCACAAGATAAAATACATATTCTGATGTTTATTTAAAAAAAACGCAAGAAATGAAAAAATAATTTGCTTCGTATTTGATTTTAAAATGTTTTGACTATTTCTAAAATTGCGATTTTAAATAATATAATGGTCAAACCATTAACGAAGACTGATGAAAGAATTATCTCAATTTTAACGATACATTTTTCAAGTCTTCGTTTATGTAATAGCATATCATTAAGTTTCTCTATTAGTGCTAGATGAGTATGTTTATCATTCAAGTGTTTCTAAAGACGAGTGTTTAACATCGCAATTATTGCTTTGAAGCATCTCTTTCTATAGTGATCAGATAGGGTGGAACTGGACCTTGAAAAGAATTCAAGTGAAAATGCATTATTTCAATGCTTAACATCATTTAAATAATACTATAATTCTGACATGAAATAATGCTGTTACTTGATAATTCAATAGGCAGATGCGAAGCCGCAGTATATTTTATATAGCGATTTCTACATATTAATATTGGGCATGAAACATTCACAAAATGTTAGCTTTAGATTATATGAGCGGAATTAAGGGAATGATAGACTTTCAAATTACCGAAAATCCAACAAAATTTGGAAACTTTTTTTGGGTGTATTTATATTTTAAAAATATGTATATATATTGGAATAAAATGCATTTAAAATATGTAACGAAAATTCAAATGAAAAGTTGGTGGCTTTAGAAAAGTAAATATTAAAGGTAAGGGAAAAAAATATATTTTAAATGGCTTTTTCTCAAAATGCTTATTTTCCAGATTTGCAAGTTTTTGAAATGCTCCTCGCGTCAGAATTTTTGACGAAATTTTATAAAATTTATAGTAAAGACTCCTATAATACATAAAAATAAAGTTATGTATCCATTTCAGGTTTCGACATCCTTCAGATTATCAAAGTTTAACTTAAGTATAGAAAAGTACAAAAATTTCCCGAAAATTCAGAGTACAAGCATAAAAATATTTTCTAAAAATTAACTATTCAACGAAAGCACAAAGTAATACATAACTCTGTTCAAAACGTATTTATAAGCAATATAAATGCAAATTTAAGGGGGAAGTTAAAAATTGGATCACAAGGAGCATTTTAAAAGACATAATAAAAATTTCAATTTTTAAAATGTAAAATTTTTTTGAATATTTTGCAAAATTTTATAAGGTGTTTGACATAGTTAAGGGGGCGTCCATAATTACGTGAAGCGATTTCGGCCGTTTTTCGACCCCTTCCCCCCCCCCCTGGTGAGATGTCGTGAGATTTGGCTCTCGACCCCCTAATCTCACGTGAGATTTTTCAAAATGCGTATTTTTAGTGTAAATACGTTAATCTGTGCTTGATTGCGTCGGATTTATTTAAAAAAACATAATTTGCTTAATTATTTTTATTTAAGACTAGTTAAGACTAGTATTTATGACTACTAAGAACGTAGTCTAGAATCACAGTGAGAAAACATATAAACAAGAAAATACTTAAATAGGACAATAAAATACAATAAAATACTTAAATACGAACAATAAAATACTTAAATAGGAACTACTAAAATTCGTAAAAGTATATTCATTCTAATTCAGTCCACGGTGACTCATGTGTGGTCTTAAGAGTGACTACTGGAACTGTTGTGTAGTTAGCCATATTTTAGTGTAGAAATATGTTTTACTTAATATATACTCGCAATTTTATACTGTTTCTTGCCGAAAAAAAATTACGTGATATTTGCCGAGAGCCTCCCCCCCCCCTCTCCCCACGTGAGACTGGGTGAGATTCAGCTCGACTCCCTTCCCCCCCCCCTAAAAGCCTCACTTAATTAATGGACGCCCCCTTATACTTTAATGAATATATATGAAAAATTTCATGTATCTGCGGTAAAAATTTCAAAAATCGCTTTGTAATGTCCAACATCCCCTTACTACGGCGTAAAAAAACATTTATTCATCAGCGATATACAATAAAAAGTTACAGCTGATAACGCAAAAAAAAAAACTTAGTTACCAAATTGTTGTTAATAAATAATTATTTATTGTATGTCTCTCATAATACCGTTTCACTATAAATTGATATTTCAAAAAGAGGTTATTTTTCTATGTATGTGTATGTGTTAGTCTTTATCTTCCTTTGCGAGGTTTAGGGTGAATTTTCACCGAAACTTCTATAGTTGGTTATTTTGCTGTGTATGTGTATGTGTTAGTCGTTAACTTCCTTTGCGAGGTCTAAGGTGAATTTTCACCAGAACTTCTATAGTTGGTAATTCTTCTATGTATGCGTATGTGTTAGTCTTTATCTTCCTTTGCGAGGTCTAGGGTGAATTTTCACCGGAACTTCTATAGTTGGTTATTTTTCTGTGTATGTGCATGTGTTAGTCTTTAACTTCCTTTGCGAGGTCTAAGGTGAATTTTCACCAGAACTTCTATAGTTGATAATTTTTCTATGTATGTGTTAGTCTTTATCTTCCTTTGCGAGGTCTAGGGTGAATTTTCACCAGAACTTCTATAGTTGGTAATTTTTCTATGTATGTGTATGTGTTAGTCTTTATCTTCCTTTGCGAGGTCTAGGGTGAATTTTCACCGGAACTTCTATAGTTGGTAATTTTTCTATGTATGTGTATGTGTTAGTCTTTATCTTCCTTTGCGAGGTCTAGAATGAATTTTCACTAGAACTTCTATAGTTGGTTATTTTTCTATGTATGTGTATGTGTTAGTCTTTATCTTCCTTTGCGAGGTCTAAGGTGAATTTTCACCAGAACTTCTATAGTTGGTTATTTTCTATGTATGTGTATGTGTTAGTCTTTATCTTCCTTTGCGAGGTCTAGGGTGAATTTTCACAAGAACTTCTATAGTTGGTTATTTTCTATGTATGTGTATGTGTTAGTCTTTATCTTCCTTTGCGAGGTCTAGGGTGAATTTTCACCAGAACTTCTATAGTTGGTTATTTTCTATGTATGTGTATGTGTTAGTCTTTATCTTCCTTTGCGAGGTCTAGAATGAATTTTCACTAGAACTTCTATAGTTGGTTATTTTTCTATGTATGTGTATGTGTTAGTCTTTATCTTCCTTTGCGAGGTCTAGGGTGAATTTTCACCGGAACTTCTATAGTTGGTTATTTTTCTATGTATGTGTATGTGTTAGTCTTTATCTTCCTTTGCGAGGTCTAGGGTGAATTTTCACCAGAACTTCTATAGTTGGTTATTTTTCTATGTATGTGTATGTGTTAGTCTTTATCTTCCTTTGCGAGGTCTAAGGTGAATTTTCACCGGAACTTCTATAGTTGGTTATTTTCTATGTATGTGTATGTGTTAGTCTTTATCTTCCTTTGCGAGGTCTAGGGTGAATTTTCACCAGAACTTCTATAGTTGGTTATTTTTCTATGTATGTGTATGTGTTAGTCTTTATCTTCCTTTGCGAGGTCTAGGGTGAATTTTCACCAGAACTTCTATAGTTGGTTATTTTTCTATGTATGTGTATGTGTTAGTCTTTATCTTCCTTTGCGAGGTCTAGGGTGAATTTTCACCAGAACTTCTATAGTTGGTTATTTTTCTATGTATGTGTATGTGTTAGTCTTTATCTTCCTTTGCGAGGTCTAGGGTGAATTTTCACCAGAACTTCTATAGTTGGTTATTTTTCTATGTATGTGTATGTGTTAGTCTTTATCTTCCTTTGCGAGGTCTAGGGTGAATTTTCACCGGAACTTCTAGAGTTGGTTATTTTTCTATGTGTGTATGTGTTAGTCTTTATCTTCCTTTGCGAGGTCTAGGGTGAATTTTCACCGGAACTTCTAAAGTTGGTTATTTTTTTATGTATGCGTATGTGTTAGTCTTTATCTTTCTTTGCGAGGTCTAAGGTGAATTTTCACCAGAACTTCTATAGTTGGTTATTTTTCTATGTATGTGTATGTGTTAGTCTTTATCTTCCTTTGCGAGGTCTAGGGTGAATTTTCACCAGAACTTCTATAGTTGGTTATTTTTCTATGTATGTGTATGTGTTAGTCTTTATCTTCCTTTGCGAGGTCTAGGGTGAATTTTCACCAGAACTTCTATAGTTGGTTATTTTTCTATGTATGTGTATGTGTTAGTCTTTATCTTCCTTTGCGAGGTCTAAGGTGAATTTTCACCAGAACGTCTATAGTTTGTTATTTTCTATGTATGTGTATGTGTTAGTCTTTATCTTCCTTTGCGAGGTCTAGGGTGAATTTTCACCAGAACTTCTATAGTTGGTTATTTTTCTATGTATGTGTATGTGTTAGTCTTTATCTTCCTTTGCGAGGTCTAGGGTGAATTTTCACCAGAACTTCTATAGTTGGTTATTTTTCTATGTATGTGTATGTGTTAGTCTTTATCTTCCTTTGCGAGGTCTAAGGTGAATTTTCACCAGAACTTCTATAGTTGGTTATTTTTCTATGTATGTGTATGTGTTAGTCTTTATCTTCCTTTGCGAGGTCTAGGGTGAATTTTCACCAGAACTTCTATAGTTGGTTATTTTTCTATGTATGTGTATGTGTTAGTCTTTATCTTCCTTTGCGAGGTCTAGGGTGAATTTTCACCAGAACTTCTATAGTTGGTTATTTTTCTATGTATGTGTATGTGTTAGTCTTTATCTTCCTTTGCGAGGTCTAGGGTGAATTTTCACCAGAACTTCTATAGTTGGTTATTTTTCTATGTATGTGTATGTGTTAGTCTTTATCTTCCTTTGCGAGGTCTAGGGTGAATTTTCACCAGAACTTCTATAGTTGGTTATTTTTCTATGTATGTGTATGTGTTAGTCTTTATCTTCCTTTGCGAGGTCTAGGGTGAATTTTCACCAGAACTTCTATAGTTGGTTATTTTTCTATGTATGTGTATGTGTTAGTCTTTATCTTCCTTTGCGAGGTCTAGGGTGAATTTTCACCAGAACTTCTATAGTTGGTTATTTTTCTATGTATGTGTATGTGTTAGTCTTTATCTTCCTTTGCGAGGTCTAGGGTGAATTTTCACCAGAACTTCTATAGTTGGTTATTTTTCTATGTATGTGTATGTGTTAGTCTTTATCTTCCTTTGCGAGGTCTAGGGTGAATTTTCACCAGAGCTTCTATAGTTGGTTATTTTTCTATGTATGTGTATGTGTTAGTCTTTATCTTCCTTTGCGAGGTCTAGGGTGAATTTTCACCAGAACTTCTATAGTTGGTTATTTTTCTATGTATGTGTATGTGTTAGTCTTTATCTTCCTTTGCGAGGTCTAGGGTGAATTTTCACCAGAACTTCTATAGTTGGTTATTTTTCTATGTATGTGTATGTGTTAGTCTTTATCTTCCTTTGCGAGGTCTAGGGTGAATTTTCACCAGAACTTCTATAGTTGGTTATTTTTCTATGTATGTGTATGTGTTAGTCTTTATCTTCCTTTGCGAGGTCTAGGGTGAATTTTCACCAGAACTTCTATAGTTGGTTATTTTTCTATGTATGTGTATGTGTTAGTCTTTATCTTCCTTTGCGAGGTCTAGGGTGAATTTTCACCAGAACTTCTATAGTTGGTTATTTTTCTATGTATGTGTATGTGTTAGTCTTTATCTTCCTTTGCGAGGTCTAAGGTGAATTTTCACCAGAACTTCTATAGTTGGTTATTTTTCTATGTATGTGTATGTGTTAGTCTTTATCTTCCTTTGCGAGGTCTAGGGTGAATTTTCACCAGAACTTCTATAGTTGGTTATTTTTCTATGTATGTGTATGTGTTAGTCTTTATCTTCCTTTGCGAGGTCTAGGGTGAATTTTCACCAGAACTTCTATAGTTGGTTATTTTTCTATGTATGTGTATGTGTTAGTCTTTATCTTCCTTTGCGAGGTCTAGGGTGAATTTTCACCAGAACTTCTATAGTTGGTTATTTTTCTATGTATGTGTATGTGTTAGTCTTTATCTTCCTTTGCGAGGTCTAGGGTGAATTTTCACCAGAACTTCTATAGTTGGTTATTTTTCTATGTATGTGTATGTGTTAGTCTTTATCTTCCTTTGCGAGGTCTAGGGTGAATTTTCACCAGAACTTCTATAGTTGGTTATTTTTCTATGTATGTGTATGTGTTAGTCTTTATCTTTCTTTGCGAGGTCTAAGGTGAATTTTCACCAGAACTTCTATAGTTGGTTATTTTCTATGTATGTGTATGTGTTAGTCTTTATCTTCCTTTGCGAGGTCTAGGGTGAATTTTCACCGGAACTTCTAGAGTTGGTTATTTTTCTATGTGTGTATGTGTTAGTCTTTATCTTCCTTTGCGAGGTCTAGGGTGAATTTTCACCGGAACTTCTATAGTTGGTTATTTTTCTATGTATGTGTATGTGTTAGTCTTTATCTTCCTTTGCTAGGTCTAGGGTGAATTTTCACCGGAACTTCTAGAGTTGGTTATTTTTCTATGTGTGTATGTGTTAGTCTTTATCATTCTTTGCGATGTCTAAGGTGAATTTTCACCAGAACTTCTATAGTTTGTTATTTTCTATGTATGTGTATGTGTTAGTCCACTGTCTTTGGTAACAGAATCCGAGGTCTCGAGTCCAAACGACGCTTCATAATAGGTGATTGTGGTCTTTCGGAATCGGCTCAACAATATGTTCCGATATGTTTAACCTTTATGGGATAAAACATGGCCATAGAGCTAAAAAATTTCCAACTAATCTTTAAGAAAAATGTTTATGTAATTTAATTTCATGTGCTCTGAATTCAAAGGTAAATGGGGCATTTTACGGTAACGTTATAATGAAATAATACGCATACTTCTCAAATTATAAGTTCCATTTATCGTACTATCCATTTATTATAGCTATCTATTACAACTATTATTTCTACCATTCATTGTCTATTATCATTGAAGCTTAACATTAACAGTTACTGGACGTAATGCATGATAAATATTTACGTATTCCCTACACCACTGCCATTCAGAGGCTTGTAATGTGAATTTATTAACCTATTAAAATTAAATGATGAAATACTGGTCCAGAACAAAGCATGTGAAGAACGTTGTTAAAACAGTGACTGATTGAATACTGTTAATCTATATACATAAAACAGTTCCGTAACTGACTGACTGACATACAACGCACAGACCAAACCGCTGGACCTAAAGGGTGGAAATTTTGCATGGCGATTCTTCTTATAGTGTAGGGGTGCACTGAGAAAGATTTTTTAAAAATTCTTCTTAAATTTTTTAAATTAAATTTTTAAGCTGTTTTAGTAACTTTTTTTGTAAGATTCTTCTCTTTTTGTAAGATTTGTTGATTTCTCTTTTTGTAAGATTCTTTAAAGTTTGCATTTAAAATAATAATCTGAGGGTTATAAAATTTATACCACTAGTAAGATCATAAAAATTCCTTTAAAACGAAATCTTTTTCGAATCTTTGCCTCCATTTTCTGATTTTGGGGGAATTTTTAAAGATATATTTTTAGAATTTAATTTAGTAAATGTTGATCACGTGGTTTCTTTTCTTTTTGGGATACTTGAAATTAATGTTTCGTCACGTGCATAACAATGAAATTGACAAAAAAAACTTATTGAAATACGGTAAAAGATAAAATTTAACCACTAGACTCATTGAGATGGGAGTTTTTTAAGAATTTAATTCAAATTGGTATGTTTTATGGATATTAAACGTGCAAATTAATTGCATACTTGACCATTGTATTTAATTTGAATATTTTCTTCTACATTATATTGTTTATAAAAATATCCGCTACGATTTTTTTATAAATATATATTTTTTTGTTTTGTTTTTCTTTGGCATTAATTGCATACATTGATCGTTGTATTTATTATAAATAATTTTTTTGGCATTAATTGCATACATTGACCGTTGTATTTAATTTGAATGTACTCCGTAGCGAAGAACGGGTATTCAGCTAGTGTTTAATAATTGTGCTTCCGGATAATCGATACAATTCCGTTTGCGGTGATTTTAAAGAAATTCAGATTTATGAATGAATCTACAGTGCCGTCGTTACAGTCTTAGTGATTATATTTCCTTCAAGTGAATTTAATTATATCTAATGTGTTTTGTTTTGTTTTTTAACAGGTCCAGTGGCAAATCAACGATGGTAAATGTGGTGTTTGTGGTGACGCTTTTCACCTGCCACAACCTCGTCCGAATGAAGCCGGAGGAAAATATGGACTGGGAATCATAGTGCGGAATTACGCAGTAGGGCAGGTGAGAACGAGTTAGGTTGTGTGTTTGTGTGTTTGTCCCGTACAAATCTTGCAATCTATTTTTAACTAACTTCCCGACTAGCTAGACATTTCAAACTTTTAGAATAGCTCACAACACGATGTCAATGCATTATTTTAATACTTTTAGCCATCCTTAAGCAGAGTTAAATTCATTTCCAGTTAATTTTGCTTTGTAGACTGGTGAAGCCATCTATCGGCCGAGACGGGAACGAAAAGTTAAACGCAAGTTAACTTCCAATTATTTTCATTTTCTTTCAAGTTGATGGGATAATTCATCAAAAAAAATTTTAAAAAGCATTTATTAATACATAGAATTGTCAAGTTTATATGATTCAACAGAAAATCTAAAAACATGGTATATAAAAAGTTATTTTTATCTTGTAATTATTAATCACCTTAATTCATTATGAAAGGCAGTCACAAAACAGGACGGAATGCTGACGGTTAAATCCGATTAAAATGTCGTCAGATATCGATGCCAAGTATCTCTGTGGTGTCGTTTTCTTGTCATCACAAAATTAACCTGCACAACAAGTATCTTGGACATCTACCGCTTTCTTCCTGCTATTAATCAACTTATGCGATCTCAGTGGCACACCCAGGGGGGGGCAAGGGGCCCTGCCCCCCCCCAAAAAAAAAGAAATAGAAATTGCATTATGAATATTGATTTTGCATTATAAATTGTATTTTTATCCCTTCATCTCGCCCCCCCCCCCCAAGAAAAATCCTTGGTGCGCCACTGTGTGATCTCAACATCTAATTCAAATCTTTCCTAACGACACCCACGCTTTGAATGACATGAATGAAAGACGTGAAGAGTGAATGATTTTTAAATATTGTGGGTATCTCAAAAGGCTACTTACACACTTGTGTTGCACTCTCCAATCCGATTGTTATTTTGTTCTTCAATCTGGTTGTTCTTTTGTAGCGTTGTTGTTATCGTGTCTACGAATAGTGCAGGAGAAGAAGTCTTAAACAGAACCAGAAGCTTCGATAACCGCAGCTGCCACAGCAGGGGCCTGTGGGCTGTAGAAGAGTTCTTGCGGTGACAAAACAAACTTGAAAAACGGCAGCCACGATGGCCGGACAGTCACAGATATGTTCTGGAGAGATTGTTCTTTTACATTTGGAAAATGTTCGGCCGGCCCGTGTTCTTATCGAAATCTTATACATTTAGTTTTCTAAGAATCTTTTGCGATGAGTGGTTAAAAGTCTGAAAAATGCTTGGTTATATCCTTTATGTTCTCAATATTTGCAAGGTTTGGACTCACAAGCGAAAGTGACGTCACGTCTTAGATTTAGTGTTTTTGTGGGGCCTGTGTGTCCGCAGGGTATTTCTGATCTTTTGGAGTTTTTGTTTTTTGGCACCTGCCGGATGTAAGGAGGTTTACGCGTGAAAAAATGTTAAAATGAAAGATTTTTCTGGGAGATGTGTAGGGATCAGGTCGTGTCAGACAATTGATAATTGATTTCGTTTTGTAAATCAATCTCTCTCTCTATATATATATATACACACACACACACACACATATATATATATATATATATATATACACATATATATATATATATATACATACACACATATATATATACAGTGGAATCTCGATCTATCGTTTTTCAAGGCACCGATTGAAATGCACGATAAATGCGGGAAAACGATATATGCGGAAACATAACAAAGCAATATGATCGTTGGGACTAAATAAAATGAACGACACATACGGAAAAACGATGGATCCGAATACGATCAATCGAGATTCCACTGTATATATATCAATAATTAAATGTGTTTGATCAAATTTAAACTTTGTTTTTATTTGGCAAAGTACGAATGTTTATATTTTAATGATTGTAGTGTAATGTTTGAGAAGGTGCGCTGGTTTAAGTGCAAATGATGTACCCCGTGATCTCCCCCCCCTACCAATCAGAATATTGGCTGCATAGGCGGAAAAACCCAAGGGGGTGGTGGGGATCGTCGGGCAGTCAGAGAGAGAGCGTCTCTGGTAGGGACCGGAGGTCTGGCGAGATATTGCAGGCTCGTCTCACCTCTGGTGAGTTAATTATTCGTTAATTAGAATAGTAAGAATTAGAAAGAGACATAGGGCGTCTCTGGTAGGGATAGGAGGTCTGGTGAGATATATATAGGCTCGTCTCACCTCTGGTGAGTTAGTTATTCTTCAATTTGAATACAGACAAAGAGAGCGTCTCTGGTAGTGTTAGGAGGTCTGGCGAGATATAGCAGTCTCGTCTCGCCTCCGGTGAATTAATTAGTCTGTAACTAAGTCGAGTGCAGTAGTGCAGTAGTAAGAGCAGGGGTCTGGTAAGATGCTGTAGGATTGCCCACGGCGTGCTCAGAGTTTTTTGTAATTTTATGTTAAATTGTTAATAAATGTATGTTTGTGTCGATTAGATGACTTGTTTTTATCTACCTCATTGTCCCTACGCCATAGAAAGAAACTCGGTGAAGTGTGAGTTCAAGACAATGATAATTAAAATTCGGCCATGGAGCTACTGACTGCATTAAATAAAAGTTCTCATAATCTCTTACAGATAATTAAAGCAACCGTCGATCTGACAGCAAACCACATGGGTTTCTTTGAGTTTAGGATATGCCCCAATAACAACACGAAGAAGATTGTGAAGCAAGAGTGTCTGGATTCTTATCCCTTGAAGTTATCAAACGGATTGGGATACAGGTACTACGTGAGAGCGGGGCAACTGGGTTCCATAGACATTCCCTTGAAGCTGCCAGAAAACCTGATATGTTCTCACTGCGTTTTGCAATGGCAGTACAGAGGAGGTAAGAAAGTGTGTCGTTACATCAAAAGTGTCTTCTGCAGAATCAATAAATGTCAGCATATATGAAATGTACAATATTTAATCTTGTAGGGTAGATTGGGAATTTATAAAATCGACTTAAGTGCTTTGAGAAGTATATTATCTATACATATAAAACAGTTCCGTAACTGACTCACTGACTGACATACAACGCACAGACCAAACCAATGGACCTAAGGGGTCATTTTGCATGGAGATTCTTCTTATAGTGTAGGGGTGCACTAAGAGAGATTTTTGAAAAATTCTTCTTAGATTTTTAAATTAAATTTTTAAGCTGTTTTAGTAACTTTTTTAAAGTTTGCATTTAAAATAATAATTTGAGGATTATAAAATTTATATCACGAGAAAGATCATAAAAATTTCTTTAAAATGAAATATTTTTCGAATCTTTACCTCGATTTTTTGATTTTTGGTGAATTTTTAAAGATTCATTTTTAGAATTTAATTTATTAAATGCAGATCACGTGACTTCTTTTTCTGGTACTTTAAATTAATTTATCGTCACGTGCATAACAACTAAATAGACAAAAAAAAAATTTCTTGCTAATGCGGCAGACGATTGGACATTATTTTGTCTATAAAAATATCCCTTACGATTTTTTTATAAATATATATATTTTTTCCCTACATCAATTGTATAAATTGATCGTCGTATTTATTATAAATATATATATATATATATATATATTTATTTTTTTGGCATTAATTGCATACATTGACCGTTGTATTTAATTTGAATGTACTCCGTAGCGAAGTGCGGGTTTTCAGCTAGTCTATACATATAAAACAGTTCCGTGACTGACTGACTGACAGGTAACGCACAGACCTAATGGGCTGACATTTTGCATGGTGATTCTCCTTATAGTGTAGGGGTGCACCAAGAAAGATTTTTGAAAAATTCTTCTTAGATTTTTTTAAAATTAAATTTTAAGCTGTTTTTGTAATATTTTTTTAAGTTTGCATTTAAAATAATAATTTGAGGGTTATAAAATGTATATCACAATAAAGATCATAAAAATGTCTTTAAAATGACCTCTTTTTCGAATCTTTACCTCCATTTTCTGATTTTTGGTGAATTTTTAAAGATTCATTTTTAGAATTTAATTTATTAAATGCTGATCAAGTGGTTTCTTTTCTTTTTGTGATACTTTAAATTAATTTTGCGTCACGTGCATAACAACGAAATAAATTGAACAAAAAAAATATTGAAATATGGAAACAGATAAAATTTAACCACTAGACTAACTGAAATGGAAGTTTTTCAAGAATTTAATTCTAAATATCAGGTTGTAACGAAAGTTTCCAGCCACCGCAAATATCGTCTTCGCAAACAGTTTGAGTTGGCGTGTTTACTCATATTTTGTCAAACGATTTTTGGTATTTGAAAGAAAGAGACTTTCTTTAGAACACTGTGTTGTGAAATTTGTAAAAGAATATCGTTATCATTAAGTACAAGGTGTCTGAAATGGAACTATCACGCTACCAGATTAGAACCATCATTTACTTCCAGTTCTGTTGCAAAAAATCAGCTACAGAATGTCACCGAATCATGTGTACAGCTTTAGGTACTACTGTTGTATCATATGACATTGTGAAGGTTTGGTACCGAAAGTTCAAAAACCAGGACTATGACATTCAAGAAGCAGGGCGCTCTGGCAGGCCTACTGATGTTGATGAGGCCCCGTCGGCAGCACCGCAAAGCGCAATTTGACTAACAAAAAGATCATGCTTTGTATTTGGTGGGATTGCCATGGTATTATCCACAAAGAGTATCTGGAAATAGGTAAAACCATCGACAGTAAGGTGTACAGCGAGATGCTAGTCCGTGTTAACGCTGCTATCAAGGCAAAACGTCGATCTGAGTTCCAGCGCAAGAAGGTACTGTTCCATCAAGATTATGCAAGACCACTAGTGTCTGCATTCACCGGCTGGACTCTGTACGGACTCGAATGGAATCTTTTGCCACACCCAGGCCCAGATTTCCGCATGGGCAAGTGGGGCACTTGCCCGGGGCCCCCTAATTTAGTATTAAGTTGTACATATTTTTGAAAATTTGGTTTTAGGTTAATTCAGTAAAGGCGGGCAGTGGTGGATACAGAAAAAAAATCCTGGGTGGGGCACAGTGCACCCACTATATTCATTTCAAAAGAAAATTTCCTGAATTTATTTATTAACATTAAAAGTAAATTAATTAACATATTATTATTATTATTATTATTATTTTTCAAATGGTTGACTTTTTGGTCGAAAACTTTTTGAATTTCCGGTCCAAATTTATGGGGGGAGGGCCTTGGTGAGTGTGCCACATGTTCATGTGGAAATCTACTCCTGGAGGGGGAGGGCACATGGCCTCCCTCTGGATCTGTCCTTGGAGGGGGCCCCCAAAGTCTGCTTTGCCCAGGGCCCCATTGGGTCAAAGTCGGGCCCTGGCCACACCCACCATATAGCCCCGACATCGCTCCTTCGTTGGACTTCTACCTTTTTTCACACCTGCAGCTACATCTTGATGGTGCTATCTTCCATGCTGCACAGGACGTCCGAAATGAGGTTGATCTATTTTTGGACTCGGTGCCACCAAGTTTCTGGGCCGAAGGCTTTGAAAAACTACCAAAACGTTGGCAGAAAATCGTAGATTTAGGTGGTGGTTACTACCCTCACTAAAGGCACTGCTTTCATGTTTATTTCTAACTTTAGTAAGAACGTTTTTTTGGCGGAAAGCTTTCGTTACAACCTAATAGTACGTTTTATGGATATTAAACATACAAATTAATTGCATACATTGACCGTTGTATTTAATTTGAATATTTTTTTTCTACATTATTTTGTCTATAAAAATATCCGTTACGATTTTTTTTACTGTTTCATATTAAAATCAATGGAAATACTTCTATATTAAAATTTTTTTTTAATATTTGTAGCTGTGTTCGTTACTTCATAATTATTATATTATATTCGAATTACCTCCCACCGGTAAATTTTCCCTGTGGCA
>OU015492.1:219588394-219608394 GCA_907164885.2 Dolomedes plantarius | reverse complement strand
TATATATATATATATATATATATATAAGAAATAAACATCGTCCCATTTTAAATTTAAACTCATTTAGTATTCGGTCTACGATTGTATAATTTTAGGCTATGAAAGCAAAATACACCGGGCTTTTTTGGGAGGGGCAATTGCCTCTATTGCCCCCCCCCCCTTGGAGCCGCCAATGGCTAAGGGGGTAAGGGGCCAATGAAATTATATATACTTTCTTTATTAAAAACGTAAAAAAAAAAAAACCTTAATTTTCTCCGGTAAAGAAAAACGATTTCTCTATTCTATTCATTTCTATTCAGTTTAAACGACAATCACAAAGGAACTGTCTTGTGGTCATTACAGAGTATTTAATTCTCGCATCACGGAACAATATTCTAGAAAAGTATAGAAAGATGATGATATTAATAAAATCATGGAAATTACTCGCTAAATCAAGAATATTCATGCATGAAGTTAGTTACATATATTTTAGTCAGTACTAGATAAAAAGAGGGGGGGATTAAATCCCAGTTCTTAAATTCTAGGTAATCAAGTATCCCTGTATTTATAAATTCCTTTTCATAAACTTTATGACGTCTAAAATTCTTTCATGTACTCCCCTCACTTTTATGAAGAGCAAAAAGATATATTTATTCCTTTTTTTTTCATGATGGTCTCTGGAACGTACCCCCGTGGAAAAAGAGAATCGGGTGTATATAATTAATTTTTAGATAATGAGAGTTTATTTATTTATGCAACGTAATAATCTATCTATAATGTTATAAAAATTCTAAAATATTTGTTTCAATGTTGAAAACGATTTCACATTTTTTTTTTCAGAAAATAACTGGGGAATGTGTGCTGATGGAAAACAAACACTAGGCTGTGGTCCCCAAGAAACCTTTCGTGCCTGTGCAGACGTGGCTATTTTTAATTAGCAATGTGTTCGAAATATCTATCGAACAAAGTTCTTCAAAATATATTTTACTATCCAAAGATTTACATTAAAATAATATTGTTCAATACTTGTTGCGATTACTTGTCAATAAATATTTTCGAAATTTTTTACAAGTGCAATGAATGGAAACAATTATTCAAAAGTGGCAGTCGATAAATGAAGTTGGAAGAGAACACCCATCATGAAGGCAAGTCTGCTTGATGAAATTATGGCAAAACAAAACATTACGTAAACGCTTATGCAACAATTTATTAAGTAACACTTTATATTTTTGAAACATCATTATAAATAATCTATATAAATAAAACAGTTCCGTAACTGACTCACTGACATACAACGCACAGACCAAACCCCTGGACCTAAAGGGCTGACATTTTGCATGGCGATTCTTCTTAGAGTCTAGGGGTGCACTAAGAAAGATTTTTGAAAAATTCTTCTGAGATTTTTTAAAATTAAATTTTTAAGCTGTTTTAGTAACTTTTTTTAAGTTTGCATTTAAAATAATAATTTGGAGGTTATAAAATTTATATCACGATAAAGATCGAAAAAATTCCTTCAAAATGAGTTCTTTTTCGAATCTTTACCTCCATTTTCTGATTTTTGGTGAACTTTTAAAGATTCATTTTTAGAATTTAATTTATTAAATATTGATCACGCGATTTCTTTTTCTGGTACAATAAATAAATTTATCGTCGCGTGCATAACAACCAAATAGACAAAATTTCTTTTTTTTTCTTGGTAATGCGGCAGACGATTGGAATTATCCAAAAAAATATTAAAATACAATAAAAGATATTATGTTCCTCAAACTGTACTATATTAACTGTATTATATTCTTTAATATTTCCTATTACATTAAATTTGAATATTTTCTTCTGCATTATTTTGTCTATAAAAATATCTCACGATTTTTTTATAAATATATTTTTCTTTTGGTTTTTTCTACATCAATTGTATACACTGATCGTCGCATTTATTATAAATATATATATATATATATATATATATATATATATATATATATTGGCATTAATTGCATCCATTTAATGTTGTATTTAATTTGAATGTACTCCGTAGCGAAGTGCGTGTTTTCAGCTAGTTCAGTATATAAATTTACTTCCGAGGAAGGATATAGCTATCCACATATACCCTTCCTTTTTCATTAAGGCCTCTGTTACACTGTCAAAGTTCTTTGAGAAAGATCTTTTATTAAAGTTATTTCCATCTTTGATAAAAGTTATACACAAAAGAAATGCCGTGACCTCAAAATACCCCTATTACACTATCAAAGTTCTTTTACAAAGATCTTTCATAAAGTTATTTCTTTCTAAGGGGGCTAAACCCCTTAAAATTCGAGCTCTTAAAAAAAAAAGATTTATTGGTGCGTACCTAGGCTTAAGGGGAACCATCGTAAAAAATTTCAGCTACCTAGGCCCTACAATTCAAGAGATACCATTGGCGGCTCCAAGGGGAGGGGGGGGCAGTAGGGGCAATTGCCCCTCCCAAAAAAGCCTGGCGTATTTTTTTTTCATAGCCTAAAATTATATAATCTTAGACCTAATACTAAATGAGTTTAAATTTCATAGGAGACGATGTTCATTTCTTATATATATATATATATATATATATATATATATATATATATATATATATAACCCTAAGAGCCGACTTTGCCCCCCCCCAAAGCCGACGTTGCCCCCCAGCCCAAAAAAAAAAAAAGAATCTGGATTGGAGACGCCCCTGAGAGATACAGTGGGTGTTTTTTAGAGAGGGAGGGGGTTAAGCCCCTTTTAACCCCTTAAAGTTTGTATTTTTCAAAAAGTTTTTATAGTAGGCACCCATAGCTTAAGGGGGCCACCATACGAAATTTCAGCTTCCTAGGCCCTATGGTTCCAAAGATACAGTAGGTGTTTTTTAGAGGGGGGGTAAACCCCTTTTAAGGCCTTAAAATTTGTATTTTTTAAAAAATATTTCTTAGTGGGCACGTAGAGCTTATGAGTAATCACCATGCAAAATTTCAGCATCCTAAGACTGTTGCTTCGAAAGATCTGCGTTTCTTTCAACATACTCATTTTGAATATTTATCGTGTATTTCTGTTTTTTCATAAGTACGCAATTTTCAATTAGAGCAAAAATTATTTCGAATCGAAATCTTTTTTCTTCATCTGCCGCGTTTTCCACACATTTGCATTTTTTTTTCTTTTAAACATGCTATTGCTCGAAATGTTGTTTATAACATCCGGGCACCGAAATCTTTTATAAAACTTTGATGAAGAGTCCAACTTTTATAAAAGAAATTTTATAAAAGTTATCTTGTATCAAATCTGGGATATTGCACTGTCATATTTTTCGTCAAACTTCTTTTACAAAAGAGTTTTGTCAAAAAACTTTAATGGTGTAATATGGGCCTAATAATGTTATTAAATCAAAAAATCTTGCTCTTATACCACGAGCATAAATTTGGAAAAGAAACTTTTTGCTAGTAGATAAAAAGATTTTACTAGCAGATCAGTTTTTTTTTTTTTTTTTTTTTTTTTTAGATATTAAGATTTTAAGCGAAATTTTGTATAAAAATAAAATCTACATTCAAAGAAAGGAAAACAAATAGTTTTTGGTTGAAGAATAGTGCTGCCATCTATCACTGTATTTAATAACTTTTTAAGTTTAATTACGTTTTTAAAAAATTAACGATTTGTCAATTTTTCTCTGAGATTCTAACACTAGCATACCACTGAAAAGAAACTCGTCAGTTTTATATTGATTAAATTTGCATTCATCATACAAATTAGTCAAAAGGTTATGAATGACAGTACATAATTACTCAGTCGCTTGCTAAATGAATCGACAAATGGTGACATCTAGTGATTTGATATTTAACTAAATCCCTTTAATTTTCGCCCAAGGAGAGGTTGAAATTCAGGAATTATACAATTCTGTATTAAAATCTTAGAAATCGAATTTCGAAGGCATACAGTAAATTAAAATATATTATTAGGCAGATATTCTTCTGAATCATGATAAAAATTCATCCTTCAATCGGTAAGAAAACAACTAATTACAATAAAACTTCGATCTTTTGAAAATGTCTCTGCCATATATCTTCTTGTTCTAGAAATAGGGAAGTATTTATTAAAAATATCAGCTAATAGAAAATGACTCTGTGAGAAAAATGGCGTAAACATATGAACTTACTTAGAACAACGGTATGGGCTGATTTAAAAGGGCGATAAATTTCTCCTTTCCATAGTAGATTGATCAGCATCGCACAGTCAGTGAAATAATAAACAGAAATCTTTTATAAATTTTATATATTACCACGACTTTCGTATTCTTTACAGTTCCATATTTTTACCACCGGTCTCGGAAGATAAATTTACTTTCTTCAGTTGGCTGTAATGACAGGGGAAAAAAAAAAATATGGCTGAATGTCCCTTCTTCCCCTTAAGGTTATAAGGCACCTTCATCCTATTTCTTTAAAATTTTCAACATTTTACTCTCATATAAAATTAGAATAATTAATATTATTTTCCACTGCTATGAAGACACTAAGAATTCACAAATAAGTATTTTGTGGAAGAATAACCTGTTTTTCAAAAAATTCTTCAAAAATGATAGCAATTTTCAAAATGTCCCCTGCGCATTCATTTCCTTCCGGTTTCTTACAAATTTCTCATGATTGTTTACGGAAGTGTTTGCAGTGGCGTAGCAAAGGGGAGGCAAGGGGGTCTATCATGCCCCGGGCGCCACTCGCAGAGGGGCGCCAATGTAAGATCCATATATGATATTACTATATGTTTTCGAGGTGGATGCCAATATAAGGTCTATATATTATATTACTATATGTTTTTCAGGGGAGGGCCCCAATATAAGGTCTATATACATTGCTGGCCACCCAAATTGCAACACCAAGAAAGACAAGAGATATCACAACAAAATTTATTTTGTAGATAACATGTTGACCAAGTATCAAATGATTAAATTTATAGACTTCTGTGAAGTGTGGTTCCTGCCAAAATCAGTAGCCAGAGTAGCCGCCATTGTTGGAGATCACCGCTGCCACACGCCTCGGCATTGATTCAAAGAGACTTTGGATGAGTTCTTGGGGTACAGCAGACCAAGCAGCTTCCACACGTTGCCAAAGTTGATCTGCTGTGGCAGTTGGGGATGGAATCTGGGTCAATCGTAGAGCAACCATGGACCACATGTTTTCTATCGGCGAAAGATACGGAGAGCGAGGTGGCCAGAGAAGCAATTCAATCTGGCGATTGACGAAGAACAGTTGGACAATGCGTGCCACGTGTGGTCGCGCATTATCCTGTTGAAATATGGCTGTGGGCAAGCCCTGAAGGTAAGGAAGGACAACTGGCTCCAACACCTCAGAGATGTAGCGCTGGCTGTTTAAAGTACCGGCAATGCGTACTAGAGGTGTGCGAGAGTGATATCCAATACCGCCCCATACCATAATACCCGGTGCAGGACCAGTGTGGCGGTGCATAACGCAGCTGTTCAGCATCCTCTCTTCACGGTGTCTCCAGACTCGAATGCGACCATCGTGGTGTTGCAGACAGAAGCGTGACTCGTCAGTAAAGACAATTTCATTCCATTCTGCCGTCCACATCCTTCTGTCATCGCACCATTGGCGGCGGAGACGTCTGTGGTTCTGCGTCAAGGGTAGACAAAGCAATGGACGTCTTGCGGACAGACCACTCTGCTGTAAACGGCGTCGAATGGTACGCGCAGACACTGCATGATGCGTTACAGACTGCATGTGCTGTGCTATGGTTCGTGATGTGACTGAGCGATCCGTCACTGCCATGCGCACAATTTGCCTGTCATCACGTGAAGTGGTGCGCTGAGGTGGATGCGATCGAACACGCCGGTCCGTCGTACCCTCCTGCATCCAACGATCACATATCCGCATTACAGTTTTTTGGTTTCGTCCTACACGACTACCGATTTCCCTAAAAGATAATCCACAATCTCGGTAGGCCACTATCCTCCCTCTGTCGAACTCGGATACTTAATCAAAAGATGATCGCTGTTTTCGACGAGGCATAATTGATCGTTTTTTTTTTAAAAAACCACAAGAAAAACACAATTGCCGAACTTGAAATCGTCGAAATCTCCAAGCCTTAAATAGCGCTTTGAAGTGGCGCCACAGGCGCGCGTGATGTGCGTCTGCGCTGAAATTCTAATCATTTGCATATCTTACCTCCGCTAATGCATGTTGTAAATTTCATGTTATTTGCATGTTTCCTTCAGGGTGTTGCATTTACAGTGGCCAGCAGTGTATTTTATTACTATATTATTTTGTGGGGGGCGCCAATATAAGGTCTATATATTATATTACTATATGTTTTTAGGGGAGGGCACCAACATAAGGTCTATATATTATGTTACTATATGGCTTTTCGGGGGGGGGGGGAGTACCAATATAAGGTATATATATTATGTTATTATATATTTATCGAGGGCGCCAATATAGGGTCTATATATTATATTACTATATGTTTTTCAGGGGGGGGGCGCCACAAAGGTATCTTGCCCCGGGCGCTAGTTATGCTTGCTACGCCACTGAGTGTTTGATACAAAACTGTGCATCATTCTTTGAAACCACACGTGTATTTCAAATTTATAGACCAGGAAATTAAGCAAATACATTTTTAAAAAAATTTAATAACAAGCACTTTAAAAAAATTATTTAAAGCTTAATATTCTCACCAAAAAAAATTCATTGCGCAATTATGATTATATATTTTTTCTGGACGTAGAAGACTGAACAGTTATGGCAATAAATAACGAATTATTGAATAATAAATTGTCATTAATTAAGTAATTTGGAATTTTAGACGTTACAATAAGATTATGAATTCTTGAACGATTGCCGAATCAACGAGAATAATGTGTTAAGAAAGAATGCAATCCTACTCTTCATAATTCTGTAGCAATGAACAACGATAAGTTCAGTGTTCTATCACATGGGAAATCACTTTCACACGAAAAATTAAATATGCCATCTCTCCAGTGGCGTAGCAAGCATAACTGGCGCCCGGGGCACGATACCTTTGTGGCGCCCCCCCCCCCGCAAAACATATATTAATATAATATACAGGCCTTATATTGGCGTCCCCCCCCGAAAAACATATAATAATATAATATATAGACCTTATATTGGCGCACCCCCCGAAAACATATATTAATATAATATATAGACCTTATATTGGCGTCCCCCGAAAAACATATAGTAATATAATATATAGACCTTATATTGGCGCCCCCCCCCCGAAAAACATATAGTAATATAGTATATAGACCTTATATTGGCAACCCCCCCCCGAAAAACATATAGTAATATAGTATATAGACCTTATATTGGCACCCCCCCCCCGAAAAACATATAGTAATGTAATATATAGACTTTATATTGGCGCCCCTCTGCAAGTGGCGCCCGGGGCATGATAGACCCCCTTGCCCCGCCACCCTCGCTACGCCACTGAATCTCTCAAACTGAATAAGAAAAGCTTATTTCACAATTTACGACACCAAAAATTTTAAATTTTTTGAAAGAAATTTCCTATGAAAATGCATTTGTATTGTCTGATTATCAGGGCCCGATTTAGAAAATTCTTGACTATAGGCACAACTCGGGATGCCCCCCCCCCCCCAACACTGATGTGGGTGTAAATTTTCCAAAATTGACACACACAAAAAAATAATCATGAATCATTGTGAAAGTACCATTTTACCAAGAATTGGCTATTTGAAGAGTAGAAGCCTAGAACATTATCAGATAACAAAAAGCAATACAACATATTAACTTCATTATTAAAACACCAATACAATGCAACCAGAAAACCTTATTAATCCCTTATATTATACACTATAACATACATATAATGAATTATAGATATAACTATACATATGACGAACCTATCAATCAACTTTGTAAGGATATATAAAAAGAATTGCTATTAAAATGGTAAAATAAAAAAAATTAAATTTGGAATTTTTTTCTTTTAAAATAAAAATTTGGGGGGCCCCCAACATTCGGGGGCCTCTAGCCCCGGGCCTACAGGGCCTAATGGAATATCAGGGCCTGCTGACTATGAGACATTACAGAAGGTCGTTCGCACTTTATGGGAACGATTTTGATAGTTTTATGTATAAATGCCTTTTTTTTTTTTGGCGGCGAGTTGCTTCTGATAGCCAAGGCTCTTGACAACAGCTCTAGCTCGAATTTTCCATGAAAGTAAACTTTTTCTGAGTACTGTCATGTCAATTTTACCCCATTCTTCTTGGACCGTTTTCCAAAGTCCGCGCAGTGCACTTGGAAGCCGTTTTCCTAAGTCTCGTTTTAATAAACCGAAAGCGCAAAAGTCTCTTAGAGAAGCGTGAGGTGATTTTTATGGGTATTTCATTAAATGGGATACACTTTAATGAAATGCCTGTTTCTGATTCTTTCTTTGCTCAATAAGCGGCAGTTGATTTAGACGTGTGACTAGAGGCTTTGTCCATAGGAAGCTCAACTTTATCAATGTCCTTTCCATATAAGGCTGAAATTTGTTCTTTAAAAATTGGTTCTAAAATATTCTGCTTATAATAGAGTGAATTAATTTTGGTTTTACTTGAGACTTCTTTCTTGAGACTTTTTTTACTTTGAGACTTTTTTTTTTACTTTGAGACTTTTCTTAATTTGCCGTTTTAACAAAATCCTGCAACTATCATGAATCCCTTAGGGAACTTTTTTGTACACTGACGACGCCATTTCGTACGGTCATTCCCGTCAGTTGAGCGATGGAAAATGGATCTTTATTTATAACAGTCACTTAAATACACCCATGCCTCATCGAGTGTTACCACAAATTCCCAATTTTCGGCAGCTAGGTGTTTTTCAAATAATTTTCTACAATTTGTTTTTCTTTCAGCAATACGCTTTGGCGAAAGCAGATGAACTTTAGGTTTAAACATCTTTTTTCACTTCAAATCGTTTTGAATGATTTTACTTACCGTGCCAGAAGACATTCCTAGTTTAGATGCAATGGATCTTTGAGTCGGCGGATTTTCTTTTGGGATCAGAGACTTCACTTTCCTTATATATACCTGCGTTCGGACAGTCTTAGTATGAAGTTTCGTGGTCATGTATTCATTTTTACTTACAGTTAGGTGTTGTTTTCCTTTCAAACTTGATATATACCTTTAATACCTTTTTTCTTTGAAATGCCATAACCGCGATTTTTACACAGCTTTATAATTTGTTGATACGAACATTTCTCCTCGGAAAGCGCAATTACGTAACTTTCGAGCCATCTATCAATTTTAGGAGCCATTTTCAAAATAAATCTTTTATTTTACATTCCAATCAAAACAAAACAGTAGCAGACGATTATTTTGGAGTTTCTAATTCTATTTATTGATTCTGAAAACTAAACAAAATTTTGAAATAATTAATTTTGTTAAAATTTTTTACAAAAACTGTAAAAGTTCTTTAATAAACTCCCAATCTGACTCATGCCCTCAGGACTTTCAAATGTCTCGATTTCATTGTTTGCTATTTACGTCTATCGCTGAATGGTGTCCAAAAAGCAACCAAGATTCTGCACATTTTGTTGGGTTGGGCAGAATGTTTCCTTATTTGTTCATGAAACAGAGACTGAAACACAGATAATTACAAGATAAAAAGAACTTTTTATACACCATGTTTTTAAATTTTCTGTTGAATCATATAAACTTGACAATTCAATGTATTAATAAATACTTTTTTAAAATTTTTTTGATGAATCATCCCATCAACTTGAAAGAAAATGAAAATAATTGGAAGTTAACTTGCGTTTAACTTTTCGTTCCCGTCCCGGTCGATAGATGGCTTCACTAGTCTACAAAACAAATTACTGAAAATGGATTCAAATGGATTTACTGAAAATGGATTCAAATCTGCTTAATGATGGCTAAAAGTATTAAAATAATTCATTGACATCATGTTCTGAGCTATTCTAAAAGTTTCAAATGTCTAGCTAGTAGGGAAGTTAGTTAAAAATCGATTGCAAGATTTGTAAGGGACAAACACGCACACAAACAAGAAAGAGGGTTAATAAAAACATGGTAAAAATGAATATTGTTTTACGAGAATACGTCACAGGGGAACTAAAAACTCCTCTGTTAAATGACTCCTCTAATTAATATATATATATATATATATATATATATATATATATATATATATATATATATATATATATATATATATATATACAGAGGCTGTTCACACATTTTTTAGACGATGTATATTGTATTCACAAAACTAAATTACATAAAATTCTTGTGTTTTAAATGTTCTATTTGACATCCCTTATTCTCAACTATCTTTCGATACCGCAATTTCCAGGATAATAATGCCTTTTGAAGTCTCAGAAGAGGTATTCTATCCCATTCCACCTGAACAACTTTCCAGAGTCCTGTAAGGGTTTTGGGACGACGTTTGGATAATGCAGATTTTAAAAGTCCGAAAGCACAAAAATCCATAGGTGATGCATCGGGAAATTTAGTAGGGCAATCAGTGAAGGGTATGGCCTTGATACCAGTTTTTTGTTCCATTTCTTTTAGGAAATTTACAGTGGATTTTGATGTGTGACTGCTAGCTTTGTCCTGATGGAGTCTCACAGATTGATGGCACTGTGGTAAAGCGATGGTATTTCATTCAGAAAAATTGGCGATAAAATATGTTCCTGATAGTATTTGGAGTTAATCTTGACATTTTTTTCCACTCTCTTTATTTTTAACTTGCCAGTATAAGAAAAACCAGCAACAATCATGAATCCCTTAGAAAAACTTTCTTTCGATTCTTTGAACCATGTACTTAAATTTTTTTCTCCCCTTTTATGATAATAAATGGCTTTTTTTGTTGTTGCAATCATTTAAATACACCCATGATTCATCTATTGTGACAATTGTTTTCCATTTTTCTTTGGATAAGCTTTTCTCATATAGAATTCTGCAGCGTGTCCTGCGTTCAGCGATATGATTTGGAAGAAGACGATGCACATTGCGTTTTTTCGCTTTCTTGAGATTTAAATCAACGTTTATCATTTTGTTTACAGTGGACACCGAACATTTTAATGATTTTGCTACTGCCCTTTGACTAGGGGGATTTTCTTTTAACATTAAACAACGTACCTTTGCAATAGTCGAAGATGTCCGTTTTTTCCTTGGATACTTGTTTGGAATTTTTGTCCCACTTGAGGGTCCCGCGTTTTTTTCCTTTCTTGTTGACGATATTACCTATCGAAGCTTTAGATATCACAAAACCATGACTCTCACATCGTTTTTGGATAACGGAGTATGCATATTTCTCTTCGGAAAGAGCATAAATGTAGCCTTCGAACCACTGCTTTGTTAAAAATGCCATTTTGAATAAAAACAAAACTTTCAAGCCGCAGACGATAATTTTGACTTTTAAAAACATAGTACAATTGCAATTATTTCTTTTGCAGCAAACGATTTTTTATTACCGCTTACCAAAATCGTCTAAAAAATGTTTGAACAGCCTCTGTATATATATATATACATATATATATAAATATAATATATATATATATATATATATATATATATATATATATATATATATATATATATATGTGTGTGTGTGTGTGTGTGTGTGTGTGTGTGTGTGTGTGTGTGTGTTAAACAAAAATCATGTTATCTAGTGATGTACAGTGAAGTACAGTGTTGTACAAAGGGGTTTCGCAAATTTTTCTTTATCGCGATAGAGCGAAACCGTGTTACAGGTTGTAGTGTTATACGAGGGTTCCCGCAATTTATCCTATCGTGGTGAGCGAAATCGTGTTGTAAGAGCCTCATACGACCTCTCTCATATCTGATTGCTGAGTAGCTTTCAAACTAATTTATCTGGAAAAATGATTTTTTTTTTAAGTGTGATTTTGGCGAATTTTGAAAACTTCGCCAAACCTTAGGTACCCACTTCTTTATTTTAACCGGAAAATAAGATACATTGATCATTTTGATATTGCGACATATAGAACTATGGGAAGTATTTCCACATTTTTTGTTCTGTTTTTGTGTGTGTACATATTTGGCATTATCTAATAATGGTTACAGTTTGTTAACTACACGCAAAATTAGGTTTCAACACTCTAACTGTCATTATCAACAGGACCGCCTAGAGGGAAGGAGGACAACTGGGGCACTTTGCCCTAGGCCCCCAACTGCTGGAGGGGCCCCAAAATTTTTTTTTAAAATTTATTTATTAGATTTCCTCCGAAAGAAAATTCTGAACCTTCAAAATTCAAAATAATCTCGTGACAAAAGGGGCCCCCCCCAAAAAATATAAAAAAATTATTCGATTAATCAGATTTCTTGGGGCCCCCAAACAGAAGTTTGCCCCATGCCCCGTAAAGTCTCTGAGCGGCCCTGATTATCAAAAGCCTGAAACATTGATACGGTTAGATTAGAGCAGGGGTGTCCAACCTTTTAGCTCCCTTAGGCCACACTGAAAGAAAACGAATTGTTTTGGGCCGCACAAAAATATTTTTAACATTAAAAATAGTTAATGAGTAAAACAAGTATAATATAGTTAACATATTTCATTATAAATTTTATTTATAATTATAAAGATAACTATAGGAGTCATAAAATTAATGTGATATTTGACATTGAATACGAGAAACTAATGCATCAATATCTGGGTCAATTGAATTGGGGACTAAAATAACATTTAGTCCGTCGAGGCTGGCTATTGATATTTTATTTTCGCTTTGAGCTCTCTTTCTGGGCCGCACTAATACTTGCTTTGGGTCGCGGGTTGGACACCCCTGGATTAGAGCCTCATACGATCTCTCTCATATCCGACTGCTGCGTAGCTTTCAAACTAATTTATCTGGAAAAATGAAAACAGAGAGTGGGATAAAACGTAAAATTGTATTTAATAAAACTACAGAATTAACAGTATATATATAATAGCCGTTGTCTCTGTATAACACTTCCGGGCTGTACTCATCTTTCAATTGAAGCCCTCAGTAAACAAACAGCCGGTTAGGCTTAATTTCAATTTCAGATGTGGATCAGAATTTTTTCTTACCTAAAAACTAAAATCTTCCCCATCAAATCGCGTTTGTTCAGCCTATTTTTCTATAAAATATTCAGAACTAAAAAATTGGATGCTTTTAGCTGTATATTTAACAGTTTTTAAAAATCTGTTTACTTTTGCGATGAATTCTGAAAGTAAACAAACTTGAATGTGAGTGAATCAAGTAGCTCAAGTATTCATATCGCGTAGTGAGCTGTAAAAAACTGGATGGCAGTCTACTACTCCAATCGCATGAAAAACTAAATAAATAAAAAATAATGAAAGGGTTTGCTTTTACAAGGTGTGGATTAAATGCAATATTGTTAGATAATTCGGGATATTTTTTAACTTTCATATACTTTTCCCATTATGACGTCATTGTTAGTATTATGACGTCAAAATGACGGGTTACCTTCTAGTATTAAATAAATATACTGTAGTGCTTCGGATCGAATGACATAGAGAGTTTCTGCTTGAACGACAGATTTTCCCTTTTTTCTCTTCAAAAAGCCTTAGATGATATTTATCGTTTGATATTTATAGCTCAAATGATATTTATCGTTTGACAGTTTTTTTTCTCTATAAAGGGAGATAAACATACTGTATAATATGAAGCTAGCGATATACTAGGTACCAGGGCTAAAAGTATCCAAAAGTAATGGCTTATTTGTGCGGAATTACCCATGAGAATTTTTTTTAAATATTTAAATAGAAAGAAGATCTCACCAAGTTTTCATATCAATCATCGATTTCGATCATCTATATATATAAAGCAGTTCCGTAACTTACTCATTCATTCACTGACTGACTGACTGACATACAACGCACAGACCAAACCGCTGGACCTAAAGGACCGAAATTTTGCAGGTCTATTCTTCTTATGGTGTAGGGGTGCACTAAGAAAAATTCTTCTTAGATTTTTTTAAATTAAATTTTTAAGTTGTTTTTGTAACTTTTTTTTTTCAGTTTCCATTTAAAATAATAATTTGAGGGTTATAAAATTTATATCACAAGAAAGATCATAAAAATGCCTTTAAAATGATATCTTTTTCGAACCTTTACCTTGGTTTTCTGATTTTTGGTGAATTTTTAAAGATTCATTTTTAGAATTCAATTTATTAAATGCCGATCACGTGATTTCTTTTTCTGGTACTTTCAATAAATTTATCGTCACGTGCGTAACAACTAAATAGACAAAAAAAAATTTTTTTCTCTTTCTAATGCAGCAGACGATTGGACAGAAAAAAAATATCCAAAAAGATCCAAAAAAATATCCCTTACGATTTTTTTCAAAATATATATATATTTTTTTTACATCAGTTGTATACATTGATCGGCGTATTTATTATAAATATATATATATTTTTTTTGGCATTAATTGAATACATTGACAGTTGTATTTAATATGAATGTACTCCGTAGCGAAGCGCGGGTTTTCACCTAGTAATATCATATATTTCGACGTGTGCGCCTTTTGTAGCACGACAAACGTCTCAAATCCATTTCTCTCCAAGAGTTTCATAGCATATCAGGAGTTATTACGCGAATTGCTTGAATGATACGCTTCTTCAACTCATCCACAGTCTCAATTTTTTGTTCATGCGCAACGGATTTAACGAATCCTCGAGCATAAAAGTCTACCAACTCCGGATATGTTACGAAACGTTTAGAGAGAAATGGATTACCATTTGGAAGTTAGTCGTGCTACGAAAGGTGCACACATCGAAATCTATGATACTATGATCCAAATCTATGATTGATATTAAAAGATTGGTGAGATGTCATTTCTATTAAAATATTTTTTTTAATTCTAATGGATAGTTCCGTAAAAATAAGTCATGACTTTTGGATACTTTTAGCCCGGACACCCTGTATTTAATAATTTAAATTGTTCGGGGAAAAAAAATCTAGTATAGTGTGTTTTAAACGCTCATCCATTCCTTTTATGGATGAAATTTCAAAAATGAATCCTGTTGCAAGATGCAGAAAAGTTGAGGCTATCTTAAAATACCATTTTTATTGGATTATCGTCATTTATATAGCTTTCAATAGTAGACACATTTTCTCAATAGGTGAGCGAATCCAATAGGGTTAGTATACAATGCAGCCTTAACCCGGATGGTCTAAAAATCTTCCGCTTCGCGGGCGTATGTATAGGCCTTCTTGATAAACTACTGCACTACCATATCATAACTAGAAGGTAACACGTCATTTTGACGTCATAATACTAATAATGACGTCATATTGGAAAAAGTATATGAAAGTTAAAAAATATCCCGAATTATCTAACAATATTGCATTTAGTCCACGCCTTGTAAAAGCAAACCCTTTCATTGTTTTTTATTTATTTAGTTTTTCATGCGATTGGAGTAGTAGTCTGCCATCCAACCCGTCATTTTGGCGTCATAATACTAATAATGACGTCATAATGGAAAAAGTATATGAAAGTTAAAAAATATCCCGAATTATCTAACAATATTGCATTTAATCCACACCTTGTAAAAGCAAACCCTTTCATTATTTTTTATTTATTTAGTTTTTCATGCGATTGGAGTAGTAGACTGCCATCCAGTTTTTTACAGCTCACTACGAGATATGAATACTTGAGCTACTTGATTCATTCACATTCAAGTTTGTTTACTTTCAGACTTCATCGCAAAAGTAAACAGATTTTTAAAAACTGTTACATATACAGCTAAAAGCATCCAATTTTTTTTAGTTCTGAATGTTTTATAGAAAAATAGGCTGAACAGACGTGATTTGATGGAGAAGATATTAGTTTTTAGCTAACAAAAATTTCTGATCCACATCTGAAATTGAAATTAGGCCTAACCGGCCGTTTGTTTACTGAGGGCTTCAATTGAAAGATGAGTACAGCTCGGAAGTGTTATACAGAGACAACGGCTATTATATATATAATCATTTTGAAGTAAAAAGATTGCTTACTTGTAATGCAAATGATTTGAAAAAAAAAAGTGTTATAGTAATTCTAAAGGTGCTTATTTTTCGGATTTATGCATCTGTGTCCATATCTGATACAAGGGTAATGTTTAATGGAATTTTCTAACTTTCTAGCTGGCCACTCAGCGTAGGGTGGTTCGAGTTCATTGTGTGGCAATAATTGTGGTCCTGTGGTATCCACTCGTAGGGAACGATGTTTGGTCACCAACTGGCAGTTTACGTTATAACGAAGCCACTGGGTGTGCCTTGTCGAATGTCATCAGGATAAGTGTCTTTACCGCTGGAGAAATAATCATCTCTCCAGGTAGCTAAATGTTTCATCGCGAATGATTATTACCGCTGTGGGATGAATTAACAGGAATTCGCCATCAGTCTTCATTAAAAGTTCAGTGAAATTCCGATTTTAGAATTTTGTTACCTCTTCTGACGGTGATGTCGCGATGAAAGCTTGGAATGAGAACGTAGCCTGCCAGTCTGTGCTCAAGTCTTTATGTTGTTGTATGTGTTACATGCATTCTTGTACCCCAGTGTTCTAAGGGCCTGTTCACATAGGAGTCCGTTGCGTTGCGTTAAGGAAAAGATGACGTTGAGACGAAAATAAACCAATAATAGGACTCCAAACGATTAGCAATGAAATTTTTAACGCCTATGATTGGTTTATTTCCGTCTCAACGTCATCTTTTCCTTAACGCAACGCAACGGACTCCTATGTGAACAGGCCCTTATAGTATAGAAAATCTATCCAGAATGATGATCTAGATTTCGATTCCCGGTTTATCCATTTATATTTTAGGGGAGGGTAATAATTTATTAATATGACAGAGTTGGTTGGGTGGGATTATGGTGCGTTGAGCCCTGTGGGCAGGATGTCTGTTTATTTTTATTGAATTTGACTATCTGTTTCAATGGGGATCTCGAGACCTTGGTATGTCTTTTGGTTGGACCTTCATTCTATTCAGAAAGTTCCCCCTTGAGGTAACTGATTTGGTTAGGCCTCCTGATGACCAGACCTGTCGGTTGCCTCGATATATGGTTTAGTTCTTTTACTGCTTCAGAATACGGTGCGTTGAGCTCTAACTGCGCGTTTCCGGTTTATTTTTGTCTGCATTCTTCCTACTAATAATTATCTTGCTTTGTTGTATTGTTTACTTTTAGTTACATTTATATGACAAAGTGATTGTGTTTATGTAGAAAACTAAAAATCTGCAAACGCGAGTCAAGTCTCTCTTTTTATGTACGTTTATGAAATATATCTCTTCACATTTTAGATGATTCAACAGCAATCTTTCTTTACTTGATGTTTCGCGCAAGTTCGAAAAAGGATTTGTAACCATTATTCTTTATTCACTGTGAAACAATATTAAGGTTGAATACAACTAAGAATAATATTTATTTTTCATGCCGTGAGAGCTTGCGCTCTCCATTCTTTTAAAAACTAAAGAGGGTGGTATTATTTTATATTTAACTAGCTGAAAACCCGCACTTCGCTAGGGAGTACATTCAAATTAAATACAACGGTCAATGTATGCAATTAATACCAAAAAAATAATATATATATTTATAATAAATAAGAAGATCATTGTATAAAATTGATGCAATATATATATATATATATATATTTATTTATTTATTTATTTATTTATTTATAAAAAAATCGTAAGGGATATTTATTTTTTTTTGGATAATATCCAATCGTCTGCTGCATTAGAAAGAAAAAAAAATTTTTTTGTCTATTCAGTGGTTATATGTGACGATAAATTTATTTAAAGCACCAGAAAAAGAAATCACGTGATCAGCATTTAATAAGTTAAATTCTAAAAATGAATCTTTAAAAATTCACCAAAAATCAGAAAATGGAGGTAAAGATTCGAAAAAGATTTCATTTTAAAGGCATTTTTATGATCTTTCTTGTGATATAAATTTTATAACCCTCAAATTATTATTTTAAATGCAAACTTTAAAAAATGTTACAAAAACAGCTTAAAAATTTAATTTAAAAAAATCTAAGAAGAATTTTTCAAAAATCTTTCTTAGTGCACCCCTACACTAATAGAAGAATCGCCATGCAAAACGTCAGCCCTTTAGGTCCATCGGTTTGGTCTGTGCGTTGTATGTCAGTGAGTCAGTCAGTTAAGGAACTGTTTTATATATATAGACTAGCTGAAAACCCGCACTTCGCTACGGAGTACATTCAAAGTAAAAACATCGGTCAATGTATGCAATTAATGCCAATATATATATAATATATACGACGATCAATGTATATAATTGATGTAATATATATATATATATATTTATAAAAAAATCGTAAGGGATATTTTTATAGACAAAATAACGTAGAAGAAGATATTCAAATTAAATCTAATATAAAGAATACTAAAGAATATAGTACAGTTAATATAGTACAGTGTCTAGAACATTTCTTTTACTGTATTTTAATATTTTTTTGGATAATGTCCAATCGTCTGCCGCATTAGCAAGAAAAAAAATTATTTTTTGTCTATTTAGTTTTTATGCACGTGACGATAAATTTATTTAAAGTACCAGAAAAAGAAGTCACGTGATCAGCATTTAATAAATTAAATTCTAAAAATTAATCTTTAAAAATTCACCAAAAATCAGCAAATGAAGGTAAAGATTCGAAAAAGATTTCATTTTAAAGGAATTTTAAGTATCTTTCTTGTGATATAAATTTTATAACCCTCAAATTATTATTTTAAATGCAAACTTTAAAAAATGTTACAAAAACAGCTTAAAAATTTAATTTAAAAAAATCTAAGAAGAATTTTTCAAAAATCTTTCTTAGTGCACCCCTACACTATAAGAAGAATCGCCGTGCAAAATTTCAGCCCTTTAGGTCCAGCGGTTTGGTCTGTGCGTTGTATGTCAGTCAGTCAGTCAGTGAATGAATGAGTCAGTTACGGAACTGTTTTATATACATAGATGAATATGAAATGAAAAGACACTTTGGCAGACTTTTCCTCTTTTGTGAACTGAATGTCCTAAATTTTAACTGATCTCAAGGAATGGTTATAATTGTTACAGTTATTATAAAAGTAGTCCTTTTAGGGTTCAATCGAATTGTACCACATTATTTTATGCTTTTAGTTCCCTGTTCATTGAAATATAATCAAGGTTCTTCAAATTAGGTTATCAGGATCCGACTCGCTAAATACCAATTAATTTTTACGTTATGTGAAACCAAAGGTAAACTTTTATATACCAAATAGTTTTTAAATTCTCAAATGATTAATACTAGACAAAGAAATATTCCCTGTCTACAGTCTAATACAGTCCATCACAATGCTAAGGAGCAATGCGCACGAGAAGTTCGACAGTGATCTATATTCTTTTTATGAACTTACCAATTCAGTACAAGTCAAGATTTAGACATCAACACAGAAACCCCCCCCCCCCCCGTCTTTGGTCGGAATAAGGGAAAAGGACCACCCCTAAGTACTCCCTCCATTTACCCCGGTTAATCAGGCGTCATCACTCTGTTAAAAGTCAAAAAGCCTGAAAGGCCAGAACAAATAGTTTACACGGCACCGCCGCGTAATTCCCACAGAGAGGTGCCGATCTCTTGAAAAAAAAAAATGGAGGCTAGCCGGGTCAGGCCCCAAGCTGGCAGGGGCCCACACACGAAGGCTCGCGGGGCCCCCACCACACCTGAGAGAGAGAGGGGGGACCGGTTTTGACCTGCCCACACATTAACGAGCAAACACGGGAGCTGGTTGGAAAAAGTTTGACACCCTCTCGCAGGAATGTCAGCCCCCTGGAAGCCAAACTTCATTTCGAATGGATGAGGTGGTGGTGCTGTTTGTTTGCCCTTGAAAGTTGTTTCGCGTTTCGGAGGAGAGAAGATTTGGTTTCATTAAGATATGCGGTTTATTGATTTGACTTTTTCCTCTCACAAGTTTGGTTTTTTTTTTTTTTTTTTCCATTTCAGTTTACTTTTCGAGACTATTCTTTATTTATCTCGGTTTTTCCCTCACGGGTTCTGTTATTTTGTAACCGCAG
>OU015492.1:219580894-219583394 GCA_907164885.2 Dolomedes plantarius | reverse complement strand
AGGGTTCGTTAGATCCGTACCTACAGTAAACACAGTGTTGGACAGGGATGTCAAACAGGGGTGACGAACATTTTGGCTGCCCGGCCAATATATTGGCACACAATGATATATAATAAAATAACCGGCGCAGAATTATAATAAGATAGGAAGAATTTTTTTTGAATGATACTCTTTGTTTGCTATTATTAAACAAAATGTGTATATTTATGTTGAATATACTGTAATTAAGGTAAATAAACATACATTTATATTATTATTGATTTTTTTTTTGCGGCCCACCTATAGTTAAACCTTGTTCGTTTGGCTCAAGTTAGTCCTTGAGTTTGACACCCCTGGTGTAGGACATCGTGTTAGAAACAAAAACATTAAAGAATATTCGTATTTTTTTTCACAGTGACAGTTGCCGTATTGACGCAACCACCGGGCAGCCAAGTTTAAAGGTCAACATCCCCGAAGAGCCGAACAATCGAAGAGAAAAAAAATGTAATTCCAGGGTAGGTTTACATCAGCTGTTTGGGACTTCTTAATTCAGAAAGGAATTTTTCCTCGCCCTTCCACTTAGAGAGTAAATGAGATGTCGCAAGTAAGTTGCCATATTTAGCGCTAGGAAAAAAAAATTAAAGAAAAATTGTTTATACACATTCAAGCTTGCTGCTAACTTCGTGTGTTACAATGTGTTGCTTACTTCTTTTTTTGTCAATGTGTTGCTTGCTTACTTTTTAAGCAATGTGTTACTAGCCTTACGTTTAGCAATATGTTGCTAACTTCGGTTTTAGCAATACAGGATGTCCGGGCTAAAGGTATCCAAAAGTCATGACTTATTTTTACGGAACCCTCCATTAGAATTTAAAAAAATATTTTAATAGAAAGAACATCTCACCAAGTTTTAACATCAATCATAGATTTCGATCATAGTATCATAGATTTCGATGTGTACACCTTTCGTAGCACGACGAACGTCTAAATGGTAATCCAGTTCTCTCCAAGTGTTTCGTAGCATATCAGGAGTTATTAGACTTTAATGCTTGGGGATTCGTTGTGTATAAACGAAAAATTGAAACTGTTGATGAGTTGAAGAAGCGTATCATTCAAGCAATTCGTGTGATAAATCCTGATAGGCTACGAAACACTTGGAGGGAACTGGATTACCATTTAGACGTTGGTCGTGCTACAAAAGGTGTACACATCGAAATTTATGATACTATGATCCGAGTCTATGATTGATATTAAAACTTGGTGAGATGTTCTTTCTATTAAAATATTTTTTTTAATTCTAATGGATGGTTCCTTAAAAATAAGTCATGACTTTTGGATACCTTTAGCCCGGACATCCTGTATTGCTAAAACCGAAGTTAGTAACATATTGCTAAACGTAAGGCTAGTAACACATTGCTTAAAAAGTAAGCAAGCAACACATTGACAAAAAAAGAAGTAAGCAACACATTGTAACACACGAAGTTAGCAGCAAGCTTGAATGTGTATAAACAATTTTTCTTTAATTTTTTTTACTGTTTGAATAATTTTTTTTTAATTCAAATGGGTAGTTCCGTAACAATAAGCCATAACTTTTGGATACCTTTAGCCCGGACTCCCTGTATCATTTGCATTAAAAAAAAAAAAAAAAAAAAAAATATATATATATATATATATATGTGTGTGTGTGTGTGTGTGTGTGTGTAACATGGGAGACAGACGGCAGGCCCAGAAGATATCTAGTCTCCCATGCTACGGTGAGAAGATGCAGTTATATTAGAGAATAAATTTACTCCGTGACCAAAGATGACAACTACGAGTTTGTTACGGGAACATTTTTATTGGGATCACCGACCGATCCGTCGGTATGGGTGCAGCAAGTGAAAATACGGGAATCCGTCCTACTTCCGGGTAACAAGTCTTATATAGACTTCAATCCATCACGTGATTAAAGGGTGTGTCTTAATAGTTGATTGGTTTAAAGTTGTTGCTGATGTGCAGAACTGATTTAAACCCGCACTGACGCCACGCAGCGTCTCTTTAGTTAAAAAAGACAGCCATCTTGAATGATTTTGCCTAAGGCTGTAATAATGGAATTTAACGCGAATGCCCAAAGGGAATTAAATGTTTTAAGGGATTAAAAAAGGGGTATGTAATTTTGAATAGTAAAGTGAGGAATTAATAGTTTTTAAATGTTAAGAGTGTTGAATTAAGAAATTACTAGTTTTTTAATATTATATATATATATATATATATATATATATATATATATATATATATATATATATATATATATATATATATATATATATATATATACATATATATATATATATATACATATATATATATATATATATATATATATATATATATATATATACATATATATATATATATATATATATACATATATATATATATATATCTCAAAGTTTAAAATTTCTTTCTCTATTACGGAGTTTAAAAAAAAAAAAACTTTCTATCCAAGTCGTCAATCCTTGCACACATTTTCGGCATAGGTTAA
>OU015492.1:219523394-219575894 GCA_907164885.2 Dolomedes plantarius | reverse complement strand
TAATCCAGATTTTGCTAAAACGAATGGAATATTCGCAAAAGAATAATAACGCTGTTTATAATTTTACACTTTTGCATATTCAAATAGAATTAATTTAAGGTCTTCTTCCGCTCCTCATTCTAGTCTTTACAATTACTACATACATATCCCTAGTCTTTTTCAATTACTACATCTGGATCCCCAGTCTTTAAAATTTCTTTATATAGAGAGATAGATAGATAGATAGATATAGATATACATTTTATAGTCTTTAAAATTGCTAAACATATATCACTAGTCTTTAAAATTTCTAGACATATATCCCTAATCTTTAAAATTACTACATTGTTATGAGGGGTACCAGAGATACCCCTTTGCGTTGTGTAAAATTAGGGAGGTGAACTCCAAAGGGAACTATGCGAAAAATAACAACATTTATTATACACTATTTTACAAGAAAAGGTCAGGTTTACATATTATATTTAAGATCTTTTTACATATTATATTTAAGGCGTCTTTTTTTCCCAGGCTTTCTTCGCAGCTCGCTACCTCAAATCGCTCTCTTGCTCTCCCTCCGATCGTCGTGTCTCCCACACTTTGGGCTCCCCCAATTTTTATTATAACTCCTCCCCAGGTCAGTTATTCACGTAAATTTATTGCCTCTTCGAGTTTTTTATTCGAGGGCAGGATGCTCCAACATCCCCACTGTTGACCCACGTGGTACGCTTATTCCAAGAAAATTGGATGTCCGTTGAATTTCCTGGAATTTCTTTCCCCCGTCCTGAGGAATTCAGGGGGTGCGATGTTTCTTGGAAAATTGGTGCAGTTCCTCCTTTTTCCAATATGTCCGTTTTATGCCCCGTAATCGTGTTGGAAAAACGAAATGGCTATGACGTTGGAAGGAGTTCAAAATGTCCAAATTGTGGATCCTTCACAACATACATATATATCCGTAGTATTAAAAACTATTACATATATATCCATAGTCTTTAAAATTACTACATATATACTCATAGTCTTTAAAATTGTTACATTATAGTATATATACCGGGTGTCCCAAAAATAACCGACGATTTGAAAAATCAATTAAAGAAAAACTGAAGGCGATAGAACTGTACGGTTTGCTGCATTCTGCTTAGGTAACCGGGGAATTTATTCTCACCAATTTTCAAAATTAGTTACAAAGTTCGTCAACAGATGGCGCTGCTGACTGGCAAAAACTATAAAACAATGTTTTCAAAATAATCACCGTTTGCAGCAACAACGTGGCGCAGTCTGAGGTCAAAACTCGCAGACGCCCGTGCAAACATTTCAGTTTGAATGTTCTGACAAGCAGCAGAGATGTATTGTTCCAGTTCATCTACAGTTTGTGGATTGTGACTATAAACCTGGTCTTTCAAGTACCCCCAAAGAAAAAAATTGCATGGCGTCAAATCTGGCGAATAGGGAGGCCAATCCATGCCACTTTGCGTATGCTTCTTGCCTTTGAAAACACTGTTTTATAGTTTTCCCAGTCAGCAGCGCCATCTGTTGGCGAACTTTGTAACTAATTTTTTAAAATTGGTGAGAATAAATTCCCTGGTTACCTAAGCAGAATGCAGCAAATCGTACATTTCTATCACCATCCGCTTTTCTTTAATTGATTTTTCAAATCGTCTGTCATTTATGGGACGCCCGGTATATATATATATATATATGCATATATATATATTATATATATACACTGCTGGCAATTAAAATTGTATCACCATGAAGAAGGGATGATACAAACTTGAAATTCGCATGAAAGGAAGAAGATGCTGGGATATGCAAATGATTACCATTTAAGCGCAATCGAACGACGCAGGAGGGAGAAACGGTATCTCACACTCTGTATTAAAGGAAAGTCACGCAGCGGGTTTCTCATTCGGAAATCGCATTTGATTGTTGGTTGTTTCTCAGAATATCGTGTTATGCCTCGTATAAATAGGAGAAAGGGCTACCAGCACGTTCCGGAATTCGATGACGGTAGGACCGTGGCCTATCGAGAGTGCGGTCTATCGTTCCGCGATATTGCTACTCGTATTGGTCGGTAATCCACTGACTGTCATGCGAATATGGAATCGATGGGTTCAGGAGGGCCACGCTGAACGCCATGCAGGATCTCAACGGCGTCCCGCCACTAACACCCGAGAGGACAGACATGGTGTCAGTTCAGCCTTGCAGGATCGTACAGCCCCCATCACGGACCTTGAGTCAGGAGATGGGCTTGTCTGCAGCACGACAAGTATCCGCACGGACGGTGCGAAGACGTCTGGAGCAGCACGGAATCTCTACACGGCGACCGTTATTGTGGCTTCCCTTGACACTGCAGCATAGAGACGCGCGGCTACAGTGGTGTGCCCCAGCGACAAAATTGGATACGGGAGTGGCACCACGTCGTCTTTTCTGACGAGTCCCGGTTTTGCGCGCGGCATCATGATGGACGCATCCGTGTCTGGAGGCACCGAGGAGAACGGACGTGGTCTGCTTGCATTCGATAGCGTCATACGGGCCCTGCACCTGGTGTGAAGTTATGGGCAGCCATTGCGTATGCTACACGAACACCTCTTGTTCGCGTCGTAGGTAATATGAACAGCCAGCGTTACATTTCTCAGGTCTTAAAGCCGGTGGCTGTGCCCTATCCTCGAGGCATCGGAGACGTCATCCTTCAACAAGGTAACGCAAAACCGCATGTTGCCCGTCGTGTCCTGACCTACCTCGACACAGAGGGTGTTCGACTGTTGCCCTGGACAACGCGTTCTCCAGATCTATCACCCATTGAAAACATCTGGTCATGGGTTGCTGAGAGACTGCAACTACGATTCCAGCACGACTCTCCAGCTACGACTCTCCAACAACTACGTTTGATGAAGTGTGGCATAGACTTGAAGCAGCGTGGAATGACCTGCCCGTATCTGTCATCCAAGCCAAGTTCGACACGATGTCTAACCGGGTTAGAGCCGTTTTAGCTGCGCAGCTGTGCGTATTAATTTTGGACCATGTATACCCCCAAATTGTCTACAAATTTAATCATTTTCTTTCTTCCTATTATGCTCTATACGTACAATAAGAAAAGTTTTGTCATTTACTTACCTTTCTAGTGTTACAATTTTAATGGCCAGCAGTCAGTGTGTGTGTATGTGTGTATCTTTAAAATGCTACGCAAAGCACACAAAATTATAAGCAGAGGATATTAGAGTTGATCCTTTTGTCAAAATATTAAAATCAAAGTAATCGTTGCTTTTGTGTTGTGCAATTTCTGCTTATCTCCTTTCTTCCGTGTTTATCTTCAGAGATATCACTCACGAACATCCAAAAATAATATGAAAGCATCATAATGATGTTCGATCACCCCTCATATCTTCTCTCCCTCACCCTCCCTGTCTTTTTCCAGGAAGTAATTAAGATGAGAGCGCACAAAATGAAGTTCCAGACTGATATTGCTACGGAGTTCCTCGAAGGAATCTAGTATTTTATCCTAAACATTTTTGTAAGATTAATTCTTCTCATTGTAAAGAATCTTTGCGATCAATTCTTCAAAAGTTTCTTTTGTTGCCTTTTGTGTTGTATGCACAGCACTTTCTAAAGTAGTCTCATGTAAGGGTACTATATGCATTCTGATACAGGGATCAGTATATAATTCTTTCCCCTGCTTGTCCTTTAATAGTTAAGAGATGCAAAGTGATGATAAAAGTATATTGAAATTGATATCATTTCTCATAAAATCACCACTTAAACAAAAACTTCATAAAAATTGAAAATAAAAATTCTCTAGTTATTTCATATATATATATATATATATATATATATATATATATATATATATATATATATATATATCTGTAGCTTGGTACAAGAATTGCCTAAGTCAGTGTTCTCAAAAAGATGACTCTGTTCGCTTATGTCTCTTTGAAGAAATATCATTTTTAATGTAAGAAGTACACAAGTTTGTACAATGGTTTAGAAAACCCTTTTAAAGCATCGGACGGACTTGGATACATCTTACATTGAAAATAATATTTTTTTAAAGAGATATAAGCGAACAGAGTCATCTTAAAGAAAACTGACTTAGGCACTTCTTGTACCAAGCCACAGATATATATATATATATGTGTGTGTGTGTATATATATATATATATATATACATACATACATACATACATATACACTCAAGAGCCAAAACATTATGACCACCTGTCAATAACGAGTTGGCCTACCTTTGGCGCGCAACACAGCTTCAACCCGCCTTGGAATGGATGCCACAAGTCCTTGGTAGATGGCCGGAGACAGATTGTACCAGATGTTTAAGCAACGGTCACGCAAATCCGAGATATTGCGAATTGGTGGTCTTTGAACTCTGAGCTGCCGTCCCATGACATCCCAAATGTGTTCTATCGGATTGAGATCCGGTGAGTTAGGCGGCCAGGACATTAACTGGAATTCAGCATCATGTTCCTGGAACCACTCCAACACAATTTTAGCCTTGTGACACGGGCCGTTGTCCTGTTGGAACATTCCATTTCCAGCTGGAAAAACAGAGGCCATGTAAGGGTGCAACTGGTCCACAATGATGTTCAGATACCCTGTAGCATTCATGGTCTGCTCTACCACAACCACGGGTCCCAGAGACGCCCAAGAGAACGTCCCCCAAAGCATAATACCGCCACCACCGGCCTGTGTATGACCTACTGTACATTGAGGGAGCAACAGTTCGCCTGGAAGACGGCGTATCCTGACACGGCCATCGGCTTGATGAATGACAAACGGTGATTCATCTGACCCAGCAACTCTCTCCCACTGATCCATGGACCAGTCGCGATGTTCCCGGGCCCAGCGCAGGCGCAGTTGGCGATGACGCTTGGTCAGAAAAGGCACACGAGTGGGACGTTTGCTGCGTAGCCCCATATCCAACAGTGTCCGCTGAACAGTGTGCTGCGATACTATTCTACTTGGTCCTGCATTGTATTGGGCTGTCAGCTGAGCCACTGTCTGGCTCCGGTTTTGCTTCACCATGCGAGACAGTCTCCGACGACCTTTTTCTTTGATAGCGTGTGGACGTCCAACACCATGTAGTCTACTGCTGGTTTCACCGTCATTCATCCACTTTGCATAAGTACTAACAACTGTAGGTCGCGAACAACCCACGAGTCATGCAGTTTCGGAAATACTTGTTCCGAGCCTTCGAGCCATTACAATCTGCCCTCTATCAAAGTCGCTTAGATCCGCAGCCTTTCCCATCATGCACAGAAGTAAGTGAAAGAATGATTCTTCAGACTCTCCAGCAGCAGTTAAATACCACTTCCACCTGATCACGTGCCTTCCACGTCATCTAGGCGAATTCATTGCAAAATGTACTGGTGGTCATAATGTTTTGGCTCTTGAGTGTATATATATATATATATATATATATATATATATATATATATATATATATATATATATATATATATATATATATATATATATATATATGTATATATATATATATACATATATATATATATATATATATATATAATATACACTGCTGGCCACCCAAATTGCAACACCAAGAATGACAAGAGATATCACAACAAAATTTATTTTGTAGATAACATGTTGACCAAGTATCAAATGATTAAATTTATAGACTTCTGTGAAGTGTGGTTCCTGCCAAAATCAGTAGCCAGAGTAGCCGCCATTGTTGGAGATCACCGCTGCCACACGCCTCGGCATTGATTCAAAGAGACTTTGGATGAGTTCTTGGGGTACAGCAGACCAAGCAGCTTCCACACGTTGCCAAAGTTGATCTGCTGTGGCAGCTGGGGATGGAATCTGGGTCAATCGTAGAGCAGCCATGGACCACATGTTTTCTATCGGCGAAAGATCCGGAGAGCGAGGCGGCCAGGGAAGCAATTCAATCTAGCGATTAACGAAGAACCGTTGGACAATGCGTGCCACGTGTGGTCGCGCATTATCCTGTTGAAATATGGCTGTGGGCAAGCCCTGAAGGTAAGGAAGGACAACTGGCTCCAACACCTCGGAGATGTTGCTCTGGCTGTTTAAAGTACCGGCAATGCGTACTAGAGGTGTGCGAGAGTGATATCTAATACCGCCCCATACCATAATACCCGGTGCAGGACCAGTGTGGCGGTGCATAACGCAGCTGTTCAGCATCCTCTCTTCACGGTGTCTCCAGACTCGAATGCGACCATCGTGGTGTTCCAGACAGAAGCGTGACTCGTCAGTAAAGACAATTTCATTCCATTCTGCCGTCCACATCCTTCTGTCATCACTCCATTGGCGGCGGAGACGTCTGTGGTTCTGCGTCAAGGATAGACAAAGCAATGGACGTCTTGCGGACAGACCACTCTGCTGTAAACGGCGTCGAATGGTACGCGCAGACACTGGATGATGCGTTACAGACTGCATGTGCTGTGCTATGGTTCGTGATGTGACTGAGCGATCCGTCACTGCCATGCGCACAATTTGCCTGTCATCACGTGAAGTGGTGCGCTGAGGTGGATGCGATCGAACACGCCGGTCCGTCGTACCCTCCTGCATCCAACTATCACATATCCGCATTACAGTTGTTTGGTTTCGTCCAACACGACTACCGATTTCCCTGAAAGATAATCCACAATCTCGGTAGGCCACTATCCTTCCTCTGTCGAACTCGGATACTTGATCAAAAGATGATCGCTGTTTTCGGCGAGGCATAATTGATCGTTTTTTTGAAAAAACCACAAGATAAACACAATTGCCGAACTTGAAATCGTCGAAATCTCCAAGCCTTAAATAGCGCTTTGAAGTGGCGCCACAGGCGCGCGCGATGTGCGTCTGCGCTGAAATTCTAATCATTTGCATATGTCACCTCCGCTAATGCATGTTGTTAATTTCATGTTATTTGCATGTTTCCTTCAGGGTGTTGCATTTACAGCAGTGTATATATATATATATATATATATATATATATATATATATATATATATATACGTAATGATAAATCCAGGGTGTAGTTGTAACAAGTCGTTGCGAGTGGCGAGGCAAGGATGCAGGCACGCTGGAGAGAAATAGACACTTCCAGAATGACGGAGGACTCAGCTATATTCCTAAAGGTTTTTATTTTGCAAGATAGTCTCTCGTTGGACATCCATACGTCAAACATTTCCACAGATCACTTATTTCGGGGAAAATCCCGGCAGCGCAACGCCGCGACACTATTGACGGAGAGCTCAAACTGACGTCAAGGTGGGTTTCTAGAACGAACACAAAAGCACGAACGAAACTAAAATATCTCGCCCGCGTACGATTAAATTAACTCCCGATTGGTCAAAATTCACACCTGACTTTAACACGTCATATGGGGTGATCTTTTCGAACGTCATGGAAGGTTCTTCGTTACATAACCAGTAAGAGCGTGGCTTGTTTAAGGGGAAAACTAATAGATTACTTTGGATATAGATCAAATTCAGAAATGAGGGACGAAGTTCTATTGCGATAAGATGAAAGAATTTTGAATAGACGTGTTAATGATAACGAAAAGGTTTGAAATTTATTTCATATATATATATATATATATATATATATATATATATATATATATATATAACCTGTTTACATAAATCTGTTTTTAATAACATTATTGTAAATCAGTTAGTTCGTATAAATAGGCTATGTTCTAAAGACAATAGGAATAAGCATATTTTAGACTTGAAAGCTGTGCTAACACGGAATAATTACCCCGAAAGTCTATCCAAAAACATAATTGGTTGTTTTAGTTTTAATAATAGTTTGTTCTGTTGCTTTTAATAAGTTAAACATAACAATAAGAAAAAATAGAAAAAATAACTACTAAAAATAAAAAATAAAATAAAAATCATAAGTAAAAATAAAAATAATAATAAAAATATCTCTTAGTAATAATAATTAAAAACTAAATTAATAATGGATTAATAGTCCTAAAATACGGTAACCATAGTAAGTCAGTAACTGAGTATCTCCATGGTTGCAAGTTTTGTGACGTCAGACATCTTGCGATTACATGTTCTTAACTTCCACTCTGTCTAGCGCCAGGCTTGGTGTGCTTTGGTTAAGTAACTCTTATTTCAATTTTTAATCAATTCTTCTGTTTTTCGTGGATTGTACGGTTTCTGAGTATGTTTATTGTATAGATCATACTCATCGGAAACAATCCATTGGTTTTTAGACATTATTGACACCGCTGATGAAGAGATGCTGTCTAAAACCTCTTTCATACTTTTCTTTTCATGTTATTTGTTCCTGGCTGCAAGTAGCTTTAGGGCTATTACTGGTATTCTCTTTCATTTATTTCTTATATATATATATATATATATATATATATATATATATATATATATATATATATATATATATATATATATATATATATAATAACGCCACACCAGTTATAATTCTATTCCAGTCTTATCTGTCCCGTTATATAACTAACTTTCGCGTTCTTTCTATATGTGCCTGGATGTCTCCTGTGCGTATGGCACCCCAGAGGGTCACGTGGTAAACAGAAACTAAGTTTCATATGCTGATGGGAGCATCGGTACTATGGACTTAAGAGACTGAGTCATGGATTGAGCGAACACGCCATGATCCATTCTCTCTGCTTGTAAATATGTATATAGCTTCTACTCCTTTACATTTCGTATAATATGATTGAATGTTAGATAACCATAATGCGTTTAAAGTAATAAAAGTATTATTCCGTTTAACTGAATTATTCGATTCGGAGTGGATGTGCACCAGGCCCGTTCTGCTGTTTCCCGGACATCGTCGTGAAGTGTCGTATGGTCGACTATAGTTTCGATACGATTTATTAGTTTACAGTCCATGTTAGCAATATGAACCAATAGTTAGTTTGAAGATTCATTAATTACTTGCCTTTCCGAAGTTTGACGTCATATTCTGCATTTCCATTTTAAGCCGATTCAAGTTAAAGGCGATTCAATTAATAACTAAACCGAATCAACGACGTAAGTTTCGTTTAGATTACGTCATGTCTGGCAAACTGCTATACGTCATATAATTAAACACAAAAATCTTCAGTTACCAGCCGATAGCATTTTTCAAGTGAAGTGATGTACATCAACCCGATATTTGAATATCGGCTTTTGTTAAGTGTATATAAGCGGAGAACACTTTCGAGAAAACGCATCACGGCAACAAGGATACACACATTATCGTAAGCTTGTTCTTGAGCTGATGAAATATTGGGATGAAGTATCAAGCCTATCTAGAGTAAGACGTTTTGTATTAGTTATGTATTAATTCTTGTGATAGTCCATCACAGTATGATAAAATATAATGTTTATTTTAAAACTGATCTGAAGAAAACCCCAGTATTATTAGTAAGAAGAAAGATGTTGATATTGTTGTTTTTATCTAATTCTTAACTAGTTTTTCAAATGAATAAACTTTTAGTTATTGTTAAAAAGTCTTGTCGTCTATACATTATTTTGAACAACTTTAATGGTTTTAACGTATACCTTTTTTAACATAGCTTTTACTGCACATTTTAAACTCAGCTATTTAAATATAAATTATAAGAATTGTTGATGTGCATGTTTTTAACATGTACGCTAACAGTCCACTTTAATCAACGAATTTGGGACCGGTTCCACGTATGACATTTGGCTCATACAGTGACAAAAACGGTGATATGAAAAAGTGATAAAGGGATTAAATGGAATGAACGAGGTAATTTAAATAGGTTTCGTTGTTTAAATACTCAGTAGGGTCACTAAGTGTAATACATGATTAGAAAAGAAAAGCCACAAATATAACTTGAAGACATAATGAATATCTAACTATAATCTTCAAGGCTCCCTGTGTGTTAACTCAGTCTGTACGTTTTATCAGATTGAAAAAAAGTCCTTTACTCAGTGTATGACCCCTCGCCAATATTTACGTTCCACTGAATTTTGTAGGCATGCATTTCCTAGCATAGTTCCCTATATTAGTTTACTTTTATTAGTCAATTTTTGGCACCCTATTTTCTTTTATCAAAATTTTTCAGCTTTCAGTGCTTATTTGAATAAGCCAACGATCTTAATCTACTTCCTACCCGTTGAGGATAGAAGCATAGGTTTATCAAAATGTGAATACGCCGTTTATGTTAGAATCCTTACATGAATACGCAAAAAAAATTATATTTATCTACCGAAGCGAGATTTCCTGCCCTTATGCGACCTGGAAGCTCAATAGATATATTTTGACGATTCTTCCAGCGTCTAAATATATGCACAAATTATTTCCAGTGACAAATATATAAAATGTAAAATACACATACAGGGTGAAGAGAAAAATAGATTTGTCCGCACAGTTCAACGTCCCTTGTGATACAAATACTAATCCTAACAATTTACTCCTAACCTAATGAACCAAAAGCGCACAAGGTCATATCTATATCCTGACTACTGTTGCAAATCAAGAATCCGAGAAACCCCGAAAAAATTCTCTTCTTGTCATGCCCATTCGGTATTGTTCGGGAAGGGTCGGACGCAGCGTGACGTGTATGTGGGAATCGCGCAGGTTGAGAAAAGAGGGGTTTTTTTTATTCATCATTCTTATTGTGAATCTGTAGAAATACATATTTTTTTAGAAATGTGCTTCGCGCGCAAAGTCACAGTGGCTCGATTTTACACTTGTAAGAGCAGGTAGATACTAAGACGGGGGAGAAATCGCGGTCCCTAACATATTTGGGAGGGAATGTATATGTAATATTGATGTAACCACATCGGGTGGTTTGGGTTATTATTTTCAGCTGTAAACATTCACCGATTTTTTATGCTGCTAAACTTTGAATTAGTACATCCACTGACGGTCTTAGGCCTATATTACACTATCAAAGTTCTTTGACAAAGACCTTTTATAAAAGTTATTTCTATCTTTTATAAAAGTTATACATAAAATAAAGGCTATGACCTCAAAATACCCTTATTACACTATCAAAGTTCTTTTACAAAGATCTTTTATAAAAGCTTTTTTTGGGGGGAGGGGCCTAAATCCCTTAAAATTCGAGCTCTTAAAAAAATATTTATTAGTGTGCACCTACGACTTAAGGGAAACCACCATACAAAATTTTAGCTTCCTAGGTCCTATGGTTCCAGAGATACAGTGGTTTTTGTGGGGGAGGGGGCTAAACCCCTTAAAATTCGAGCTCTTAAAAAAATATTTATTAGTGTGCACCTAGGACTTAAGGGGAACCACCATACAAAATTTTAGCTTCCTAGGTCCTATGGTTCCAGAGATACAGTGGTTTTTGTGGGGGAGGGGCCTAAATCCCTTAAAATTCGAGCTCTTTAAAAAATATTTATTAGTGTGCACCTAGGACTTAAGGGGAACCACCATACAAAATTTTAGCTTCCTAGGTCCTATGGTTCCAGAGATACAGTGGTTTTTGTGGGGGAGGGGGCTAAACCCCTTAAAATTCGAGTTTTTAGAGATAGATTTATTGTTCACCTAGGGTTTAAGGGGAACCACCATAAAAGATTTCAGCTTACTAGGCCCTTTGGTTCCGGAGATACAGTGGGGTTTTTTAGGGGGAGGGGGCTAAACCCCTTAAAATTCGAGCTCTTAAAAAAGATTTCTTGGTGTGTACCTAGGGCTTAAGGGGGAACCACCATAAAAATTTTCAGCTTCCTAGGCCCTATGGTTACAGTGGGTGTTTTTTAAAGGCGGAGGAGGTTAAGCCCCTTTTAACCCCCTTAAAATTTGTATGTTTAGAAATATTTCTTAATGTCCACGTAGAGCTTATGAGTAACCACCATGCAAAATTTCAGCATCCTAACACTTTTTCTTCGAACGATTTGCGGTTCTTTTAACATACTCATTTTGAATATTTTTTGTGTATTTCTGATTTTTCATTAGTACGCAATTTTTAATGAGAGCTAAAATTATTTCGAATTGAAATCTTGTTCTTCATCTGCCGCGTTTTCCACACATTTGCATTTTTTTAACATGCCGTTGCTCGAAATGTTGTGTATAACATCCGGGCACCGAAATCTTTTATGAAACTTCGACGAAGAGCCCAACTTTTATAAAAGTTATCATTTATCAAAGTTGAGGTATTACGTGTCATATTTCTCGTCAAATTTCTTTTATAAAAGATCTCTGTCAAAGAACTTTGATAGTGTGATATAGGCCTTAGTAATACATAAGCTATGAGCAACCTTACAATGAGGTCTGTAAAAGGATGTTCTCCTTACATGCGTAGATACATATGTTTATGCACCTATATTTGTAGAGCTTAACTGGAGAGCAGTAAATTATTTACAGTAACTGTAATAATTTATAGGGAAATATGCATTAACAGAAAAATTATTTGTATGATACTTTTTCAACAATTACGAATGAAATAAATTTAATATACATTAACACTAACACACACATACACACACACATATATATATATATATATATATATATATATATATATATATATATATATATATATATACATAATACACACTGCTCGAATTGAGGCGGAACGCGCCGGACCGGCGTTCCGGTACCTCTCACTAGGAAAAAAAATATTACTATAGTTAAAAACATTTATTTAATCACATATTACTCTGTTGTTAGTGAGTGGGCTTGGCCAATTGTGTGTATATATATATATATATATATATATATATATATATATATATATATATATATATATATATATATATATATATTTATATATATATATATATATATATATATATATATATATATATATATATATATATATATTTATATATATATACATATATATATACATATATATATATATATATATATATATATATATACATATATATATATACACATATATATATATATATATATATATATATATATATATATATATATATATATATATATATATATATATATATATATATATATATATATATATATATATAAAGTTTCCGTACTTGCATTAAAAATTAGAAAGTGTGGACTGATTACTTGAAAGCTTTAATCAGTAAACCGTTACTCTGGAGTCCGATTAATGTTTAATGCATAACTTGCGGTTAATAAAAGAATTTTACACCTTTGAAATAAATAAGGAATATATTTCTTAGAAATTAAAAAAAAATAGAGCTAAATTATGGACATTCCACAATTTTTACCTCTTTTCCCAGAAAAAAAAGCAATTCGAGAAGATAAAATTAATTTAATAAGTTATATATAGGAGCATAATCCTTTAGACGTATTTTCAGATTTTATGTAGCTCAGTAAGAATATTTAATCTGAACATGTTTAAAAAAAAGATTTGGAACTATTCTTAAAAAATATATATTTGCAAGATAAGCGCTTGCCGCAGTAAAAATCATGTTTCTAGAGAAAGTCAAATTTCTACTGTTTTACAAATATAAAAGACTAGCTGAAAACCCGCGCTTCGCTACGGAGTACATTCAAATTAAATACAACGGTCAACGTATGTAATTTATGCCAAAAAATAAATATATATATTTATAATAAATGAGATGATCAATGTATACAATTGATGTAAAATATATATCTATCTATATATATATATATTTATAAAAAAATCGTAAGAGATATGCATTTTTTTTGGATAATATTCAATCGTCTGCTGCATTAGAAAGAGAAAAAAAATATTTTTTTTGTCTATTTAGTTGTTACGTACGTGACGATAAATTTATTGAAAGTACCAGAAAAAGAAATCACGTGATCGGCATTTAATAAATTAAATTCTAAAAATTAATCTTTAAAAATTCACCAAAATTCAGAAAATGGAGGTAAAAATTCGAAAAAAAATTCATTTTGAAGGAATTTTTATGATCTTTCTCGTGATATAAATTTTATAACCCTCAATGTATTATTTTAAATGCAAACGTAAAAAAAGTTTAAAAACAGCTTAAAAATTTAATTTAAAAAATCTAAGAAGAATTTTTGAAAAATCTTTCTTAGTGCACCCCTACACTATAAGAAGAATCGCCATGCAAAATTTCAGCCCTTTAGGTCCAGCGGTTTGGTCTGTGCGTTGTATGTCAGTCAGTCAGTCATTGAATGAATGAGTCAGTTACGGAAATGTTTTATATATATAGATAAGAATATTAATCTGAAACAAAAGCGACAGAGAAATACTTGTTACGTCTATGGATAAGTTTTGTAAATTATCCGTAGAAAAAGTAATGGGCAAAGCATCAAAAGAGCCTCAAAATTTTCCTTTGGTGATTTTACAAAGAAATGAGGATTCTCCTAAAAGTTTTTCTGAATAAAAGCTGTTAGCATTAACACTATGCATTTTTAAACCTATACAATATATTTTTACATCCAGGAAAAGCATACTAAGCATTTACAGTCGAACCCCGTTATAACGAACTCACGGATATAACGAATGAAAATTTTGGTCCCGCCATTTTCCTACTGTACGTGATTTAATTAATATTGTGTCAGTTCAACGTAATCGATTTTAGTCGATTTAATTCATTAATGATCGTTTTTAATAGATTTTATCATTTTTTATTACATCTTGATTGAATACACATTGCAACTAATGAGTTATACATTTTGTGAACTCTAGGAATTTTCTTAACGGCTCGGATGTAGCGAACCACCGGATAAAGCGAACAAAACCCTTGGTCCCTTGAAGTTCGTTATAAAGGTTTGAACTGTATATTTATTTGAAAATATATAATTTGGAACTAAGTGATTGATTTTCCATCTTTTTTTTTTTTAATTTCTAAATAATTGATCAGAGGCGGATTTCCAAGCGTCAGAGGGAACAACCGGAGCTTTCAAATCGACAAAATAATTTTAGCTACTTACACTGAATTGTTTTTCTTAGGGACAGTCGAACCCCGTTATTACGAACTTCAAGGAACCAAAGGTTTTGTTCAGCTATATCCAGTGGTTCGCTATATCCGAACCGTTAAGAAAAATGTTAGAGGTCACAAAATGTATAACGCATTAGTTGCTATGTGTATTCAATAATGGTGTATTAAAAAAATGATAAAATCTATTAAAAATGATCATTAATGAATTAAATCGACTAAAATCGATTACAGTAAACTGACACCATACTAATTAAATTACGCATAATAGGAAAACGACGGGACCAAAATTTGTGTTCGTTATATCCGTGAGTTCGTTATATACTGGGTTCGCTATAATGAGTTTCGACTGTAATCTCTATTGTGTACACTGTGAGGGCAAAAACATACAATTGCCCTTGGAAATTCGCAGAATTGGGAGTCTAACTTTTGCTTAATGATTGAACAGATGTTTGGAAACTTCGGCCTATAAAGATGAGGATATAGCACTACCTGGACCAACATCGACACCATTCACCTGACGTCACAGACCTTGCCGTCACTCTCTGATCCTTATTATATCTCGATGGTCAGTTCCCATTTTATCACTAGAAAAGCGTCTGCCGTCATTTTGACGGTTTCGGACATACTGTTGAGCGCTATGTCTGGATTTATGTCCTCAGGCTTCTGAAATTTTATGACTTTTTCTAATTTTACGCGAAATATGGACACACGTTTACAAGATTATATGCGATAGTAAAGAGGAAGAGAAAATGTGTTGTATACCTACTAAGACCGTAAGTCGTCGATTTGACGGCAATATAGAAAACAGGCAGAAATCTTTAAAGTATTACCGGGAAAATGTTAGTTACTTTTCGTCTCTTCCCCCTTTTGCAAATACCAGAAATATTGGCTTTTCGGAAATATTGGTGTCGAAAAATAAGGACTGCACAAACCATGCGTATATTTTTACGGATAACCCATACCATGTTTTCAGCTCGGCCTACCTGCATAAAAATATATCTAAATACAGTACAAATCGTTTATAAGAACATCCGGGAGACTTTAAAAACTGGTCCTTATAATCGATAGTTTTTATATCCGATAGATAACTTAAAACTGCTGGAAATGCCAAATTCATTGTCACATAATTTCTATTTACACCTGAAACATGACGTTCAAAAAATGGTTATATGGTTCAAGTTCAATCAAAGGTTCGTATTTGAAACGCAACGTCCTAACCGGGGTCATCCTATAAAATAGGCCAGTTTCATCAGTTTTGAAGATTTCGTGGCCATGCCTTCTCTGAACGTGGTCCAAACGGTTTTAAGCCAGTTATCAGAAACTCCTGGTGTCACGGCCTTCGATTCTCCCGAACACAATGGAATGCCTCTCAAGAAATCTCTGGATCCACGAAGTTGAACAAACGAAATCATATTTTTTAAAGAGCTTCGGAAATTCATTTGCTTTCGCTTGCAAAATCGGTCCGCTTAGGGCAATGTTGGCACTCCTTTGAATCTTAAACCATTGCAAAAGGGCTTCTTCTATGCCAGCATGTGGACTTTTTCGAAGCTTCTTAATATTAGTCCGATCTTTTTCAAATTATTCTTTTAATGTTTCTCTATTCTTAAATACATTTGAAATCGTGGCATGACTAACCATTAATTCGTTGGCTAATGCTCCATTTTTTTTCACCGTTTTCTAAACTGGAAATTCCGTTCACGATTAACTTGTTCTTATAAGCGATATATTTTCCCAAAAACCAATTAAGTTTAAGTCACTAAAAGCGATATGTTCTTATTAACGATATTGTTATAACCGGATTTTGTATCCATCTTTACACATGAGAATTGGCCGGGAACTAATAATTCCGTTCTTTTAAGCGATATGTTTCTATAACCGGTGTTCTTATAAGCAATTTTTACTGTATATACTAACTTATTATATAATGGTATGGAATAGTTCAAAATTTAAAGTATTTAACCATTTAAAAAAACATTGAATATTTTAAATTCTTGATTTTATTTTTAACTGCCAAAATGACGGCGTTCAGTCTTTTTAGTAAAAAAAAAAAAAAAAATTCCAATCTTTCTAGTGTTAAACACACCCAAATTGCTTACCGACCTACCTTCAGTGCTGCCGTGTGCTAACCCAATTGGATTTGCTCACCCCAATGTTAACCTATGGAGAAAATGTGTCCAAGGATTGCCGACTTGGATTGAAAAAAAATTTTGGATTGAAATAAAAATTTACTTCGTAATAGAGAAAGAAATTTTACACCTTGCAGTTTTCGTTAAAAAAAAAATACAAAAATTTTAAAATTTAAATTATTCGGGGGAAATTTTGGTCCAGTGTGTTTTAAACGCTCTTAAATTAATTTGGTCTTAAATTAATTTGACCGCACAAACCATGCATATATTTTTACGGATAAACCATACCATGTTTTCAGCTCGGCATACCTGCATAAAAATATATCTAAATATATACTAATTTATTATATATTGTTATGAAATAGTTCAAAATTTAAAGTATTTGACCATTGAAAAAAATTAGATATTCTAAATTCTTCAAAATTTTTTTAACATCAAAATGACCACATTCAGTCTTTTTAGTAAGAAAAAAAATCCGGTCTTTCTAGTGTTAAGTCATTCGCTTTTGAATGCGTCATGGAGAGCCGTGTTTTGACTGATTTTTCTATTCAATTTACTTTATGATTGCTTTATATTATACAACATTAGAATGACACACTAAAAATGTGAAAGTACCATTCCGAGACTCTCTTAAAAGAAGTGACCTCTGGCTCGACTAAACTTTAATAATATTTAGAACAATGTTTGTTTTGTTTTATTGTTCTGATTATAAAAATAAAAAAGTTTCTAAAAAATTTAAATGTCTTTTTTTTGTATTTAACTAAGTGTATGAATGTTTTTAAAAAAATATTTTAAAAGCGAGCATTTTAATGATTTTGCAACTGTCGTTTGACAAGGGGGATTTTCTTTTAACATTAAACAACGTACCTTTGCAATAGTCGAAGATGTCCGTTTTTTCCTTGGATACTTGTTTGGAATTTTTGTCCCACTTGAGGCTCCAATTTGACGTTTTTTTTTTCCTTTCTTGTTAACGATATTACCTATCGACGCTTTAGATATCACAAAACCATGACTCTCACATCGTTTTTGGATAACGGAGTATGCATATTTCTCTTCGGAAAAAGCATAAATGTAGCCTTCGAAACACTGCTTTGTTAAAAACGCCATTTTGAATAAAAACAAAACTTTCAAGCCGCAGACGATAATTTTGACTTTTAAAAACATAGTACAATTGCAATTATTTCTTTTGCAGCAAACGATTTTTTATTACCGGTTACCAAAATCGTCTAAAAAATGTGCGAACAACCTCTGTAAATATATATATATATATATATATATATATATATATATATATATATATATATATATATATATATATATATATATATATATATATATAATTGTGATGATTAAAGAATAAGCTATAGTTAATTATATTAATGAGCGTTAAACAGTAAAATTCTATTAAGTCCTAGTGTGTTTTCAAATTCAGGAAGTAGACTGTATTTCGCAGTGAAAGAGTTCAGGGTCATTCGCTCACACGCGCGTATCTTACATAACCATCGGATGTTCGCGGGGCTCTAGAAGAGGACCCTATGCCTATGTGGCTTATATAACGAAGAGAAAGAAATAACGCAGTTCGGGGAAATAGTTGATAGAGTCAAGACGTGCGTCTGTCGGGAGCTCTGTGAGATGATTGAAAATGGCGATATAGCTGGATTAATTAGGTATTCGATTAATGTTAATCAATAAAGAGGTGTTTAAAAGTTAATTAAGTATTAGTTATTCCACTGGCCTACTGTTTGATGACTGCAATTAGATTAATTAGTGTATTTAGATGGGTGCACGGCGATAGGGTCGTGACATATATATATATATATATATAATTTTCATTTATATAAATAAAAATTATATATTTACGTAAATAAAATCCGAATATATCCGAAAATTATATATAATAAATTATTTATTATACATAAATTATTTTAAAAAACCCATTAAAACAATAATTGTTTGACACATGATAAACACAATGATCTCCAAATTTATTTTCGCCTCGGACCCTGAAATGTATAATCCACTACTGCAGTTGATAAATAGCAATCCTGCATGTAAATAGTAAAATACAATCGAATCAAAACTCTATTCCATATTATCTGTCCTTTTATGATTTTACAGAAAAATATAGATTCATCTGAAAGCTTTTCTAATTAAAAGGCGTCATTATTAATAATCTATATGCACTATCAAATTTTAATGTTTTATTTTTACATCCTGAGAAGCAAACTAAACATTTATTTTTATTTGAAAATAAATGATATGGAGCTAAAGGATTACTTTTCTTTATTTTTTTTAAAATTTTTTTACAAAGCTAAACAATTTATGAATCCCGCCTATAATAGTAAAATATAATCGGAACAAAATTTTATTCCATATAGTCGGTGTATGTTATCTATATATATATATATAAAAACAGTTCCGTAACTGACTCACTGACTGACATACAACGCACAGACCAAACCGCTGGACCTAAAGGGCTGAAATTTTGCATGGCGATTCTTCTTATAGTGAAGGGGTTCACTAAGGGAGATTTTTGAAAAATACTTCTTAGATTTTTTTAAATTAAATTTTTAAGCTGTTTTAGTAACTTTTTTTAAGTTTGCATTTAAAATAATAAATTGAGGGTTATAAAATTTATATCACGAGAAAGATGCTAAAAATTCCTTTAAAATGAAATCTTTTTCGAATCTTTACCTCCATTTTCTGATTTTTGTTGAATTTTTAAAGATTCATTTTTAAAATTTAATTTATTAAATGCTGATCACGTGATTTATTTTTCTGGTACTTTAAATAAATTTATCGTCACGTGCATAACAACTAAATAGACAAAAAAAAAATTTTCTTGCTAATGCGGAAGACGATTGGACATTATATTGTCTATAAAGATATCCCTTACGATTTTTTTATAAATGTATATTTTTTTTCTACATCAATTGTATATATATTGAATATATATTGATCATCTTTGTATATATATTGATCATCGTATTTATTATAAATATATATATATATATATATATATACACTTTTTTTGGCATTAATTGCATACATTGACCGTTGCATTTAATTTGAATGTACTTCGTAGCGAAGTGCGAGTTTTCAGCTAGTCTATGTCTATATAACAGGTCCGTCACTGACTGACTGACTGATAGATAATACACAGACCAAACCGCTGAACCTAAAAGGCTAAAATTTCGCACAGGGATTCTTCTTATAGTATAGGGGTACACTAAGAAAACTTTTTGAAAAATTCTTCCTAGATTTTTTTAAAATTAAATTTTTAATCTGTTTTTGTAACATTAATTTAAGTTTAAGTTTAAAATAATAATCTGAGGGTTATAAAATTTATATCACGAGAAAGATCAAAAAAATTTCTTTAAAAATGACAATTTTTTCGAATCTTTACTTCCATTTTCTGATATTTAGTGAATTTTTAAAGATTCCTTTTTAGAATTTAATTTCTTAAATGCTGATCACGTGGTTTATTTTCTTTTTGTGATACTTTAAATTAATTTTGCGTCTCGTGCATAACAAGGAAATAAATTGACAAAAAAAATATTAAAATATGGTAAAAGATAAAAATTAACCACTAACTAACTGAGATCTAAATTTTTTAAGAATTTAATTCAAATTAATATGCTTTATGGATATTAAACTTACAAATTAATTGCATTCATTGACCGCTGTATTTATACATATATATATATATATATATATATATATATATATATATATATATATATATATATATATATATATATATATATATATATATATATATATATATATATATATACATACATATATATATATATATATATATATATATATATATATATATATATACATATATATACATATATATATATATATACATATATATATATATATATATATATATATATATATATATACATATATATATATATATATATATATAGATATATATATATATATATATATATATATATATATACATACATATATATATATATATATATATATATATACATATATATACACATATATATATATGTATATACATATATATATATATATATATATATATATATATACACATATATATATATATATATATATATATATATATATATATATATATATATATATATATATATATATATATATATATATATATATATGCATTAATTGCATACAATGACCGTTGTATTTAATTTGAATGTACTCCGTAGCGGAGCACGGGTATTCAGCTAGTTCAATAATAAATACGTTATTAAATACTCGACACGGTACAATGCGAAATAAGTTTATGCAAAGATGAATAAACAAGCGCTATCTGTTATTGGGGTATTTTTTACTGCTTTTTTTTTTTTGTGTGTGTGTGTGTGTGTATTCCTTTCACGTTATAATAAGTTACTCCCATTCCGCTCTTTGGGAATGCGTACCTGCGAGCAATTCTCTTTTTGCTTTATAAACGACCCCTCGTTGCATCCTGTGGAGATAGCTCGCATTTGCCAGCCCACTGAACCTACGCATTGATGGAACCGGTGAACCACGGGGACTCCCTGCTATTTCTTTCAATGTGATTACCTCTGAAACCTCAATGCCTGCATATTACAATAATTCCCCATCGTAATGTCGTTATTACGCTATGACAGAGAGGCAACGTTGTTTTTCAAACGCAGTTTTCGTTTCCGTCTGGATTCTCTCTCTTCCGCCTTCGGGCCCCCCCCCCCCTTTTCGCAAAACTTTTTGTTTCCGCCATGCATGTGTTTATTTACGTGAGACGCCCGTGGGAATTCAAAAAAGATGTGCCACGAAAAGTGGATGATGAAAAGGCAATAAGATTTCATTGTTGGCTGAGGATCATTGTATGGATTGGGGAAAATAAATTTTGTTGGGGCTGGGAGTGATCGTTTAATTCCCCAAAAACACTCATTTTTATTTTTTTTTTTTTTCCCTTGAAGAGGCAACTTTAAACAGAAATGCCTGCAATAGAATTCGATTTCGGTGTTTCGCCACCCTTCTTTTAAGAATTTATAGAACAGAAAAACTGTCAGAAACTCATTTGGATCGACTGTGATTTGAAGAAAAAAATGTTCATTTTATTTTATTTATGGGGTTTGTGATTTTTCCTGCCAACTAGACAATCAGATTATATAAAATACATACAAACATCTATAAATTTAAGTTGCTAAGCCGATTTCTGGGCAGTCCGTGAGAGAAAACTAATATACCTGTCATAGGAAGATTAGACTTCATATCTTAATATCTAGTGACTATACATATAACATGGCCAGTGCTGGTCATTCTGAAAAAAAAAAAAGATAAAAGGGTGACAGACACGAGTATATGAAGTACTTCGGATTTATTTTTAAATTAAGTTTGTTATAGGAGGCTTAAGGCCAGTGGCTTATTGCCATTACAAATGGTACATGGTCGAGCATGGTCTCCGGTCAGCAAGGATCAGGCGGGCGAGATCGAATCCAGTAACGGCATTGGAATCGCTTCTTCCAGGGCGTCGGAAACAGGAGTGCTAGAAACATCCTTAGTTGGCAGGGACTAGACGATATCTGTTTTTGCAATTCAAACCTTCGCTCCTGTGCTGGCACCGTCACGTGACGTAGCAAAAGTTAATAAGCGTTTCAAAACGTTACGACAATACCATTTACTTTATTTTAGTCTTAAACGAAAGCTTTTAATCTATAGATCTGTCAAATTTGGTTTTTGCAACAGCAATTTCTATTAATTAGCGATAATTTAGAATTAAAAATTGCTTTGTGCTCATGCTCAGTGACATGTTTAAATCTGGCTTTAAATACTCATTAAGCACGAGGCCGCATAAACACATTAATTTGTTTCTGCGCATGTCCAGTGACATCTTTTAATCTGGATTTAGATACTCATTGAGCACGAGGCCGCATAAACGCATTAATTTGTTTCTGCGCATGTCCAGTGACATCTTTTAATCTGGCTTTAGATACTCATTGAGCACGAGGCCGCATAAACCCATTAATTTGTTTCTGCGCATGTCCAGTGACATCTTTTAATCTGGCTTTAGATACTCATTGAGCACGAGGCCGCATAAACGCATTAATTTGTTTCTGCGCATGTCCAGTGACATGATTTAATCTGGCTTTAGATACTCACTAAGTACGAGGCCGCATAAACCCATTAATTTGTTTCTGCGCATGCGTCCAGTAACATGTTTTAATCTGGCTTTAGATAATCATTGAGCACGAGGCCGCATAAACCTATTAAATTGTTTCTGCGCATGTCCAGTGACATGTTTTAATCTGGCTTTAGATACTCACTAGGCACGAGGCCGCATAAACCCGTTAATTTGTTTACTTCGGGGAATCTCTCTAGCTCTCTCTCCGCCATTTTTATTTTTAATTATGCTTTGGAGATATAGAATTAAACCTGACAAAAATGGTTTATTTCGTGCTATTGGGTAACCCTATTTCTTTCTATTGGCTTCAATAGTCTTTTTTTTAAGTGTATATCTCTCTTCTTAATATTATGATATTCAACATTTGGCGATGATGTGTTGAGTATAATTTGTGTATTAGTACATTTATTTACTATCCAACCGTCATTTTTTGACAGGTACCAACTAGTTTTATTTTTATAATATACTTTTGATGTGCAGCTGTGGCTAAAATGAAATACTGTTTCAGGTATCTATATATATAAAACGCGTAGGTATGCGGCACAAAAATCGGCGATATTTCTACACTCCGAATGGCAACGGCTGCCACTACCAGATGTAAACATTAACGGCCGTCCTCAATTTGCAAACGCGTGTCAACATGGATTGACGCACTGAAATCGGGAATGTTCGAAAGCGCGCTGCAAGATCAAGTGAAAATTGGGAACAGTCTCAAGAAAGAAAGCGAAGCACTAATTCATTAAGAGAGAGGCGTGAGAGAGAGAGCATAAATGATCGCGAGGTTAGGCTTAACCGTCGCCGGCATAGCAATCGACAACCAGTAATAGTTAATTTACTACACTTTTTTCAGTACTTCCTGAATTTTTACTCCATTTTATAAGTGAAGGAATTTTCTCAACAATTTATTATTTGATATGATTAAGTGTAGATATCTGAATTGTGAACAGTAATACATACAGAGAGTGATGTAATCAACACTATATTTTAAATTTTTCTCCAACAATTTCTTATTTGTTGAAAAGTTAAAGTATAGATATCTTAATTTTGAAAAATAGTACATACGAAGAGGTATGTAATTTTTAAAATCATTGATGTTGGGTTTCTCAGTCTTATCTTTAACTCTGTTCTGAGGTAATGAAAATTCACATTTTTTTATCACGATGTTCTAGAATCAGCCTTGTAGAGAATACCCCTTAACAACGTATATTTATGATGAAAGGTAATGGTAACATTCCTTACATACGTTACTTTCAGTTGTGTTGTTTTGCAAAAGAAAATATAAAACTAAAAGCAACGATGCTGGTCGCGCAGCGGCTAGTATTACAAAAAAATGGATGTATCACTAGAATGGTACGAAAGCATGATTAAGATACAATATGGAATACCCAAAACAGGTTCATTCGCTACCTATACACCCTGAAACAGCGTTTAATTTTGACAGTGTAGACGGGTTAGAGGTGCAAAACCTCAGGAATATATTTAGGCTCCCCACCTGAAATCTTAATGCTGTTTACCCCGTATGTGAATCTCTGGGAATAAATAAGACAGTACACTGTACAGCTGCAGAATTTTTACAGTTTTCAAATCAATCTACCAGCAACGTCGATTAACACAAACACGCGGCAAATCTGTACACGGATAGTGCTGTACATGTCACGTTCCAAAGGGAGTGACATGTAGGTATAGTCAGTAATAAGTCAGTACGTACGTCATGTACGTAGTGAGTATAAGTAAAACTTTTAAAGTTTACTAAACTCAATTTCTTACACTATATACAGCACTATTTCAATATTAATTTGAGAGCAGTAATAGATTGCAAACAACTAGAAATTTTCCCACTGTTGAGAAAATTAATCACGCAAAGGTCGAGGGTCCCCTGTGTTTCATTTTCCTAAGGCTTTAAAAGATATATTTTAAGTCGCGTACTTTTACGACCTGTACTGAAATCGAATTAAACTAAAATAGATACATACAGATATTATGAGTGTCTTTGAGTGTTGATTTCCAATAAGAGAAAAAAAATAGACGATCACAGCACGATGATCACAGTTCCTTACCTGGGTAAAGTTTTCCTAAGAAATTAAGGAAAAATTACATAGAGATATTATGACTATATCAGTGTGTACTGATCTCCAATAAATAAAATAAAGGCTGATGAATCATAGCACTTATTAGATGATCGCAGTTCTTTACCCGGGTAAGATTTTCTAAGTAAATTATAAAAAAAAGATACTTACAGATATTATGATTATATCTGTGTGTACTGATCTCTAATAAATAAAACAGTAGATGCTCACAGCACAATGATCGCAGTTCCTTACCCGGGTGAAGTTTCCCAAAGGAATTAATTACATCTGTAAGTAACTTTTTTTTATTATTATATCTGTGTGCATCCATCTCCAATTAAAAAAATTAGATGGTCAGAGCACAATGAACACAGTTCCTTACTCGGATAAAGTTTTCCAAGGGAATTAATTATATCTGAAAGTAACTTTTATTATTATTATATCTGTGTGTATCGATCTCTAATAAAAAAAGTAGATAGTCAAAGTACAATGATCGCAGTTCCTTACCCTGGGGAAGTTTTCCAAGGGAATTAATTATAACTGTAGGTAACTTTTTTTATTATTATATATATGTGTGTATCGATCTCTAATAATAAAAATAGTAGATGTTCAAAGCACAATGATCGCAGTTCCTTACCCGGGTGAAGTTTTCCAAGGGAACTAATTATATCTGTAATTAACTTTTTATATTATTATATCTGTGTGTATCGATCTCTAATTAAAAAAAGGCGATGGTCAAAGCTCAATGATCGCAGTTCCTTACCCGGGTGAGGTTTTCCAAGGGAATTAATTATATCTCTAACTTTTTTATTATTATATCTGTGTGTATCGATCTCTAATAAATAATTTTTTTTTTTTTAAGTAGACGGTCAAAGCAAAAATAATTGCAGTTCCTTACCCGGGGGAAGTTTTCCAAGGGAATTAATTATACCTGTAAGTAACTTTTTTATTATTATATCTGTGTGTATCGATCTCTAATAAAAAAAAAAAAAGTAGATGGTCAAAGCACAATGATCGCAGTTCCTTACCCGGGTAAAATATTCAAAGGAACCATAAATGCGTTCAGCCACTACACGGCTGTTTGTCCTCACGTGCGACCCGAAGAAAAAAAAAATTACTTTCACAGCAGTCCATTAACAGGAGTTCACTCAATATCCATTCAGTAACCTCGCTAAAGGTACAGTCACAGGCAGTGTTCGCCTGAATAGAATTAGGTACAAAAGGGGTAAGTGCACGTGCAAAAACCGCTTGTTGACACTCCGCGGAGGCTTGTTGCAGGTGCCTCCGAAACATTTTATTTGTATGGAATAGAATTTTGGTCGTTAGGAAAGGAAAGTAGTAAATACTGAGGCTATTTGCGATACCTCGGATTCATCTCTGTTAGAAATCACTTCCCTGTTGCACATTTTAGTTTAAATATTTTAATAAAATGTTTAGAATGGACATGCAAGCATTTATATCTGAACTAGCTGAAAACCCGCATTTCGCTACGGAGTACATTCAAATTAAATACAACGGTCAATGTATACAATTGATGTAAAAAAAATATATATATTTATAAAAAATTCGGAACGGATATTTTTATACACAAACTAATGTAGAAGAAAATATTCAAATTAAATCTAATAGAATACTAAAGAATCTAGTACAGTTTGAGGAATATATCTTTTACTGTTTTTTTAATATTTTTTTGGATAATGTCCAATCGTCTGCCGCATTAGCAAGAAAAAAAATATTTTTTGTCTGTTTAGTTGTTATGCACGTGACGATAAATTTATTTAAACTACCAGACAAACAAATCGCGTAATCAGAATTTAATAAATTAAATTCTAAAAATTTATTTTTAAAAATTCACCAAAAATCAGAAAAGGGAGGTAAAGATTCGAAAAAGATCTCATTTTAAAGGAATTTTTATGTTCTTTCTCATGATATAGATTTTATAACCCTCGAATTATTATTTTAAATGCAAACTTTAAAAAAGTTACTAAAAGAGCTTAAAAATTTAATTTTAAAAAATCTAAGAAGAATTTTTCAAAAATCTCCCTTAGTGCACCCCTACACTATAAGAAGAATCGCCATGCAAAATTTCAGCCCTTTAGGTCCAGCGGTTTGGTCTGTGCGTTGTATGTCAGTCAGTGAGTCAGTTACGGAACTGTTATATATATATAGATAAGGCAGCTTCATGTGACGTCACAAAGGGTACGATGGGCAGAAAACGGATGTCTTGGGTTTTACACATGGGGCTCTGTTATGCTTTTCTCTACGAATTTTAGTAATCTGGGCTTTTAACAACAGACATTTTGCTCTTCTTTTTTGGCCGAGATACGAAATGCTGCGTGCAACTGCCTATTAGTATTTATACTCTCGAATAATATTTAATTTGGAGACGAATTTTATATATATATATATATATATATATATATATATATATATATATATATATATATATATTGAGGAGTAGATATCAATCAATAAATTATAAAATGCGGTAAATGATAGACTTTTTATTATTATTATTTTCGAGGGTTTGATTATGCGAAAGTTTATTATCACCTGCACTAAATAAAAATTCTTGTTAAACAATGTTCATTTGCTAATATACAAATGAACTAAATAATGTTTCGTTTAGTTTGCTTTAGTAAAAATTTTCAAGAGAATCCATTAATCTGCTTATATATATATATATATATATATATATATAAAGGGGGAAAATATCGCCAAATGGTTCATTAATTGACTGTAACTTACATAAAATAAAAATCTACATGTAAGTATTTTTATCTGAATTACCATTGATACTCAATAATATTTAATTAAGGGACGAATTTTATTTTCTTAAAAGGCGTAGTTGTAGATAGCAGTCAATAAATTATAAATTGCGGTAGATCTTCCACTTTTGAAGGCTAAGGGCCTGTACACATAGGAGTCCGTTGCGTTGCGTTAAGGAAAAGATGACGTTGAGACGAAAATAAACCAATCATAGGCCTCCAAACTATTAGCAATAAAGTTTTTAACGCCTATGATTGGTTTATTTTCGTCTCAACGTCATCTTTCCCTTACCGCTACGCAACGGACTCCCATGTGAACAAGCCCTAAATTTTTCATAGATTTGATTATGCAGAAGTTTGTAACCGCTGTCACTAAATAATGTTTAGAACTATACAATGTCCATTTGTTAAAACATTGTATAACACGAAGAACAAAATATATTTATATATATATTGTTTCGTTTAGTTTGTTTTAATAAAAATTTACAAGTGAATACATCAACATGTTTATGTGCAGGAAAATTGGAAACATATCAACGAACGGTTAATCAACTTGTGTTTGCTGTGCAAAGGGTGTTAAGTCCAAAAATGGGCAAAATGAGTTATCAAACCAGGCATGTTTGAAAAATCAAGGGCTACTGCACAGGGGCGGCTCCAGCCCAGAGTTTTTTTTTCTCGGGGGGGGGGGGGGGCTGGGGGGCAGCGTCAGGAGGGCAACGTTTTTTGGGGGGGCGCATTATATATATATATATATATATATATATGTAACAGAAATAAACATCGTCTCATTTTAAATTTAAGCTCATTTATTATTCAGTCTACAATTATATAATTTTAGGCTATGAAAAAAAAATGCGCCGGGCTTTTTTGGGAGGGGCAATTGCCCTTATTATTTATCAAAACTCGGAATCAATCAACATTAATCAAAACTTATAAATATTCAAAGCCATACATATTTATGAAAATTAATTTACGATAATAAAAGGAAAAGTATGCATAAAAATCTATATATTAAAACAGTTCCGTAACTGACTGACTGACTGATGATAACGCACAGACCAAACTGCTGGACCTAAACTGCTGAAATTTTGCATGGTGATTCTTCTCATAGTGTAGGGGTGCACTAAGAAATATTTTTGAAAAATTCTTCTTAGATTTGCTAAATTTTAATTTTTAAGCTGTTTTTGTAATATTCTTTAAAGTCTGTATTTAAAATAATAATCTGAAGGTTATAAAATTTATATAACGAGATAGATCATAAAAATTCCTTTAAAATGAAATATTTTCCGAATCTTTTCCTCTATTTTCTGATTTTTGGTGAATTCTTAAAGATTAATTTTTAGAATTTAATTTATTAAACACTGATCACGTGGTTTCTTTTCTTTTTGTGATACTTTAAATTGATTTATCGTCACGTGCATAAAAACGAAATAAATTGACAAAAAAACATTAAAATATGATAAAAGATAAAATTGAACTACTAGACTCATTGAGATGGAAGTTTTTTAAGAATTTAAATCAAATTAGTATTATTTATAGATATTAAACATACAAATTAATTACATATATTGACCGTTGTATTTAATTTGACTATTTTCTTGTACAGTAATTTGTCTATAAAAATATCTGTTACGATTTATATATATATATATATATATATATATATATATATATATATATTTGGCATTAATTGCATACATTGACCGTTGTATTTAATTTGACTGTACACCGTAGCGAAGCACGGGTATTCAGCTAGTAAGTATATAAATAACACAGTATTTATTTTTGTTTGAAACAAAAGTTTCCTGTTGAATGAAAAAAAAAAAATCAAGAATAGGTCATTTTTTTGTTCACGCATGTATGAAATTAATTTTAATGACATCTATTAATAGATCGTTTCTGTAATTGAATATAAAACAAGCCTTAAAGAATTTGTAACTACCGTCATTACAGAATTAAATTGTTCTCGGATACAAGACGAGAGAGAAAGTGGAAAACATCATTAAAATGTCTCTTCAAGCAGCATTGTCTTGACTTCTTTAAACAAGTGCTTAATATTTTTTTTTCCACCGACATTTAAGTTGCGTCCTCACCCCCCCCCCCCTCTCAAAAATTTGCTTTTTCATTTTTTCGAAAAGGTATTCCTTAATGGGTCTTTATGAAGCCGAACTTTAAAAGCGTTGGCTCACTTTAGCACTCCATTCGCGAAAAGAAGTTCCCAAAAGAACTTTCCAAGCAATTGAAAAAAAGTTCATTGTTTGTCCGCAGAAGTTCCAGTATTAGTTTTACGAGAGGAATTCATTATCTCCTATACAAATTCTCTTACCACCCTGCCCGTCCCGGTGCGTCCGAGAACAGAGCCCCTACAAATACTCAAAACTTCATACGATTCTCCTCTCGTGGGTTGGTAAAAATCTTTCGAGTTTAATTGAAATTCAGGGGGGGTGGGAGAGAAATTTGCCATTTACTTTATTCGCTAAAAATCTGTTGTGCACCCTCCAAAAGCGACAGACGCAAATTGAAGTGTCTCAAACACAAGTTTCCCTCCGAGAAAGAAAATTTAATTTTTTTCTTTTTTTTCACTCAAGAAACAGCAAAAGACATTTACCCAACCCCAAGTAAATACATTTTTTTTTCTCTTCTTTAAAAAGATATTCAAATACAACAACACTTTTTTTTTTTTTATTTCCCCATTCTCTTCGCTTTCCTCTCAACGAAACGGAACAAAAGAAAAACAAATTCGCTGTTGCCACAAAATAAAATACAAATCCAGAGATAAATAAACAAAAGCCGCGAAGAAAACTCTGACTGAATGCAACTTTTCTGGGGGTTGCGCGGAAACAAGCTTCATTTATTATTTTGAGGAAATTTGCAGGCTGGCAACAACTCTTTGTTAACACACCGGGGAGAACTAAAGGCCCCCGTCCCCCCCTCGATTCATGAATAGAAAACTTTTTTAATTAATCCACTATACGACGGATTCACCAGCGTTTTCCTGTTGTCATGGCAACCAGAACAAAGAAGAATAAAGTCCGGTAAGAAAGAGAAGTAGCATGAAATAACTGCAAGCCTCTCTTTTATTTTTTTCTTCTTTACTCAACCTAGAATGCAATTACTTTTCCGTAACTACCTCTTGCTACGAAAAGAAATAAGGACGAAAAACTTCTTGTTTTATTATTTTTTTGTCGGGGTAAAAATTGCATTTTCCGTAGGTCATTACTTGCGATGGTTTCGAAAGTAATGATTAAATGTTGAAAAACTACAGGGCCCAAAACTAAATGTATACAGCGATTTTGCTTTAAAAACAGGCGTCGGGGGGGTGGGTGAGAATTTACATCAAGAAGGAGTGTTTCAACGTACAACCGCTTCGAAAGGAAAGTTTTTTGAATTTTTTTTTTAGAACAACCACCATAATTTTCATACTGGGGGGAAATAACACTTGCCACAAGAGACGCGAGGCATTTTTGAAGCAGTGAATCACTCGCTAACGTTTTTGCTCTCCATAGGCAAGCTCGCAAAATATTCAAATTCATAAACTGTTGAATGGAATTACAATTTCTAAAAGTGGACAGTAATGAAACATATAAACACAAAAAAGATTCTCTCTCTTTTATTAATTTGTGGATGAAAGAATTGGTTCTGAATAAACGTTAAAAAAATAAATAAATAAATAAAAAACAGAACAGTTTACACTCTGAAAAGAAAATATCACTAATTGTTGGGTGGATTAAACAGCATAACTTGTCCCATACCTAATTATCTGAAATAAAAAACCTTTCACGAGAAAATAGACTTGATGACGCTAACCAAAATGCCTTTATTTTTCTTATCTATATATATAAAACAGTTCCGTAACTGACTGACTGACATACAACGCACAGACCAAACCGCTGGACCTAAAGGGTTGAAATTTGGCACAGCGATTCTTCTTATAGTGTAGGGGTGCACTAAGAGAGATTTTTGAAAAATTCTTATTAGATTTTTTTAAAATAAATTTTGAAGCTGTTTTAGTAACTTTTTTTAAGGTTGCATTTAAAATAATAATTTGAGGGTTATAAAATTTATATCACGAGAAAGATCATAAAAATTCCTTTAAAATGAAATCTTTTTCGAATCTTTACCTCCATTTCCTGAGTTTTGGTGAATTTTTAAAGATTCATTTTTAGAATTTAATTTATTAAATGCTGATCACGTGATTTCTTTTTCTGGTACTTTAAATAAATTTATCGTCACGTGCATAGCAACTAAATAGACAAAAAATATATTTTTTTTCTTGCTAATGCGGCAGACGATTGGACATCATTTTGTCTATAAAAATATCCCTTACGATTTTTTTTATAAATATATTTTTTTTCTACATCAATTGTATACATTGATCGTCGTATTTATTATATATATATATATATATATATATATTTATTTATTTATTTATTTTGGCATTAATTGCATACATTGACCGTTCTATTTAATTTGAATTTACTCCGTAGCGAAGTGCGGGTTTTCAGCTAGTATTGAGATAAAAACATAGTAAAAAAGGGGATCGATTTGATCCAATAGCTTGGAAGAAAAATATTTACAAAACTTAACCATTAAACAAAAAAATAATACAGATAAGCGTGTCATTTCACGGGCGAAAATTAACCTACTTTAATTTTGAAAAAAAAACCTACTTAAACTGAATGGTAAATCTTGGGATAGGTACAGGAAGAAAGAAGGGATACAAGCTTAATGGTTCGACAATACGTCGCAAACACATCTAAATATCAAACTTGCTGCGAAAGCAGCTACTAACACATTGGCTGAAAGCCCCAACTTGCTCGCAGAATAGTTACTGCTTAAACAAACAAAAAAAAAACCAGCCGCTGAAAAAATACGTACATCTTAAATACTTGTTGTATTTACTTGTACAAACACCATTGGCTGTGACGCGAGAGCTTGGTAATTCCAGTCCTGCCTTCAAAGTTGAAAAATCTGCATATTTATTTTAAACCATCCGTTCATGACACCTTTTTAAATGTCGCGTTTTTCGATGAAGAGAGAACAAATACTACACTAATAATAAACGTTAACTATGGTACGAGCATTAATATAAATAATATATACAGACACCGCCCTACTTAAGAGCGAGTTATGTTCCAGGCGGCCTTTCGTACCTAAAATTATTCGTAAGGGCCTGTTCACACAGAATCCGTCAGCGTCAACGTAAACATTTTTAACCAATCATACCAATATTTTTTTTCGGACGCGGAGGCACTGTCGCTAGACATTCGCCTTTATGCATACCACGAGACTGCTAGCCATTCCTTTAAGGGGGCACCGTATAGGTGGCCAGCACTGCCCCCTACAAGCCGGTCCCGTAATTTAGAACCGAGACAAGTGACGAGACCGGTACACTTGACCCGGCATCTCCAGAGGTAAAATTGAGAACTCTGAGGGCATTGCAGCCACGACAGATTTTTCGTCCACCAGCTGCCATAAGTGTACACAGCGGGGGATTTGTCAGCGCCGGGCATCGAAACAGTTACGTTCAGATCCCTGGCTCGACGACTTTGCCAACTGGGCCACCGCGCCCACATCATACCAATCATTGGCCCATATAACCAATCAGCGCCAACGGAATCTTTAACGCTGACGGATTCTGTGTGAACGGGGACTTACCGATGTCTCGTTTTAAGTCACGATCTCACGTCCAATCTAAATCAAAGATTTCATTGTTCTTTACAGTCCATAATAGCGAGGGAAATAGTACAGTAACTGCAATGTAAAATAGGAAGCAATGGGAAAACAAAGAACCCTTCCTTAATTGACTGGGAACAAATAAATATACAGTGGAACCTCTATATATATAGACATATATATATATATACATATATATACATATATATATATATATATATATATATATATATATATATACATATATACATATATATATATATATATATATATATATATATATATATATATATATATATATATATGTATATATATATATATATATATATATACATATATATATATATATATATATATATATATATATATATATATATATATACATATATAAATATACATATATAAATATACATATATATATATCTATATACATATATATATATATACATATATATACATATATATATATACATATATATATATATATATATATATACATATATATATATATATATATATATATATATATATATATATATATATATATATATATATATATATATATATATATACCGGCCACCACTTTTGTCCAGAACCAATTTAAGATTCCAGAGAGCCAATCTTTTGGAAGAAACCTCTTTTCGACGGCCACCCTTCCAAACGGTCCCATTTTTTTTCGGAGCCATGTCTCGACGCTATACAGAAGTTTCACTGAATTATAACATGCGTACCTCTAATTTCCAAAGGTGCCTCTGTTAAAGATTCCACCTTCATTTATGAGAGCCTCGGCTTGACTCAGCTCCTGCAAACACTATAGACCAGAGTTTTCCAAAGTGTGTTCCGCGGAACCCCCAAAAAATTATGGGTTCTTCGAGACAGTCTGACCGCCGAGCCATAATTTATCTTAATGTCTATTATTTGTTTTTATAAAGAATTTTTTAGTGATTTTTTGTTTTGTTTAATTCAACAAAATCTGAGTATTTGTACAATATTTGTTTCATTCAATATCACTTTAAATTTGGGTGCGTGTCAAAATTATCTATCGGTCAAAAAATGCAGAGGGTTCCGGGATAAAAAAACTTTGGGAAACATAAAGTATTTCGCTTTTTCCTAGTACCAAATACAACTTTATGTGTATTATATATATATATATATATATATATATATATATATATATATATATATATATGTATATATATATGTATATATATATATATATATATATATATATATATATATATATATATATATATATATATATATATATATATACATATATATATATATATATACATATATATATATATACATATATATATATATATATATATACACACACACATATATATATATATACACACACATATATATATATATATATATATATATATATATATATATACTAACTGAAAATCCGCACTTCGCTACGGAGTACGTTCAAATTAAATACAATGGTCAATGTATGCAATTAATGCCAAAAAAAATAAATATATATTTATAATATATACGACGATCAATGTATACAATTGATGTAAAATATATATATATATTTATAAAAAAACCGCAAGGGATATTTTTAGAGACAAAATAATGTAGAAGAAAATTTTCAAATTAAATCTAATAGGACATACTAAAGAATATAGTACAGTTAATATAGTACAGTTTGAGGAACATATCTTTTACAGTATTTTAAAATTTTTTTGGATAATGTCCAATCGTCTGTCGCATTAGCAAGAGAAAAAAATTTTTTTTTGTCTATTTCGTCGTTATCACGTGACGATAAATTTCTTTAAAGTACCAGAAAAAGAAATCGCGTGATCAGCATTTAATAAATTAAATTCTAAAAATGAATCTTTAAAAATTCACCAAAAATCAGAGAATCGAGGTAAAGGTTCGAAAAAGATTTCATTTTAAAGGAATTTTCATGATCTTTCTCGTGATATAAATTTTATAACCCTCAAATTATTATTTTAAATGCAAACTTAAAAAAAGTTACTAAAACAGCTAAAAAATTTAATTTAAAAAAAATCTAAGAAGAATTGTTCAAAAATCTTTCTTAGTGCACCCCTACACCATAAGAAGAATCGCCATGCAAAATTTCAGCCTTTTAGGTCCAGCGGTTTGGTCTGTGCGTTGTATGTCAGTGAGTTAGTCAGTCAGTCAGTCAGTTACGGAACTGTTTTATATATATAGATTAAAACTTTCAGATTTTATCTAATGTAAATAAACGCTACACCCCCCCCCCCTCTTTTTTTTTTCAATACATTGCTCTGAGTCCGGTAGGTTAGAACTTTAATCCCCGCTCAGTGGCGTAACTATGGTAACGAGCACCTCGAGTAATCTCTCAATGGAAGACCTCTTGTATTTCGAGATGAAAGGACGTATGATATCTAAAAACTTTATCACATAAAATATTAAAAATCAACTTAGTTTCTCTCAAAATCTCTGTATTTCTAAGTTAAATGAATATCATGAAGAACTCGTTTGTCATGAAATTGTTTTTCATTGAATATGGATCACTTTCATTTTTCTTAAAGCTGCTATGTACTAACCCTATTAGATTCGCTTACCACAATGTTAACCTATGGAGAAAATGTTTCCAAGGATTGTCCACTGGGATTGATAGATTGGAAAAAAAAATCCGGTAGCCTCTTCTAACGGAACTACCGTTGGTTATTAACGTCGGATTACTTATCGTTGCTTACCTTCTGTTGTATGTATACATGTATCTATATATATGTACGTATGTATAATACATATATGTATGTCAAAATTTTGAAGCATCTTGGTATTTTTCTGTTTAACTCGTCCAAACGATAGACTGGGTTTGGCGCGCTGCCAAAATTATAACTCGCAAGGACGGATGGATGGACAGTTTTAGCGTCTGAAATTTTCCTTTCCGCAGGACCGTTATGGAGGAACGTAATCCTACGTTTAAAAAAATTTTTTTTTACTCCGTAAGAGAGAAAAATTTTACACCTTGGGGTATTTTCGTGTTTTTTTTTTCTTTAATGCAAATAATATTTTTAAATTTAAATTATTCGGGGGATATAAACCTGGACATGCCAGGTGTTTAGGGTTTTATACATGTGCTCGGCGACCCTTGACATGTAGGCCTCCCCCCTTCCTACTGCTCTCTGTAGGGTATTTAATTACCTCAAAACAATGGATGCATGCATGGGTTGGAACAAGCAAGGAAGACAAAGCATTGACCTTAAACATACATTTATTTGATAATGCACAAATTTCAATTAAATTGTCATAGCTATTAATATAACAATCTCTTTCATATTAACATTTTCAACATTGAGAACCCAGAAGCAGAGGCAAACTATATTGTCAAAGATGATTTTTAGAGTCGATTGGGGAGGCACTTAATATAGCTGATATATGCAGGGAAGACAGGGACCCAGAATCATCTCCAGTATAGGAACACCTTAGCGGGATATTCGCACTTCTCCAAGACTTTGGGGCAGACGAGAGTCTCTATCATCTAACTCTGAGGAACCAAGTCTGAGATAGATCTCTTTCTTCTCCAATTCCTTCCGTCCTTAGCGGAGCTGTTGTCCGTTTACAGGGGGGCCTTTCTGGCCCTCTCCTCACTTTCATTGGGCAGTGGGCTGTTTTTCTTTCAGTGGTTCCTGCCCCAATTGGTTCTTTATTAAACAGCCTCTGTCGCCTCTGTCCATAGTCTGTGAAGTACCTCCCCCACCATAATTTTATTTTGCAAAACAACTTTGACCCTTCTCATCTGACGTTTTTACTGTGGGCCATAAAATAACGACCATCCATCTTGTAAAATTTAGACTTTAGATCGCTATCACTGGCCACACCGACAGCTATTCTTCTATTTTTTATTGGTTTACAAGCCTGTATTTACCCCTGACTCTGCATCCTTTATAATATATTCGCTATTGGCCACACACCGTGGGGAATTATACCATTTCACTTCTACACTCTCCATTCGCGACGTCTCAGCCCAAATTCCTCTCTCTTTATTGTGTCTCTGTATTACACTAGACTCCATTATTGCACTGACGTCAGACTCAAAGCGCATGCGTTGTAATCATCCTTGGATCTTGTAGTTAACATATTTTAATTTAAGGCATCCTTACATAAGCACTCGAATTGCACCTATTCTACTTTTACCGTGTAGGACATAAGAACGTCTTTCAATTCGCTGCTGAAACTACTATCGAAAAAGGCGAAATGTCTGTAGAAAGAGAAACAGTGACGAAGCATTTAGACTAGCTATAGCATGTCGGGGAACAAACAATGTGACAACAGAAGAAATTATTATCAGCTGATTGGTGACTTTAACCTCGACTCATTTACTCCAATGTCCCTTACGTGCGATGGCGTTACATTAGGCAACCTTCTTACTTTTCAGAACTTCATTCAAATTTTCTCTGCCTTGGCGTATTGGTCAGATTCTGAAATTGGGCGAAACGTTTTTTCGAAAATGAACTTTTCTTTCACTTTCTCGTGCACTGCGGCTGTACATATTGACCCCAAGGACGAGTAATTCATTTTAAAAAGACTGAACAATAAATACGGGAAAACGATAGATGTGGGAACATAACAAAGAAATGTGATCATCGGGACTGAGTGAAATAAACGACGATTCGGGGAATGATCGATCGAGATTACACTGTATATATATATATATATATATATATATATATATATATATATATATATATATATATATATATATATATATATATATATATATATATACATATACATATATATATATATATATATATATATATATATATATATATATATATATATATGTGTATGTATACATATACATAAATATATATATACAGTGGAATCTCGATCGATCGTAATGTGGATCCATCGTTTTTCCGTATGTGTCGTTCATGCAAACTTTCAGCCCTTTAGTTCCAGCGATTTGGTCTGTGCGCTGTATGTTAGTCCGTCAATTAGTCAGTCAGTCAGTTACGGAACTGTTATATATATATATATATATATATATATATATATATATATATATATATATATATATATATATATATATATATATATATATTTATATGATAGTTAATTTATTTCATATAATTTATTTTTTATTTACATATTTAACATTTATTCCTTGAATTATTTTCTTTTTCAAAGTCATTAGATAAGACTGAAAGACAAACAAATTTCTTACCTAAACCGAAACTCTACGCTTATAAGTTTTAACGTGGCATATAAAGTATATAGTAAGCTAACCAGATAATAACGGAAGCCCAAAAATACAAATTATTTGTCAAAAGGGGGAAAATTATTTCTTTCGGTTAACAAAGGTTACTTTAACAATGTGCAAAGTCGGTAAGCTATATTTGAACCGGTTTAATTTGAGCATTAAAAACTTTAAAAAAGGTCTAAAATTAAGGCTGCTGAGTGCTAACCGCATTGGATTTGCTCACCTCAGTGTTAACCTATGGACAAAATGACTCAATTATTAACAGCTCCATAAATGTGGATAATCCAATAAAAATGGTATTTTCAGATAGCCCGAATTTTACTGCATCTTGCAACAGGATTCATTCGATAAATGTCGTCCGGAATTGGGGTATGTAAGCATCGTTTACTTTGCATTATGACTTTTGTGTGCTTGCATGTAAGGTGCGTTGAGCCCATACTGTAAGTTGTGTTTGTCTTTTCATTTTCTTCTTGACAAATTGCTTCTTTGGGGGACTCGGGGCCTTGGGATGTCTTTTGGGCTTACCTGCATCCTATTCAGAGAGTTCCCCTTGAGGTAACTGACATGGTTAGGCTCCCTGATGACGAGACCTGTCGGTTACCTCTGTCGTTTTATGGTTCAGTTCCGGCACTTATACAGAATCTTGCCGTTGGTGCGTGGATGCCCAGAGTGCTTGATTTCTGTTTGTTTTTTTTGTCTATTTTAGTATTATTTTTATCTATCTCTGTTGGATTATTTATTTGTTTTTTTTCATTATGGGGATATGAAGCTTCTGCGCTATCCTCTATTGAAAATGTTTTCTTTGCAGGATATGTTTTATGTTATAGAGATTTAGCAGTCTATGCTTGAATTTTAATTTTGTTTATTTCTATTCGTCCACCAAATTAATTTAAGAGCGTTTAAAACACAGTGGACCAAATTTTTTCCCCTAATAATTTAAATTTTAAATTTTTTGTATTTTTTTAACGAAAAATGCAAAGTTGTAAAATTTCTTTCTTTATTACGAAGTAAATTTTTTATTTCAATTCAAAATTTTTTTCAATCCAAGTCGGCAATCCTTGGACACATTTTCTCCATAGGTTAACATTGGGGTGAGGGAATCCAATTGGGTTAGCACACGGCAGCACTGAAGGTAGGTCGGTAAGCAATTTGGGTGTGTTTAACACTAGAAAGATTGGAATTTTTTTTTTTTTTTTTTTTTTTTTACTTAAAAGACTGAACGTCGTCATTTTGACAGTTAAAAATAAAATCAAGAATTTAAAATATTCAATGTTTTTAAAAATGGTTAAATACTTCAAATTTTGAACTATTCCATACCATATAATAAATTAGTATATATTTAGAGATTTTTTATGCTGGTATGCTGAGCCGACAACCTGGTATGATTTATCCGTAAAAATATATGCATGGTTTGCGCAGTCCTTATTTTTCAACACCAATATTTCCTTTACTATATATATATATAAAATAGTTCCGTAACTGACTGACTGACAGATAACGCACAGACCAAACCGCTGGACCTGAAGGGCTGAAATTTTGCATGGCGATTCTTCTTAGAGGGTTGGGGTGCACTAAGAAAGATTTCTGAAAAATTCTGATTAGATTTTTTTTAAATTAAACTTTTGATCTGATTTTGTAACATTCTTTAAAGTTTGAATTTAAAATAATTATCTGGGGGGGGGTTATAAAATTTATATCACGAGAAAGAGCATAACAATTTCTTTAAAATGAAATCTCTTTCGAATCTTCTTTTTCTGATTTTTGGTAAATTTTCAAAGATTCATTTTTAGAATTTCATTTATTTAATGCTGATGACGTGGTTTGTTTGCTTCTTGTGATACTAATTTTACAAAATTTAATTTTGCGTCACGTGCATAACAACGAAATAAATTACCAAAAAATATTAAAATGCGGTAAAAGATAAAATATAACCACTAGACTCATTGAGATGGAAATTTTTAAAGAATTTAATTTAAATTAGTATGTTTTATGTATATTAAGCATACAAATTAATTGTATAAATTAACTGTTGTATTTAATTTGAATATTTTCTTCTACATTATTTTGTCTATAAGAATATCCGTTGCGATTTTTTATAAATATATTTTTTCGGTTTTTTTTTTTTTTGCTTTAATTGCGTACATTGTATTTAATTTGAATGTACTCCGTAGCGAAGCAAGTATATTCAGCTAGTCGATTATAACTTTGTAAATGTGTAAGCAGAAATGTCTTACACATAATCTTAAAAATATGGTTTTTAGAGTTAAAAATAACTATGTTTTATGAAGTCTAATTACTTTTTCAGTGGTTTAAACCACCTATTCCATATTATCCAACTATTTCATATTAACCTCCATTTGTAACTTTTTTTAACTAATTTTTTTATAACAACAAAATAAATAGTATTTTTTTACAAGTGACAGTTCGTTATAGTATGTACTCATGATGATTTTGGGGATTTTTATTCAAAATCCAGTAAAGTTATTTTTAGAAATGTAAATGGTATTCCATAATACCCTCCTCTCATCTAATCCTACGTTAATAACCTCCGGTAGTTTCGTTAGAAGAGACTATCTGAAATGTTGTTGTTTTTCATAGGTTAACATTGAAGTGAGCGAATCCATTTGAGTTAGTACACGACAGCATTTAAAGTAGGTCGGTAAGCAATTTGGGTGCGTTTAATATGAGCATTAAAAACAAGTCTAAAATTAAGGGTAAACCATCGTAAATGCCAAGTTATTTGGTTGCAGTAGAACACAATACCCTTAAAACGTTTCTTTACTGATAGCGGGTATTATTGGTTGGTTTAAGCCTGCGGGTCGTACCATTTTGATACTCCTGATGCATATGCAGGCCCTGATTTTCCATTAGGTCCAGTAGGCCCAAGCCTAGGGGCCCCCCGAATGTTGGGGGGCCCCCAAAAAATTTTATTTTAAAAGAAAAAAAAAGAAAAAATTTCCCAATTAAATTTTTTTTTAAATTTTACCTTTTTTAATAGCAATTTTTTTTTATATATCCTTTCAAATTTGATTGATTGGTTCATCATATGTATAGTTATATGTATAGTTCATCGTATGTATGTTACAGTGTATATAAGGGATGAATAAGTTTTTCTGGTTGCATTGTATTAGCGTTTTATTGATGAAGTTAGTATGATGTATTGCTTTTTGTTATTCGATAATGTTCTAGGCTTCTACGCTTCAAATAGCCAATTCGTGGTGAAATGGTACTTTCACGATGATTCATGATTATTATTTTTTGTGTGTCAATTTCGGAAATTTTTCGCCCACATCAGCGTATAGAGGAAATAGCTCACTTCTACCCAGACTTGGGTGTATATAATTTGAAGTGGCACTCTAAATGAATTTGATACAAACACAGTTTATACATGAAACAATGTTTATTGAATTCGTTGCACCTATAGAATTTGCTTTTACAGCAATAAGCATACGTACTACTTGTACGGAATATATATTAGCCTTCAATAGAAATACACTTTGCAAATACTCACAAACCAGCAGAGATTCAAACCAGCAGTACTGCCACGTAAACTTTGGGCCCCCTAAGCACTCGCTCAGGATAGCACCTGGAGCTGCTTACATCGTAGCTCCCTCAACTCGCTTATCTATCAACCCTAACAAAACCCTCAAAAACCCAGAGCCTGACTAAGGCAGGGGCATACGGGGCAGTTTCCCCGGGCCCCCACATTAAAGAGGGGTCCCCAAATCGAATAGAAAGAAATTTATTTTACGTATCTTTCTTTAATGAACTTTTTTTAGATGCTATATCCCTTTTAATGGTGGACATAAAATTGTCAGAAAATGAATAAAATGGATAGAACGATATTTCGTCTGACCATTATTGGAGGGGGGGAGGGGTGGAACTTGATAGCTATTTTAGGTTCTAGTCAATTTTCTTGTTATATATCTATAATGAGGTGAAAAATTTAAATACCTCCATAAATTTCGGTTCTTCATTACTGAAGTAGTGAAGCAGAGGGGGGCCCCCAAAGAAGTTTTTGCCCCGGGCCCCATTTAGGCTAAGTCAGGCCCTGCAAAAACCTTCACTTAATCAAGCTGCTTGGCATTTATACCAAGCGCGTATGCCGAAATTAGCATATCTCAAGCAGCTTCTTTAATTCATTCACTCAAAAGTTCGATTCTTGTGAATCGAATCTTATGTACACCTTACAAGTGTTAGAATCCCCCATCCCGAGTTGTGCCTATAGTCAAGAATTTTCTAAATCGGGCCCTGTGCATATCTCATGCTGGAAGCTCTCCCGGGACGAGAATAAAATCCAGCCTGGCAATACGACTATGCGACCTCAAAATACATCAAATTCCCAACCATATGTTCGCAAACAATATCAGCCTCAATTGATCAGATAAATTAAGAACGGGGATCGAATTTACTTGGAGCTGGCGAAAGCCAAAAAAAAAATAAATAAATAAATAAATAAAAGAGAAAAAGGGAAAATATCGACTCTGAAAGAGCGGGCTGGAGCTAAACGTTTTTCCACAGCCATACGGGAATCACTTGTCATTCGTATTCTGAGAATCGATGTCACCGTCTCAGGGCTCCCCTATTAAGAGACCGATAGAAATGCACAACAGAAGAGAGAGGCTGGTGATTAACTCTCACCGAAAATCAAAGCAAAACCGGCGAGTGGGTGCGAGGGGTGGTCCTCGAGAGGCGTCTAAAGCCTCACTTGTTGGTTTTAGACTGGGCCATCAATGAGACTCGTGTCCTAAATGAGTGTTATTTAGGAGCCATCTTCGATACTCCGGACAGTTAAGCTGCTCCCTCTTCACGCCGCTCTCTGCAGGGATGATTTGGATCGGCAAGAGCACCAAAATAAGGGACCGGCTCAGCAAACCACCGACGCTTATTTGCAGGTCGCGATCCTTGGACGGGCTCAAACGCTTATTGGAAATACACTCGGAAAAATACTTCATGATTCTTTTTATCATCATCGTATATTTATCTGTTTATGATTCGGTTTTATTTCATTTTTTAGCTGGTTGTATCACTGTGTTTCATATGTATATGTTTTTATAATCCTTTTTAATCTTTTGTGATCTCAAAATACCTCCTTACCTTTGTCTTATATACATGTATCTATATATACTAGAAGGTAACCCGTCATTTTGACGTCATAATACTAATAACGACGTCATAATGGAAAAAGTATATGAAAGTTAAAAAATATCCCGAATTATCTAACAATATTGCATTTAATCCACACCTTGTAAAAGCAAATCCTTTCATTATTTTTTATTTATTTAGTTTTTCATGCGATTAGAGTAGTAGACTGCCATCCAGTTTTTTACAGCTCACTACGGGATATGAATACTTGAGCTACTTGATTCATTCACATTCAAGTTTGTTTACTTTCAGAATTCATCGCAAAAGTAAACAGATTTTTAAAAACTGTTAAATATACAGCTATAAGCATCCAATTTTTTTTAGTTCTGAATGTTTTATAGAAAAATAGGCTGAACAAACGTGATTTGATGGAGAAGATATTAGTTTTTAGGTAAAAGAAAATTCTGATCCACATCTAAAATTGAAATTAAGCCTAACCGGCTGTTTGTTTACTGAGGGTTTCAATAGAAAGATGAGTACAGCCCGGAAGTGTTATACAGAGACAACGGCTATTATATATATAATAATAAAAGTTAGTAGCGATATTTGATTTACAGTCATATTTATAAAAACTAGAAAAAAAAATCTATAAAAATAGGTCATTTTATGCAAAATTTTATCAAAAAATTATTTTTGATTGTAAAAATTTTAAGGTGTTTTATGGAATTTATAACTAAGTTTTATTCTAACATATATAAATAATCATTTCATGAAATTTTATGAAAATTCAAAAAAAATTATGGCGCATGAAACATTCTGAACTTACCGAAACGACATGAAAACTTGTTTAAAAAAATAGCATTTAAAGTTTTAATTTAACGTAACATTTCCATTGTTTACGTTTGAAAAAATACTTATAACTCGGTTAATAATGATCGGATCAACATACTTTTTTTTAATTTAAAGCTGATGAGTTGCAGAATCATTTTCTGAAAGAAAAAAAATCGATTTTTGGGACATATTTTTGTCGATCTGAAGGTCCATTGTCGACTTAACATAGGATTACTTATCGTTTGCTTACCTCTTTTTATTTATTTATTTATTTTTGACGCATTTTGGTACTGTTTACTGCTACTGGGTTTGGCGCGCTGCCAAAATTATAACTCGCGACGGAGGACAATTTTTTTCTCTCCGGAGGACCGTTATAGAGGAACGTAATCTTACCTTAAAAAATGATTCTATTTAACAGGTAAAGTCCTCAATTACGTCAAAAATTAATGCTCCCCATTATTTCAATAATATTGTACATTTTTAAGGATAATAACTGATTAAAAAAATGTTGAAGTACAGTAAAGTATTATTTAATCAACGTAATAAATAATGTAAGTAGTCAAAATTGTAACTAAAAATTATATCGTCAAAATTTTTGGGGGGTTGAATACAGTAATTTTTATAATGAAATATACAGTCGAACCTCCATATATCGAACTTCCACATATCGAAATTTCTAATATATCGAAATCTCAGCAAATCTCCATGTTCATTGCATAGAAAAATTGTTTCTATATATCGAAAAAATGTCTATATATCAAAATTGTTTTCAAGACAAATTGGGAGATTTTATTCCACTTTAGAATAAAATCTCCCAATTTTTGGCATTTGAAACAATACGTCTTGGACTTCAATTCGCGGAAAATGCCCCTCATTAAGTTTTTAGTGGACTGAATAAATACGAGCATTTCTTTGAACTTTCCGCAAAACTGGCTGTTCAGCAAGATATTCGTAGTTTTTTTTAAAAAGAATGTAACTGTGATCATTGTAACCACTGTCTGGATTATTGTTTTTTTTAAGGTATGTAGTACTCAATAAATCTTTCATATTAATTCATTTTTTAGTTATTAACTTTCATTTAATGGGATTCGCATATAAATTAGAAATGGAGTTTCGTATACGAAAATTAGCATTAATTTTTTTTAGGAGAATTATGATAAAACTAAGCTCAATTCTATATATCGAAATTTCTATACATCGAATTTTTTTCCGGCAATTTGCTACTTCGATATAGGGAGGTTCGACTGTATTTGTAAATAACTATTAAAGTTCTCACATTGTCGTTAAATAGATCATTAGAAATGGCTCTTCTAACTAATAAATTGTTTTGACATCGTTTATGTGATCCCATCAAAAATGACTCCAATAAATCAAATTAGAGTAAAACCTCATTTATACACAGAGAAAAAAAAAGTCGGTCAGTCGCCAGAAAAAGTGGGTTCTGCAACCCACTTCGTGTAGGTTATTGTAAGAGGTGAGTTAAACAAACCATTATACGTGTTTTTGAAGGCGGATGCAAGTGAGTTAAAATAAAACTGAGTTATCGTTACTGAGTTATCGTTACTGAGTTAATTGTTTTGACATCGTTTATGTGATTTCATCAAAAAGGACTCCAATAAATCAAATTACAGTAAAATCTCGTTTATGCACAGAGAAAAAAAAGTCGGTCAGTCACCGGAAAAAGTGGGTTCTGCAACCCACTTCGTGTAGGTTATTATTGTAAGAGGTGAGTTAAACAAACCACTACACGTGTTTTTGAACGCGGATGTAAGTGAGTTAAAATAGAACTGAGTTATCGTTACTGAGTTATCGTTACTGAGTTAATTGTTTTGACATCGTTTATGTGATCCCATCAAAAATGACTCCAATAAATCAAATTACAGTAAAACCTCGTTTAACTGGGACCATAGACAATTCGGATAATCCGGGTAATATGGGTAATAAGCAAAACAAAATCCTTAACTAAGCAGACTTACCGTTTATTACGATAAAAAAAAAACTATGTTTTGTAACAAAATGACATAGTATTGTTTACAGGACCTTAAAAATATAAAAACAACTTTTCACATCATTTCTTAACAAAGAAATGGTAAATCTAGTAAAGGTTCCTTAAACTCAACAAAACGCATTTTATCACCATAATTTGTTATACTATCTATGCAGGAACTGTGCATTGAATCAAACTAAAAAGCGAATATTTGGCGTACTTGTAGTGACGTTCTTGGTATCGTAGTTTAAAATTATTATCTAATGCGAACTAAAACATGAAATAAAAATAATGTCTACAAATCTGATCCGTATTATCCGTGATCCGGATCAACGAGGGTCGAATAAACGAGGTTTTACTGTACTAGTGTTTTTTAACCTATCTGCTTACGTTCGGAGCGCTTTTTTTTTCAAAAATATACAGTACTAATTATCTATATGTATAAAACAGTTCCGTAACTGACTCACTGACTGACTCACTGACATACAACGCACAGACCAAACCGCTGGACCTAAAGGGCTGACATTTGACATGGCGATTTTTCTTATGGTGTAGGGGTGCACTAAGACAGATTTTTCAAAAATTCTTCTTAGATTTTTTTAAATTAAATTTTCAAGCTGTTTTAGTAACTCTTTTTAAGTGTGCATTTAAAATAATAATTTGAGGGTTATAAAATGTAGTATCACGAGAAAGATCCTAAAAATTCCTTTAAAATGAAATCTTTTTCGAACCTTTACCTCAATTTTCTGATTTTTGGTGAATTTTAAAAATTCATTTTTAGAATATAATTTATTAAATGCTGATCACGTAATTTCTTTTTCTGGTACTTTAAATAGACTTATCGTCACGTGCATAACATCTAAATAGACAAAAAAAATTTTTTTTTTCTTTCTAATGCAGCAGACGATTGGATATTATCAAAAAAAAAAAAATAAATAAACATCCCTTGCGATTTTTTTATAAATATATATATATATATATATATATATATATGCACTGCTCAAAACAATTAGGGGAGCACATGGTTTTAACGAAATTAAGCAAATACTTACACCGATAAGTAACATAAAATAAATAATCCATAATTTAAAGCCTAGCAGGAAACAGAAGAAGAAAACTTCATATGCAAATCAAAGTTCATGACGTCAAAAACCAGAAAAGGAACATAAGGGCGGAAATCGGGATGTTGCAGAAACGTCTGTTTCACTGCCTTAACTGTGAAATTCGATTGCTCAGTTATTTCTTTTGAGAAAAGGTGACTTGAAAATGTCTCAACAACGTGATTTACCGGAATCCATGGCATGGCGTATTATAGGCAGACTTGAATCCGGACAAACACAACGTAGTGTCACGGATGCTGTTGGAGTCGCCAGAAGTGTCGTTGCAAGGCTGTGGAATCGATTCCAAGAAACAGGAAATGTTAGACGTCGACCAGGGCAAGGTCGGCCACGCGCCACTACAGCAACTGATGACCGGTATATACTGTTAACAGCTCGTCGAAACAGAACAGACAATGCTACTCAGCTGCAAAGACAGTTGCTTTTGGCAACAGAACGAAGAGTGTCCAGCCAAGCATTACGTAATAGGCTTCATCAGGAAGGTCTCTATGCACGTAGGCTAATGGTCTGCATTCCGTTGACCTCACGCCCCCGTGCGGCCCGAAGAAGATGGGCTGCTGAACATTGATTGGGAGCAACATGATTGGAGCCAAGTGCTGCTTACAGACGAGTCCCGATTCAGTCTGGAGTGACACCCGACGTGTTTTGGTATGGCGGGAAAGGGGCACTCGAAATAACTCACATTCGTTCGTGAAAGGTCACAATACAGACGAGCTGGTTTTATGGTATGGGGTGGAATCAGCATAGATGGACGTACGGACCTGCATATCATTCGGAATGGTACTTTGACGGCCCGAAGGTATGCAGACGAGATACTGAGACCTCATGTCATACCTTACGCTGCAGCCATTGGAGATTCCTCTGTTTTCCAGCATGATAATGCCAGACTGCATACAGCTCGTCTTGTGGAGAACATGCTTGAAGCTGAAGCAATACAGCGTATGGAATGGCCAGCGTGCTCTCCTGACCTGAATCCAATCGAGCATGTTTGGGACATGCTCGGACGACGCATTGCTGCGAGACCAAGGTCTTCTTTTACTCTCCGAGACTTGGAGATTGCACTTCTTGAGGAGTGGAACAGTTTTCCCCAAAGTCTTATCGATAACATCATCGCATCCATGGAAAACAGGTGTGCAGCAGTCTTAGCTGTTCGAGGAGACCACAAGCCATATTAAAAATCTTGCATCATTTCTAAACAATACTTTTTTTATCGTTTACATGTAACAAATTTGTTGCCCTAAATCATCTTTTCGTGTTTTTTTCCATATTTTCAAAGAATTAAAGCTTAATTACAAATTCTTTTACGTCTTTTTATCTGTATTGCGCATTGATACGCGTGTACTATCCATTTTATACCAATACGTGGCTGTTTTGCACAGTTTTTCTTAACTTCTTTGCTTGCTCCCTTAATTTTTTTTAGCAGTGTATATATATATATATATATATATATATATATATATATATATATATATATATAATTTTTACATACATTGATCGTCGATTTTATTATAAATGTATATATTTATTTTTTTGGCATTAATTGCATACATTGACCGTTGCATTTAATTTTTATGTACTCCGTAGCGAAATCCGGGTTTTCAGCTAGTATACATATATTTTTAGTTGAAATGGGTTATAAAATCATGAAGCCAAATGCAACTTTGGTAAAAATGTCGTAATATTTTAAAATAGAAGGAATCTTTTATAATTGCTTACGCCAGAGACCCTATGCACTCCCTTCCACTCAATATATTTTAATTTCCTTTATACTACATACTACTGTGAATCTTAACTGTGCCCTGAAATAAAAGTTTTACAATATTTCCAAAAATCACTGTAATATTCCAAAAAAAAAATGAATGAAAAAAACTGATTTTCTTTTTAAAATCTTTTTTTTTTTTTTTTTTTTTTAACTACAGGTACCTGTGGAATAATTCAGTTAACACGTATAGCTTAGCGTTTAGTCCAAAACATAGTAATATGTTAAACACTATATTGCAAAATTTTATTGAAATTTATTCAAAATTTTTTAATTATTAGCTTTCTCGTTTACAAAAGTTACCGAAAAAAATGAGATTTTTAGAAAATGTATTTAAAGATGCTTCTTCCGGTCATTTAATATCGCTTCTGATTAATTAAATTGGTTATCAATTCTCATCCAATGGTTATACGAATCAAGTAAAGTTGTTTTAAAATCCTAAGAGACTGTTAGAACGTTTGAAATAGAGCGATTAAAAAAAATCGAAATTTTTCACCCAAACAGCCATTTTAACGTATAGGCACATCTGATTCCTTTTTATAATAAATATTATTTAAAAAAAAACACTATTAGACAGTGAAGATTGTGTTATGCTAGATAACTAATTCTGTAATATTTTTTTTTGAATCGCAAAAAAAGAACATTAAGCTTTATCTTATATGTGGCTCAAAATACTCTCGTATTTAACATGGGAAGTTAAATACGAGCTACTTCCCATGTTAAATACGAGCTACTTTAAAAAGTTATTGCTACCTTAAAAAGTTATTTCTGAATATTTTGATGAAGAGTAAACTTTGAAGGAAAATTTACCATGATAAATATCCAAAAATAATATTAAAAATAAAATATAATATTAACTCAATATTATCAAAACATATTCCCTGTATGTATTGCATTCTTAGAATTAATTACTATCAATTAAAAATAAAATTTATAATATATATTCTAAATGCATAATTTAAATATTTCCATCTTGATTATAATAATTTAAGTACAAACCAAATTTATAACTAAATGCTGTTATTCAAATATTACTCAAGGATTAATGTTTACAATAATGTTTTTATTTCAGTTCTCAGTAAAATATGATTTTCCTTTTTAACAGTTTTTATTACCTCGACGAATACAAACATAATATTTCATTTAGAAAATTGCTTGTAATTTTTATGACTCCTAAAATCTTACCCTATTATTATAATAATCAAGATAGCGAGAATAACTTATTAATTATTAGAATTTTAAAAATGAGGTTAATATATGAACTTGAATCACTCATTTTCATTTATTTATAAATCATTGTACTTTATTTTAATAAAAAATGAGAACTGATTTTACGGCCAAATGTATAAAGCTAATAGTAATTTATGTAAACTTTAAACTTTAAATGGCTTGTTCTAAAAACTGTTATTTTCAAATTTGTGAGCACTATTTCTTCAAAACTAATGGTCACAAATTGTTAAAATGTTGTATACGTGTATATGTTGTATCTTTATACAATTTCTACCTAAATTTTGGTAAGTATATATTACTAATTTATTACAGCAATTTTTTGAGAAAAAATTTTATGATTTTCTTGTACATTACAATACATTTGCCTGAAAAAAATTTTTTATATCAAATATGGTGATTATTTTAGGTGTAGATTAAAGTATAACCTATGGATAGAATACATATAAATAATTTAATATATAACTCTTATAGTTTTAAAAAATTCTGCGAGCAATTCATTGACCTAAGATTCCTTATTCATAAAACATTAATTTTTGATATAAAATAATTTGTAATAGCCTTCCAACAATTCTGCTTTTGTTTTCTAATAGATAAAGCTTTGTACAATTCCCCTAAAAAATGGTTTAATTTAATTACAAATTACCTGTTTGACAACACATTAAGCTTGGTAGTAAAATCCGTGTATTTTTGTGAGTACAAAGGTGATCCCCCTTGAAGTTTATGAACAGTTTTTTCTTTTTTTAGGAATAAAGTAAAGTATTTTAAAGAGTTTGAATGAATATTAAATAAGCAGTTTTCATTGTTAAATGCACAATTATCTTTTGGCAGTTTTTTTTTTTTTTTTAAACAGTGGAAATACATAATCGATAGCATAAAGATCGTGCATACAGTTAAGACAGCATATTTTGAAAAGAAATTGTATTTAATTAACAGACGAAAAATAGTTAGAATATATTCTTGTGATATGTGCAAATCATTTCAAACAAAAGTGTAACACTTTAACAACAAACGGGGATCCAATCTTTACGATTTTGCTACAGCGCTGCCGAAGAACCACTAGCTAATTGATACCCAACCTGATGTCCTGCATATCATTATAAAACGATCCCATTATCAGCAGAATGACACCGTATCAAAGTTAATTAAAATCAAATAACGGAAAGGCCTCACAAAGCACAACTCAGTTAGGTAAATGTCGAATCATTACCGTGTATGCATTTAAATACAGCCGGTTAAATCGACCAGATTATACAAAATCAATAACAAACATCTATAAATTTAAGTTGCTGAACCGACTCTTTGGGCAGTCCGCGAGAGAAAAAAAACTGCATCCATTTACTCCGTTTTGGTCTTAAACGAAAGATTTAATCTATAGATGTGTCAAATTTTGTTTTTGTAACCGCAGTTTCTATTAATTAGCGATAATTTACGTTTAAAAATTTCTTTCTGCGCGTGCTCAGTGACATGTTTAAATCTGGCTTTAGATACTTACTTAGCATTAGGCCACCTAAACACGTTAATTTGTCTATTCCGAGGAATCTCTCTAGCTAGCTCTCTCTCTCTCTCTCTCTGCCTTTTTTATTTTTAATTTTGTTTGTGAGATATAGAATCAAACCTGACGGAAATTGTTTATTTCTTGCTGCTGAGTAACCCTATTTCTTTTTTATTTTTCACC
>OU015492.1:219498394-219520894 GCA_907164885.2 Dolomedes plantarius | reverse complement strand
GAATCATTTGCGAATCGCGAATTATCTATATTTATAAAACAGTTCCGTAACTGACTCACTGACATACAACGCACAGACCAAACCGCTGGACCTAAAGGGCTGACATTTTGCATGGCGATTTTTCTTATGGTGTAGGGGTGCACTAAGAAAGATTTTTGAAGAATTCTTCTTAGATTTTTTTAAATTAAATTTTTAAGCTGTTTTTTTTTAACTTTTTTTAAGTTTGCATTTAAAATAATAATTTCAGGGTAAAAAAATTTATATCACAAGAAAGCTTCTAAAAGTTCCTTTAAAATGAAATCTTTTTCGAACCTTTACCTCGATTTTCTGATTTTTGGTGAATTTTTTTAAGATTTATCTTTAGAATTTAATTTATTAAAGACCGATCACGTGATTTCTTTTTCTGGTACTTTAAATAAATTTATCGTCACGTGCATAACAACTAAACAGACAAAAAACTATTTTTTTCTTTCTAATGCAGCAGACGATTGGATATTATACAAAAAAAAATAAATATCCCTTACGATTTTTTTATAAATATATATATATATATATATATATATATATATATATATATATATATATATATATATATATATATATATAATTTTTACACCAATTGTATTCACTGATCGTCGTATTTATTGCAAATGTATATATTTATTTTTTTCGGCATTAATTGCATACATTGACCGTTGTATTTAATTTGAATGTACTCTGTGGAGAAGCGCGGGTTTTCAGCTAGTTAATGCATAAATAGCTTTATATAAAGGTGCGACATAAGTAAGAATTGGATGCATATCGAACCTCTAAAATTTCGAATAGGGGGCTGATTGCTTGGGGATAATGTACAGATGTATTAGGGATATTGTACGATGATCCATTTCAAAATGATATATGTTGGTGTTGAGTTGTTGATTATGCCACTTGACCTTCAGCAACATCAGATCAATTCCCCAAGGCTATGGGCGAAGAGGGTGCGGCTCCTGTTTTGACTGGCACCACAAGGGTCGGAGTCCGACTTGGCCAAAGGACCAGTCCCGTAATTTTGAACCGAGTCGAGTGAAGAGACTAGAACACTTGACCCCACACCTCAGGAGGTAATTTTGATAAATTGGAGGACATTGCAACCACGACAGATTTTACGTGCACCATCCGCCTTTAGTGTACTCGGCAGTGGATTTGTCAACGACGAGCATCGAACCAGTGACTTTCAGATCACTAGCCCGATGCACTTGCCAACTGGGCCACACCGCCCACACACAATATGATATCAATCTGCGCTAACCCGCATGAGAAACAACACAATGACTACAATCTAGGGCACTGGTTCTTTCTAGGTCTTTCTGGTTTGGTTTGGAGCGCTACGGTCAATTTTTTGCTACACGAGGGCTAATTAGACCAGGGACCTACAGTTTAAAGCCGATTCCGAACGGCTACAAACATCCATGCCAACAGTGGGACTCGAACCCACAGGATCTGAATCGAATGACAGCGCCCTAGCCATTCGGCCATCGCCTGGCTAACTTAGGTGTTACACGCGGCGCTTTGTGAGACGAATAGTTATTCTTACATCCCCCATATTAATTGTCACCCATATCACGCGTGATGGTATCAATCTGTACATGTTAGATTCGTTTTCAACAAAGAACGTTACCACATGAAATGAATTCAACAGGGCGCAGTAACATAAAAGTTCAGTTGTACAAGCAGATGATAATTCAGAGATTATAAAGCAATCATAAATCGGTAGAGGGAGGTAAGTTTTCTTTTTATTGCGTGGAAAATTTATCGAAGCCATTCAATATTTAGCTTTTGCCTACCACAGATAAATGGTTTCAATACCTGTTACCCACGGCAAGAATATAAATTCAGCTGATATTAACTAGATATAAAGTTTTATTAAAAACAGTCCTACACTTCATACATTTCTATCTCGCATTTTAACTTTTCATTTTCTTTAAATTAAATGTGATTTTGTTAAAATGAAGATTTTATATGCTCTATATGAATATTTTTATGCACGTAGAGCTTTACTGTGCGCGAAATGAAGAATATCTTTATATGGAGTATGGATGTCGATTTTCAATTGACATCGATACTCCATATAAAGATATTCCTCATTTCGCACGATGACTCTCCATCTCGCTTTTTAACTTCTCATTTTTTAAAATTAAATGCGATTAGTTAAAAGGAAGATTCTGTATGCTCTATGTGAATATTTTTTTGCGCGTAGAGTTTTACTGTGCGCGAAATGAGGAATATCTTTATATGGAGTATCGATGTCGATTATCAATTGACATCGATACTCCATATAAAGATATTCCTCAATTCACACGATGACTCTCTATCTCGCTTTTTAACTTTTCATTTTTTTAAAAATTAACTCCGATTGGTTAAAATGAAGATTCTATATGCTCTATATGAATATTTTTTATGCACGCAGAGTTTTACTGTGCGTGAAATGAGGAATATCTTTATATGCAGTATCGATGTCGATTTTCAATTGACATCGATACTCCATATAAAGATATTCCTCATTTTGCACGATGACTTTTTATCCCGCTTTTTAACTTTTCATTTTTTAAAATTAACTGCGATTAGTTAAAATGAAGATTCTATATGCTCTTTATGAATATTTTTTTATGCGCGTAGAGTTTTACTGTGCGCGAAATGAGGAATATCTTTATATGGAGAATCGATGTCGGTTTTCAATTGAAGTTTTCACGTAACTATACAGATTTTCACAATGACTCAGTAATCTTTGTATCTTTTAACATCGGAAACATATGAACAACCCCCAAAGTGCACAGTTGTATTCCACTTTTGCATGAACTTGATTTCATTTTCTAGGGCATAAATAAAGTGCCGAAAAATGTTCCATCGCGATCTTGAGTATTGGGGTATGAAAGCCCCCTTTTTAAAGATTGTTCCGTCGGCGGCCACCTGTTATCCCCCAACCACCTCTCTAGGAGTAAGATACATGGAAATAACAAAGGAAGTTCGACGAAGGGCTCATGACCTCATATCCTCAGAGTAAAGAGCAGAAGAATTTTAAAATACGACTCGCAGAGAAAAATTTAATCCATTACAGAGCAAAATTATTTGAAGTCTGCACAACACAAAACGACTCTATTTTGAAAGCAATTTTCTTTCATTCTTATTTATTCATTTACTTTAGTTTTTTTTTCTTTTCATATGCTATCAGATAATAATTTCTGAACTAATAATATGATAGTTCTACTGATTTTCCATAGTTTATGCATCAATATATATATTACTATATGGTTTTACTGTGTACAGTAAAACCTCATTTATCTGACCCTCGTTTATCCGGGTCTCCTTATAATCCGGATCAGAATTGTAGTCTTTTTTTTTTATTAAATATTCACATTATACTGGATTAACTAACGTAATAATTATTTATTACGTTAGTCAAATAATACTTTTTATTCGCATTTTATTATAAATATTTTTTAATTTTAGTCCGAAGAATAAAGTTATTTCAAATTTTGTCAATGTTTGCATGGGTATCAAATGACGACATTGAAAATTTAATATTGCAGTGTTCATCTAAAAAATATTTTGTTACTTTCGAATTTCATCGAGGGAGAACGGAATTTCAATGCGTTTAAGATTTCATTTAATATATCTTTTATGACAACGCACTTGAGTCTTTTATATTTTATTGATGAAAATAAAGAATTCAATTACCTGCGTTTTGATAAGGGTTTGAAAGTAACTTATATAGATTTTTATTTTTCATGCTAGTCTTAACTTCTCACTCACATTTCTTGCGTTACTGATGCTCCATAAATGACAATTTACATGAACATTTTTAAATCGATTTCGAAAAGTTTTATAATCTACATATATAAAACAGTTCCGTGACTGACTGACTGGCTGACTGACGCAGATAACACACAAACCACTAGACCTAAAGGGCTGCAATTTTGTTTGGCGATTCTTCTTATAGTGTTGTGGTGCACTAAGATAGATTTTTGAAAAGTTCTTAGATTTTTTTAAATTAAATTTCTAAGCATTTTTCGTATATTATTTTAAGTTTACATTTAAAATAATAATTTGAGGGTTATGAAATTTATATTACGAGAATGATCATAAAAATTTCTTTAAAATGAAATCCTTTACGAATCTTTACCTCCATTTTCTGATTTTTGGTGAATTTTTAAATATTAATTTTTAGAATTTAATTAATTAAATGCTGATCACGAGATTTTTTTTTTCTTTTTGTGATACTTTAAATTGATTTTACGTTACGTGCATAACAAAGAAAAAAATTGACAAAAAATATTAAAATACAGTAAAAGATAAAATTTAACCACTAGACTAATTGAGATGGAAGTTTTTTAAGATTTTAATTCAAATTAGTATGTTTTATGGATATTAAATTAAACCTATATATAAAACTGCAATTTCCCCATGCTTCGCCATAACGATAAATAAGTCTCAAGGCCAAGCTTTAAAATACGCTGGCGTAGATTTAAGAGAAATTTGTTTCTCCCATGGTCAGTTTTACGTAGCTTTCTCACGTGTAAGTTCGCGGACGAGCGTGGAAATATTAGTTCCACCCAATGAAGAACAAAAAAATATTGTTTATAAGGAAATCCTCTAAAAATTTCATTATTTTTTCATTTTAATTATCCTAAAATGCACTCCGTAGCGAAGCACGGGTATTCAGCTAGTTAATATATAAAATAACGTTTTATTCTTTTCTGCTCCCTCACTCTTTTTTCTACATTAGCCTTCCAGTAAATATTGTTTAACAATGCTTTAAAAATACTGAGTTATAAGCTGGAGATTCTCATTTCCATTAGTTAAATAATATATAGCAAAAGGAAAAACTCTTTATTAGCATATACGAATATCAAATGGCAAGTTGAAATATTCAACAGCAGAGTTGTAAAGAGGGAAAAGGGACTTACAGGAATCGACACCCCTAACAATTTTGAGTTACCTCCACAAAATAATTAAAAAACAGTCGAACCTCCATATATCGAACTTCCCCATATCGAAATTTCCTATATATCGAACTCTTAGCAAATCTCCATTTTCATTACATAGAAAAATTGTTTCTATATATCGAAAAAATCTCTATATATCGAAATTTTTTTCCAAGACAAATTGGGAGATTTTATTCCACTTTATAATAAAACCTCCCAATTTTTGGCATTTGAAACAATACGTCGTGGACTTCAATTCGCGAAAAATGTCCCTGATGAAGTTTTTAATGGACTGAATAAATACGAACATTTCTTTGAACTTTCCGCAAAACTGGCTGTTCAGCAAGATATTCGTAGTTTTTTTTTAAAAGAATGTAACTGTGATCATTGTAAACACTGTCTGCATTATTGTTTTTTTTTAAAGATATGTAGTACTCAATAAATCTTTCATATTAATTCATTTTTTGGTTATTAATTTTCATTTAATGGGATTCGCATATAAATTAGAAATGGAGTTTCGTATACGAAAATTAGCTTTATTTATTTATTTATTTATTTATTTATTTATTTTTTATTATTTTTTTTTAAAGGAGAATTATGATAAAACTAAGCCCAATTCTATATATCGAATTTTTTTCCGCCAATTTGCTACTTTGATATATGGAGGTTCGACTGTATACGGTATAAATGTATGAAATAATTAAACTCATTAAATCATTTTATATTAAGTTTTAATTAATCTTTATTTATAAAAAAAAAGGCCAACGTTAGCATGCAAGCATCCCCTTACTCAATTTTAACCGAAATATAAAACAACCATTTTTGTTGAAAGCTAGTTAAATAAAGTCAAATTTCAGAAGTTACTGAAATCGTAAGCTCTATTAAAACGAATTTATCCTAAAACTAGTTCTTGGTTTCATCCATCTATTAATTAGACGATTACCTAATAATTAATAATTACAATCCAAATAATTAATATAACTAATAATAATTATAATCTTCTTCTTTAATATCAACAATGCTTTTTCTATGATTATGAAACAATTATTTTAAAAACCTTTAGCATTAAGAGCTTTCCCTCTAAAGTTTTAATAACTATGTCGTGCTTCCCAACTAGCTTCCGTAGTGAATTTCCATTATATATATATATATACAGTGGAATCTCGATCGATCGTTTTCGGATCCATCGTTTTTCCGTATGTGTCGCTCATTTTATCCAGTCCCAATGATCATATTGCTTTGTTATGTTTCCGCATCTATCGTTCTCCCGCATTTATCGTTCATTTCAATCGGTCCCTTGAAAAACGATAGATCGAGATTCCACTGTATATATATATATATATATATATATACAGTGCCGTAACTAGGCAGGGACAACAGGGGCACTTGGAAGGGGGGGGCCTAAAATTCCGTATTTGTTTTATTATTTTACCAAACCTAATTAATTAAGGGGCCCAAATGCAAAGAATTTGCATTTGGGCCCCTTAATGCAAGGGGCCCCCCCTTGCATCACGAATGGCTCACGATGATGCAGGCACACGAATGGCTAGTTACGGCACCGTATATATATATATATATATATATATATATATATATATATATATATATATTATATATATATATGAAATAATGTTTTTCTATTGATTTAAACAGCAAAAGCACTCAGAGAATACATTAATAAGAAATAGTTTACGCTTGTTTAAAAGGTAAAAATTAAAAATTAAAAACATGTCTATAGATTAAAAATCTATTTCTCCACATAAATATGCAAATGAAAAGACAGTCGAAAGTTCAAAGTATAACATATACCTTAGATCCTTGTGTTCTTTATGAACCTCTCTCGGCATATTGTGTAATTCAGCGGTTTGTGACCAAAGTTTAATAATTTAGAGAGATCTGTGGGGAACGTGCCAGCTTTTTTTTTTTTTTTTTTTTTTTTGGCAGAAAGTGAGAATAATATATGTGTTTGTATACAGAGAGGTTTTTTCGCTGTACCTGTCAATTCAACGTTTTCCAGAAAAACCCGTAATGTATACTTGAACATAACTTGAAATAATATACTGAGATTAGAAATGGTTTAGTGACAAAAAATATATTAAAAAATAGGATATAAATTAAAATAAAAATATTGTAGAATATGTGAATCTCGGAATTTTCAAATGCCCCTAAAATAACTATTTCATATATTTAAGCAAAATGTAATTTAAAAAGATAAAATAATTAGTGAAATGGAAACACATAACTGAAATTGTCGAAAAATTGGTTAAAAATATTAACGCTGGACGGATTCTAATATGATAACATAAAATATAAGAAAACGATTGAGAGGCAATGTTTCTGATAACTCTCTTTTTGTTTTTTTTTTGCATAAAATAGTATTTTAGAAAAGAAATTTCTAATGTAAATTGAGTTTATGTTTGTCTAAAGATAGTACAGTCGAACCTCCATATATCGAACTTCCCTATATCGAAATTTTCTATATATCGAACTCTTAGTAAATCTCCATGTTCATTACATAGAAAAACTGTTTCTATATATCGGAAAAATCTCTATATATCGAAATATTTTTCACGACATGTTGGGAGATTTTATTCCACTTTAGAATAAAATCTCCCAATTTTTGGCATTTGAAACAATACTTCGTGGACTTCAATTCGTGGAAAATTTCCCTGATGAAGTTTTTAATGGACTGAATAAATGCGAGTATTTCTTTGATGAACTTTCCGCAAAACTGACTGTTCAGCAAGATATTTTTTTTTTAAAAGAATGTAACTGTGATCACTGTAACCACTGTCTGGATTATTGTTTTTTTTTTTTTTTAAGGTATATAGTACTCAATAAATCGTTCACATTAATTCATTTTTTAGTTATTAACTTTCATTTAATGTGATTCGCATATAAATTAGAAATGGAGTTTCGTATACGAAAATTATCTTTAATTTTAATGTTTTAGGAGAATTATGATAAAACTAAGATCAATTCTATGTATCGAAATTTCTATATATCGAATTTTTTTCCGGCATTTTGCTACTTCGATATATGGAGGTTCGACTGTATTTGTATCGTGTTTATGCGGAAGGTTCGAAACGGGATCGAGCCTTCCGTGTTAGAGAATCCGTGCAAGTGTTTGATGAGGAGCATTGTTACCTCGATGATACTTTCACGCATGCAGTGTTTGCGAAACAGGTTCATTTTGTGGTCATCCCCTCGACTTTCCCGTCCCGAAATAGTCCTCGTCGTTCTCGTGGATGCTTGGGAGGTGCTACAACTCGTGCTTCGCTTCCATTGATCAAGAGCACTCGGCGAGACCAACCCAATGGGGAAAGCGCCAGCCTTTCATTGGTTCGTTTGAGTCAAGTGGACTCCTCCTCCCGTGCTAGACTCCCCCCCACCCCACCCCACCCCTCTCCCACCGTCTCCCGCTCATCTTTATCTTTCTTTTCGCTTCTCATTCCTGATTCTACGCCGGCCGCACGCGAGGGGCAGAAAAATCACACCGGACGATAAAACAGGAGTTGTTTCAAGCAGAGAGAGAAGGGGTCAGCCGAGGGGTCCGAGAAAAAAAAAAAAAAGCCGGACGACGTGAAAATCGCCGGCGCATGCGCGCTCGCCTCGATCCTCAAGAGCCCATTGGTCTATACGGTCGACGTCTCCCCCCCCCCCTCCACCTCATCGCGCACTCACGAGTAGTAGGTCAATCCCAACTCCAGTGTCGGTGTCAGTCACTTCCCATCAAGCGGAATTGCCTGCTTGAAGTAGTCCATCGTCGGAGAGTAGTGGGTGCGAAAGGGCCCTGCTTCAATCAGCAGCTGGAAAAGGGAAAAAAGAGAAGCGCCTCTCCCCCAACAATACGGTTCTCCAGTGGTCCTCTCACCGGGGCTACAGCACTAGCTCTGGCGTGAAGCAATGTCACTGAGTCCCAAACACTCTACGCCGTTTTCTGTGACCGATATCTTGAGTCCGCTAGAGGAGAGCTACAAGAAGGCAGTCGCTGCCGCAGCCGCCGCCGCTGCCGAAAATTCAGGACTCGGTTCTGCGTACAGGAGCCCCCAGTCCCAGACAGCCATGAACGTCCCAGTCACCAACCCCTACATGCACATGTCCCATCCCGTCAACACCTTCCCCGCGCAGTACTGCAACGGCACCGACATCTCCGCACACTACGGCGACGTCAGGCAGTCCGCGCCGGGATGGTACGGCACCACGCCCGATCCAAGATTTGCCAGTAAGTACCCTTCTCAATCTCTCTCTCTCTCTTTTTTTTTTTTGTTTGATGGCCGCTCCACTCTAAGGGCCTGTTCACACAGAATCAGTCAGCGTTTAAAGATTCCGTTGGCGCTGATTGGTTTAAATGGGTCAATCATTGGTATATGGTTGGTTAGAAATTTTAACGCTGACTGATTCTGTGTGAACAGGCCCTTATGCCTTAAAACCGGAGCTTCGAAATGTATGTGTCTAATGCTGAAAGTGACTCTCGTTTTTGTTGTTGGCCGCTCCACTCTAACTCTAAGGGCCTGTTCACACACAATCAGTCAGCGTTTAAAGATTCCGTTGGCGCTGGTTGGTTTAAATGGGTCAATCATTGGTGTATGGTTGGTTAAAAATTTTAACGCTGACTGATTCTGTGTGAACAGGCCCTTATGAATTTTGTTATTGGCCGCTCCACTCTAAGGGCCTGTTCACACACAATCAGTCAGCGTTTAAAGATTCCATTGGCGCTGATTGGTTAAAGATTTTAACGCTGACTGATTCTGTGTAAACAGGCCCTTATGAATTTTGTTATTGGCCGCTTCACTCTAAGGGTCTGTTCTTATACAATCAGTCAGCGTTTAAAGATTCCGTTGGCGCTGATTGGTTTAAATGGGTCAATCATCGGTGTATGGTTGGTTAAAAATTTTAACGCTGACTGATTCTGTGTGAACAGGCCCTTATGCCTTAAAACCGGAGCTTCGAAATGTATGTGTCTAATGCTGAAAGTGACTCTCGTTTTTGTTATTGGCAGCTCCACTCTAAGGGCCTGTTCATATACAATCAGTCAGCGTTTAAAGATTCCGTTGGCGCTGATTGGTTTAAATGGGTCAATCATTGGTATATGGTTGGTTAAAATTTTTAACGCTGACTGATTCTGTGTGAACAGGCCCTTATGCCTTAAAACCGGAGCTTCGAAATGTATGTGTCTAATGCTAAAAGTGACTCTCGTTTTTGTTATTGGCAGCTCCACTCTAACGGCCTGTTCATATACAATCAGTCAGCGTTTAAAGATTTTGTTGGCGCTGATTGGTTTAAATGGGTCAATCATTGATATATGGTTGGTTAGAAATTTTAACGCTGACTGATTCTGTGTAAACAAGCCCTTATGTCCGATTAAAACCGGAGCTTCGAAATGTATGTGTCTAATGCTTAAAGTGACTCTCATTTTTGTTGTTGGCCACTCCACTCTAAGGACCAACTCTAAGGGCCTGTTCACACACAATCGGTCAGCGTTTAAAGATTTTGTTGGCACTGGGTCAATCATTGGTATATGGTTGGTTAAAAATTTTAACGCTGACTGATTCTGGGTGAACAAGCCCTTACGGTGAGGTCCTTATACAGGAAATTAGCCAGTTCGGACATTCGTATACTCTTATGTCAATATCCTTGATGACATGAGAGTTTAAAACGAAAACCAAACAATCCCGCATGACATTTTTCTAATTTGATTTATTGCAAGTATTTTTTTTATTTTTCTAAATTAATTTTAAGACCGAGAACTGTGTTGTATTTGATCTCCTATGAGGGAATGACATACCTCTCGGTTTCTATTATTTCAAATAAATCACCTCTTTTCTTAGAGTGAAAATCGTTTAAGTATAACCATCCTAAATTGAGTACAAGGTTAAATAAGAATAAATGACAAAACTTCAAATCATTTTGTGTTGCGATAAATATTGATTTATTGCAAGCATTTTTTATTTTTCTAAATTAATTTTGAGTTCGAGAACTGTGTTGTATTTGATCTCCTATGAGGGAATGACATATCTCTCGGTTTCTATTATTTTAAATAAATCACCTCTTTTCTTAGAGTGAAAATCGTTTAAGTATAACCATCTTAAATTGAGTACAAGGTTAAATAAGAATAAATGACGAAACTTCAAATCATTTTCTGTTGCGATAAACATTAACAGACTATTTATACTTTTTTTTATTAGTCGGTTTTTTTTTCTCTGTACCTGTCAACTCAACATTTTCCAGAAAAACCCGTAATGTATACTTGAACATAACTTGAAATATACTGAGATTAGAAATGGTTTAGTGACAAAAAATATATTAAAAAATAGGATATAAATTAGAATAAAAATATTGTAGAATATGTGAATCTCGGGATTTTCAAATGCCCCTAAAATAACTATTTCATATATTTAAGCAAAATGTATTTAAAAAGATAAACTGATTACTGAAATGGAAACGCATAACTGAAATTGTCTAAAAATTGGTTAAAAATATTAACACTGACTGATTCTAATGTGAACAGACCCTTATGTCCGATTAAAACCGGACCTTCGAAATGCATGTGTCTAGTGCTAAAACTGACTCTCATTTTGTAGTTGGCCGCATCACAATTGGTTCCATTATGTGATGTGTAACGGGATGATCTTATAAAAGATAACGTCTAAAGTTAAAACTTCTGAAGTGACACATCTGTAGCTCAGTGGATATCAAGTAGAGTCATAGGCGTAGAGTCGGGGGGCACGTGCCCCCCCCCCCCAACTTAACTTGAAATAAATTAAAATGTTAATAGAAGTTCAGTTAAAATCAGAAAATTGTAGAAAACTTTTATGAAATTGATTTTTTTTCCACCTTTTCAAACTGTGAAACTGAAGATTCCGATTATGTCCTTTACCTTAGCATAGTTTTTAACAATGATATGATCCATAACAAAAATTCGATGCTATGTATTTTCTTCTCATTTTATTTATATTATATTTATTTTTCTCATTGTATAACTTTTGAATACTACTCAAACATCAATTCAATTTTATTCAATTTCAAAAAATCATAATATTTCATAATTTAAGGACTGTCCGGTAGTCAATGCGCTGAGGAGGGCCCTAACTGAATTCGATTCGTGCCCTCCCCCGAAAAAATAAGTTAGAAGCACGCTTCCCCTTTGAATAGAGTAGTCCATTTTCAGTATTTTTAGAAATGTTTTTTCATATTAAAACCTTTCTTCATGCATTCACTCTTCATAGAAGTATCAGAACTACCCTTTAAATTATATGTAAATACCCTTTCAGATGTTTGCAAAAAGGTTCAACTTGCAGTATGAATTTATGTACTGAAAATCTATAGGAATCCCAAGATAGAGTGACACGTGATATTATCGTTATTTAAATGAATGATATTATAAAAAAATGACCCTCTTTTTGATATTAACAAGCTTTAATGAACGAAATTCACTAAAACTTTTAGACTTTATATGGTGGTTGAATTTGTCATTTGAGTGTGGGACTAATCAAACATCATAAATATATCATGGAATATAACCTAGTTGAAGTTTAGAAAGCTAAATAAAGAGGACATTAATACCTTTCGAGCCACACGTTTTTCATTTTAACACACATTTTTCGATGCATCATAAATCGGTAAATTATGCTTACTTTCAAATGAAACTTTGACTATTTCTTTATTAAGGTATAGATTTTTAAAAACTAATACTATATTTGGAGTTTAAATTTATGTATTTTTAAAATAACATAAAATATGAACACAAAATTTGAAAATATAAATTCCGCTACCTCCTGTTTCCCGCAAGACAACTTTTGAAAGATATATATTAGAATCTAAATTCTTATCCGAAATTAAAGCTTAATATTACCTCTATCATGCTTTACTGAAAACTTTACAGATATCTCATATTTTATTATTTTTCGGATGAAACGTAAAAAGTAAATGCTTTAAACTTATCTTCAAAAGACAATTTATTTAATTTAATAAATGGCACAGTTAATCTGAACTCATAATAATGATAATTCAAGTTTATAATAAAATTAATTGGACACTATTTTTTGATATTTCACGGCATTATTATAACATAAAAATGTTTCAGATAATTCGGCAAAATTAAATACATTGTTTATAAGAAATATATATTGATATTTTAAAAAAATAAATTCGGATGAACAGTAAAAATTTAATATCGTTTTCTAGCGTCATTCTCATTAAAAATCAACCAAACAGACAAAATAAAAAGAATTGATTTTATGATACTTCAAGAGTATCATTTAAAACAAGTGCTGCTTTTAATCTTTAAAAAATCCTCTTAACGCCTGTCCCCGATGTATATATATATATATATATATATATATATATACATATATATATATATATGTGTATTTTTAGAACATATAGATAGTCGCTGATATACACACACACACACTTGCACATATTAAATATATGTACATACTAGCTAAAAACCTTCGCTTCGCTACGGAGTACATTCAAATTAAATACAACGGTAAATGTATGCAATTAATGCCAAAAAAAATAAATATATATATTTACAATAAATGAGACGATCAATATATACAATTGATGTAGAAAAATATTTATATATATATATATATTTATAAAAAAATCGTAAGGAATATTTATTTTTTTTGGATAATATCCAATCATCTGCTGCATTAGAAAGAAAAAATGTTTTTTTTTTGTCTATTTAGTTGTTACGCACGTGACGATAAATTTATTGAAAGTACCAGAAAAAGAAATCACGCGATCAGCATTTAATAAATTAAATTCTAAAAATTAATCTTTAAAAATTCACCAAAAATCAGGAAATGGAGGTAAAAATTCGAAAAAAAATTTCATTTTGAAGGAATTTTTATGATTTTTCTTGTGATATAAATTTTATAACCCTCAATGTATTATTTTAAATGCAAACGTAAAAGAAGTTTAAAAAACAGATTAAAAATTTAATTTAAAAAAATCTAAGAAGAATTTTTGAAAAATCTTTCTTAGTGCACCCCTACACTATTAGAAGAATCGCCATGCAAAATTTCAGCCCTTTAGGTCCATCGGTTTGGTCTGTGCGTTGTATGTCAGTCAGTCAGTCAGTGTATGAATGAGTCAGTTACGGAACTGTTTTATATATATAGATAAACCTTTTCATAAGAGTCGTTATTAAATCCGTAGCACATTGTTTTCTCTGTATTTAAATATCTATCCCAAACAGATTTCAGTTCATTTCTCAATTACTTATTTATTTTTATCTTAACAAAAATACATTTTAAAGACATAATTAGCATTTTCCCTTCAAAGTGGCGAGGGGCAAATCCCCCCTTTTCAGTTCATAATCCTAAGGTACATAAATGTCTAGCTCCAGAAAATCATAGCATATCATTACATGCACTTTCTTATAGCTGATGTGTGCTAACCATATTGGATTCGCCCACTTCAGTGTTAACCTTTGGAGAAAATGTATCCACGGGTTGGATTGAAAAAAAAAATTTTTTTTTAAATTGTAGTCCGTAATAGGAAGAGAAATTTTACCCCTTGGGGCATTTAATAATTAGCATTTTTAAGCTCACTTCAGTGTTAACCTACGTAGCTCACTTCAGTGTTAACATGGAGAAAATGTATACACGGATTGGATTGAAATTTAAAAAAAAATTTAATTGTAGTCAGTAATAGGAAGAGAAATTTTACCCCTTGGGGCATTTAATAATTACCCCTTGGGGCATTTAATAATTAGCATTTTTCCTTCAACGTGGCGAGGAGCAAATCCCCCCTTTTCAGTTCATAATCCTAAGGTACATAAATGTCTAGCTCCAGGAAATCATAGCATATCATTACATGCACTTTCTTATAGCTGATGTGTACTAACCATATTGGATTCGCTCACTTCAGTGTTAACCTATGGAGAAAATGTATCCACGGATTGGATTGAAAAAAAAAATTTTTTTTTTCAATTGTAGTCCGTAATAGGAAGAGAAATTTTACCCCTTGGGGCATTTTTCTTTGTTTAAAAAACTGCAAATAATATTTTAAAATTTAAATTTTTCGGGGAAAATCTGGTCTAGTGTGTTTTAAACGCTCATCAATTCTTTGTGTTGACGCAGTTTTTAAAATGTATCCTGTTGCAAGGTGCAGAAAAGTTCGGGCTATCTGAAAATACCATTTTTATTGGATCATCAGCATACATGTAGTTGTCAATAGTAGAAACATTTTCCCCATAGGTTAATACTGAGGTGAGCGAATCCAATAGGTTAGGGCAAAGCAGCTTTAATCGTAAAATGTTCAGTCGAAGTTTCGAACTAGAGTTGTTTTACTAAAGGTGTTAAATAAAATTTTCCCGAGCTAATACTTGCTTTTGGCTAAGTGTTATGCTTGGATTTTTATAATCGTGTAATGATTTTAATCATGTAATGATTTTAATCGTGTAATGATTTTAATCATGTAATGATTTTAATGATGCCTGTAAACGTGTTTATGAACATGTATGCAATAGTTTTCATCAGGATGAACAATCTCCATGTAAGCAAACAATAAATAAATAAATAAATAAAGACCAGACACGAAAAAAGGCCTAAAAATTTTAAGACAAAGTTGAAAGTGAAAAACCAGCATAAGCTCTATTACTACTTGCAACCAGGAACTAAAAACATGGAAAGATAAGTATTAAAAAGGTTTTAGACAGCATCTCTTCATTTTAATGTCCTATAGTAATATTGTTCTTTGTTATTTTAAATTTATGTTTTGGTCTTTCAGCCTGATTTCAATTGATTGATCACACATACATCTTTGTTAATTTATCTATTTTTATATATATATATATATATATATATATATATATATATATATATATATATATATATATATATATATATATATATATATATATATATATATATATATATATACATATATATATATATTTGAGTGGATATATGTTCAATTCTACAGTTACTCATGGATTGTACGGTGTCTGAGTATGTTTATTGTATAGATCATACTTATCTGAAATAATCCATTGGTTTTTAGACAGTATTGACACCGCTGATGATGAGTATTGTCTAAAACCTCTTTCAATCTTATCTTTTCATGGTTTTGGTTCCTGGCTGTAGTAGCTTTAGTGCTCATACTGGTTTTTCTCTTTCAACTTTATCTTATATATATACATATATATATATATATATATATATATATATATATATATATATATATATATATATATATATATATATATATATATATATACATTTACACATTTACGAATAAATGCGAAATTTTATATATTGTAATTTTTCCCCCGAAATTTCGATATTTTTTATGCGAAATTTACGTATCCCTAAATTATACACCATTCTAAAACAAGGTTCATTTTACTATGGAATACGACTTTTAATTTAATATACTCAAATTGGCAATTTTATTTAATAAATCTCATTTGGGAGTATTTAAGGATTAGTTTAAAAATTAATCCTATTCTCGGAAAGTTTAATTTAGGATTTTATGGAGTTGAGAATCTGCTCGCTTTTCAGGAGAAAATAATTGTTAATTTAGATAAAGCCATTATAAATCCTGCGTCAAAATTTTCTCATCTCTGGAAAAAATGATGCAGATTATAGGCATGTGAAGATCAATTCGTAATCGAATTTAATTCTTTCCCCAAGCCGTTTATAAAAAAAAAAAAAAAGGAGGGGTGGCGAGTGAAAGCACGAGAGAAGGAAAACGGATTACAGAATACAGTCGAAAAATTAACCGGGATTCGAGCTCGAATTGCAAAACTGGATTCAAATAAAGGAATAAGGCGTATTTTTCTTGCTGAAGAAGGATTAACAAGGACTGAGACAAAACTGACAGTTGGGCGGTTAAAGCATACAAAATAAAAGTGATTTTTACCGTTATTTCAAATTTTCAGCGTAATCAATCTCAACGCCGAGATTATAAGTCTACATTAAAAACCAGGCCATGAAAAAATAACGTTTCTGGATTTCTTGCAACGTGAAAGTATAAATATCAATACCAAAAAAAAAAATAAGTGAGAGTTTTCAGCCAGGGTCAAATACTTTAGGAATCAGGTACAGTCGATCCCCGTTATAACGAACTTCAAGGGACCAAAGGTTTTGTTCGCTATATCCGATGGTTCGCTATATCCTTCTTTGCCACCTCTTTGCCTTATCCTTCTTTGAATTTATTCGCCAATACATCAAATGACTCCGACACCGTAAAGAAAAATGCTAGAGTTCACAAAATGTATAACTCATTAGTTGCTATATGTGTACCCAATAATGATGTATTAAAAAATAATAAAATCTATTAAAATGATCATTAATGAATTAAATTGACTGAAATCGATTACATTAAACTGACACGATACTAATTAAATTTACTAAAAATGAAGACAAATGGAAATAAATTCCTTTTGCCTTCAATTGTCGCTCACTGTTTTGATACAGAAATAATCGGTAATCTTCTGCCGACGTGATGCCGATTTCAAAAGCATTTTAAGAATTTCTTTGTCCAATATATCAAATGATTCCGACACTCTTTCTTCCACTGTTTGTGCTGACAAAAACTTATTAATGACACTCGTCGCTGCTGTAGCATCTGAGATGGTGGGCATTTCGCCATTTATGAGCTCCTCTTCATCAGCATCAGAAGCAGAATCTTCGATTTCAGAATGATTCATTTTAATTTCTTCCACAATATCTTCATCAGTCGGATTTTCGCATTGATGACTTCATCATCACGTATGTTTCGAACAATTGCACGCCACAATCTGAGAATGATGAAAATTTGTGCTTTTCTATCCGCACATCGCGATAGGTAAATCTTCATCATCATCTTCTTCAGCATTCTTTGCTACTTCAACATTCGTTGTATCTTCAACATTCTTTAAAAGTTTAAAAATTAAAAAAAATTCAGCTGTCGGCTGAAAAAGATGTTCGTTATAGCCGATTCTTAAGATTTAGGAGGTTCGCTATAAAAAGATAAATTAGCATTGAATACAATAGGAAAACGTCGGGACAAAAATTTCGTTCGTTATATCCGAAAGTTCGTTATATACCAGGTTCGCTATAACGGGGTTAGACTGTATTCAGATTAATAAATATTAAGACAAACCGACAGGGTAATGGACATGATAAAGTGAAGTATGCAAAAAAAGGTTTCAGGTGTCTCTTCTAACGAAACTACCGCGGGTTATTAACGTGGGATTACTTATCGTTGCTTACCTCTTTTGTATGTGTATATGTATATATGTATTATGTATATATGTATCTATATTAATGTACGTATGTATATATATGTGTCTTAAAATTCTGACGCATTTTGGTGATTTTCTGTTTAACTGCTTACTGCTTGTCCAAGCGATACAGACTGGGTTGGACGCGCTGCCTAAATTATAACTCGCGACGACGGTCGGTTTTAGAATCTGAAATTTTGCTTTCCAGAGGATCGTTATGGAGGAATGTAATCCTACGTTAAAAGCGATTTCCAATGTTATCTCAAACTCTCAGCGTAATCAATCTATACACTGCGATCAGAAATTTTCGTTTATAATTATTCCACGCTATCCAAATAACGTACCTGGATTTCTCGCAATGTACATTCAACTAGAAAATATAGACAGCCATACGAGAACTAAAAATAGTATTGTTATCAACAGAGAAAAATACTCTAGACATCAAGTATTAAAAATCAACTAAACACTTTTCATTGCAATGTAATTGTAAAAGCTTTCGGCCTCCTAGTTTACAAAATGACATCATATGTGTATCACTTTTTAAGAAGTCAAAAATATACCTTTCATTTCTAAATTATTCTTGTTTGAAGACTGTCGTTATTTTGTAATGAAAAAAATTTACTACGTCTAATGCAAAAGTAAGAACTTTTATTGAAATGTCATTTTCCTCGACGAAAATTTATTATAACCTATTTCATGCGATGTTTAAAGTTATATAAAAAAAAAACACCTTTCACGAAACCTTGCGTAGTTTCGAGACAAAATTTTATATCTGAGAAGTCCGATTTGAAGCCCGTAATATCATAAAAAAAACTTTGATTGCCGTTATAAAGGGAGGAGGAAAATCATACATCGATACTTAAAGGGAAAGAAGCAATCGATACTTCTTATATATAAGAAGAAAAAATCTTAGCATTCAGAAATATTTGTTATCTGAAGTCAGTTATTTAAAAAAATTTTTAAGTGGTGTACATAAGGTCATTGTAGATTTCAACTGTATAGTGAATATAATTTGTTTTTAATGATTTTATTGTACTAAATGATACATATACATATATGTATTTAAATCTATTCATTTATATATATATATATATATATATATATATATATATATATATATATATATATATATATATATATATATATATATATATATATATATATATTGTATTATACAATAAAACTTTTGAATGCTGTTGGCCGCTTAAAATGTTTTATTACTCTGTTTTCCCTTCAGTGAACTAAACTTAAATTGAATGATGACTTCAACTTGATTAAGAATACAAGGACACTTCATTGATAATAAATAATATTTCATTTCTCATCGATTTAAGCATAAAATTTTATTTCGTGAATGAGGCATTTGTAATGACTATAAGCTACATAAATTGCCTCTTCTAATTCAATTGTTAGATCTTCTAATAATCTACTTTTAAATTTAAAATTTATGCAGTACGATAAAACAGCTTTTAGGGGAGTCATCACCTTTGAATCTTCAAAAAATGGACTGTAACTGTTTTGCATGTTTAGATTATATGAATATTTCTGATCTATTTAAAACAAACCACGTTAAAATATTTCAACTAGAACATTAAAATCTATGACATGAAAGAAGCAGTTCCAATGGAAACATTACCAATGTGGGAATTTTAAAATCCTTTTTCTCGTAATGATCATTTTCATGCTTGCGCGCACTGTATAATGGAAACTACTGCAGATATTGCTTTCCTACTTTCAGGATAGGTGTATAATGATGCTACCATAAATATGCAACCAATCTTTTCTTTAAAAAAATTATTCTACTATAGCATTTGACTTTCAATTTTAATGATATTTTTCAATTTTTTTTAAAATCTGATTGTCCTGGAGAAAATATTTTTGGTGTATTAAATTTTAAATAGGTGTAGAAATATACCTAATGTTTTAACATCCCAAAAATGCAAAAATTATTATTGAAACTTAATTAGTGTTTTTGTAAGCCTGCGTGCAGTGTATCACTAAAAATTTGAAGTTTTCAGAAAATACACTCACTTCTTACTTCATAAATAAATTTCTTATTTACTTGAAATAAAATTTATTTAGGGAAAATAATCTATAAATTTTAGAAAAGTAATTCTGCAAATTTCATATATAATGGACAACAATAAAAAAAATTATAGAAGTTCGAACAAACATAAAAAATTCTGTCTTTTCAACTTGTGTAAGGGTGATGACTCCTCTTTGGGCAATGAAACGCCCCGGTAGACTTTTTTAAATGTCTAACACCTCCTTCCTTTCATTATCAACGTTAAATAAGATGTAGTATTTAAGTGTTTTCTACAACTGTCAATTTTTCTTTAAATATATGTCATTTATCTAATTAGTTACGTACATTTCATTAACGTATCAAAATTTTCCCGTTGGAAAAATCCTCCGCTTCAAGGATAATTTATTTTTCCACCGTCCAGCACGGGAGATATAAGCACGACTGCTTTGAATTTCGCTAAACAAACTGACGCAAAAGAATATTTTGTTGTGATTTTGTTTTGGTCTTCTGCCAAAAATATTTCCAGAAGATCTAAATTTTGTACAAAAATGTTCGAAAATATAAAAATTGATAAAACTATTCAAATCTTTCATACTTTTGAAACAACTGAAGAAAACAATTTTCAGGTAGTCTCTTCTAACGAAACTATCGTGGGTTATTAACGTAAGTTTACTTATCGTTGCTTACCTCTTTTGTATGTATGTATGTGTCATATATATATATATATATATATATGTATGTATGTGTATGTATGTATGTATGTATGTGAAAATTTTGACGCAGTTTGGTACTTTTCTGTTTGCCTATTTACTGCTTGCCCAAGCGATACGGACTGGGTTTGGCGCGCTGCCAAAATTATAACTCGCCAGGTACGGACGGACGGTTTTAGAGTGTGAAATTTTCCTTTCCATAGGACTGTTATGGAGGAATGTAATCCTGCGTTAAAAGTGCGATCTATTTCATAAAATAACAGAGTTTTTAAGACACATTTTCTCAAAATTACTGTATCGCTTTATCCAAGGTGTACAAATTTATCTAAAGGTATCTGTAGAATTGAACAAATGTTAATAAGCTAAGAAGAGCCGATTATAATGCTGTTGGGTTAAAAACTGTCTTTCATCTGACACTTTGATTACAATCTGTCACGCTATTTTACTTTAAAGGTATACCTTTAAAGTAAAATAGGGGGGTACTTTTAAAGCAAAATTGTAGGGTTAGTACACAGTGGTCTTACGGTATACCATTAGGCTGCTATGTACTAACCCCATTGGATTCGCTCACCTCAATGTTAACCTATGGAGAAAATTTGCCCACGGATTGCCAACTTGGATTCAAAGATTTTTATTTTTTTTTTTTAATTGTACTCCGTCGTAGAGAAAGACATTTTACATTTGTGTACATTTTTCGTTTTTTTTTTAAATGCAATTATTATTTTAAAATTTAAATTATTCGGGGAAAAATCTGGTATAGTATGTTTTAAACGCTCATAAATTCCTGCGGTGGACGAAATTTATAAAATGAATCCCGTAGCGCTTTGCAGAAAAGTTCAGGCTATCTGACAATACCAATTTCATTTGATTATCAGCATTTATGTACCTGTAAATAGGTTTACAAAAATATATTTTAAGTAAATAATTTGGGGGCAGCGCTTAACCCCCCCCCTATAGAGCGAGAGCCATTACAATCCTTCAAAATGTCCATCCTAGGGGAGGGGGGGGTGGAATTCTCCAACTGTCAACTGGACTCCTCCCATCACAAGAGTCTGCCAGAAGAGGAAAAGGGAAATACGATTTTTCTCTTAGTACATAGCAGCCTTAAAAACTGTACCTTTATCATCTTCTTGCGCTCTTAATCTCGTACCACAGTTCGCGACAGTCGATATTTCTCTCCGAAGTGTGATGTACTTTGTCAATCATCAGTAAAAATGTAGAGCAATGCCACGTTAGGATTTCCTATTATAGTCATTGGTTTATGACTTGAGGTGCCCATAACAAGGCTGAATTTGCCTATAACAAGGTGCAGGGATACCATGTATGGAGATGTAATACTGTCTACATCAGTGATTCCTAATTGGGTGTCGCGGCACTTTGGGGTGCCGCAGAATCGGCAAGGGGTGCCGCGAGATTTTGGGGGGTAGAAGCAAAAGAATATGAGTAGGGCCCGCTTAAAATAAATACAGGGTGTGCGGGCTAAAAGTATCCAAGAGTTACGGTTTTATTTTTACGGAATTACCCATTAGAATTTTTAAAAATTATTTAAATAGAAAGAACATCGCACCAAGTTTTAAT
>OU015492.1:219473394-219493394 GCA_907164885.2 Dolomedes plantarius | reverse complement strand
GTACGCGACACAAAATTCATTTAAAGTATCACAAAAAGAAAAGAAACCACGGGATCAGCATTTAATAAACTAAATTCTAAGAATGAATCTTTAAAAAACCACCAAAAATAAGAAAATGGAGGTAAAGATTCGAAAAAGATTTCATTTTAAAGGAATTTTTATGATCTTGATATAAATTTTATTACCCTTAAATTATTATTTTAAATACAAACTTAAAATAAGTTACAAAAACAGCTTAAAAATTTAACTTTAAAAAATCTGAGAATTTTTCAAAAATCTTTCTTAGTGCACCCATACATTATAAGAAGAATCGCGATGCAAAATTGCAGCCCTTTAGGTCCAGCGGTTTGGTCTGTGCATTATCAGTCAGTCAGTCACGGAATTGTTATATATATATATTATATTATATATATATATATATATATATATATATATATATATAAATATAGATATATGAAAAAGACATACATGTAATTAATATGTGTTCTGAACTGAACAGAAGAAAAATAGGGTGTAATTGACATAAAACTGTAACTCAGCGTCTTAATGAACTAAAGAACAGATAAATTTATAAGAGAAATTCAGTATTAAGAAAAGATGCCACCAAAGTCTGGTTGCGCTTCAAGATAAAAATAAAGACCTCATGATGTTTCAGTTTTGAACAAATCAACATATTCTCAAAGTAAAAATTAAGGGGACTGGGACGTCAAATACCTTAAAAAATTGATTTTTTAATTTGTAGCTTAAAAAATAGAGCAGATTCTGCAGATTACAAAAATATATAATTTATGTACTTTTTGACACTCTAACAGCAATTATTAGCAACTTAAAACTGTAAACAAACATTTAAATCCCATTTAATGGGAAAGTGTTTTTTGCGTTTTTCTCAAAATGAGATTTATTCATGTAATGGCACACTTTCTGGAAAATCTGTTGCAAGTGCATCTCTGAAATTTTAAAAGTCAATAGAATAAAAATTCCTGTATCAATATGACCTATTTTTTTATTTTTAAACCTTAAGATATTTTTGTAAATGTGGAAAATGTTTGACAAAAATATGCAGATTTCTGATAAGTGAAATTTATAATTTTTTAAAATTTTTTGAGAAAATGTAAGAAAGATTTAAATGGACCAACTATATAAAATAAACTGTGTTCAATCATCGCACAAGATTTCAAGGTAAGATTTTCACTAGATTTTTAAAAAAAGTGTTCCAAAGTGAATAAATACCTCAAAAAAGAAAAGAAATATGTTTGTATACATTGTTATTTTGAATTTACCTTTCAATCCAAAAATAATTTTTTTTTATCTTAAAATATTCATAAAGGTCTTACTAAATTAACATAAAAAAATCATAATGATACATGCATATTTGTATAAGATATGGGCTTTAAAAGAATAGCCCAAATTTCCAACTTCTTAGTTGTCGCAGACGTTTCAGACCCCTTAAATTTTCATTGCATTCACAGAAAATTCGAAATATTTCCAGCCAAACAAAACCAGAGTTAACGTACGTAAAACCCTCATGAAATCTACCTAAAGATAAAAAATAAAGACCTCGTGATGTTTCATTTTTGCACAAATCAACATATTCTCAAAGGGAAAATTAATTTTCTTTGCATTCACAGAAAATTCGAAATATTTCCAGCCAAACAAAACCGGAGTTAACGGTTCTATTACAAACCAGCGGGGTAGAATTCGTTTTCCTGACATACAAAATTCCCCTCAAAACAGCTCGAATTGTATAATATAATAATAATAATAAAAAAAAGAGGATAGTTTAACAGCCATCGTGATCACAAAGAAACTATTCGCCAGATAAATTTATAAGAGAAATTCAGTATTAAGGAAAGATGCCACCGAAGTCTGGTTGCGCTTCGAGAAAAAAAATAAAGACCTCGTGATGTTTCATTTTTGCACAAATCAACATATTCTCAAAGGGAAAATTAATTTTCTTTGCATTCACAGAAAATTCGAAATATTTCCAGCCAAACAAAACCGGAGTTAACGGTTCTATTACAAACCAGCGGGGTAGAATTCGTTTTCCTGACATATAAAATTCCCCTCAAAACAGCTCGAATTGCATAATATGATAATAATAATAATAAAAAGAGGATAGTTTAACAGCCATCGTGATCACAAAGAAACTATTCGCCAGATAAATTTATAAGAGAAATTCAGTATTAAGGAAAGATGCCACCGAAGTCTGGTTGCGCTTCGAGATAAAAAATAAAGACCTCGTGATGTTTCATTTTTGCACAAATCAACATATTCTCAAAGGGAAAATTAATTTTCTTTGCATTCACAGAAAATTCGAAATATTTCCAGCCAAACAAAACCGGAGTTAACGGTTCTATTACAAACCAGCGGGGTAGAATTCGTTTTCCTGACATACAAAATTCCCCTCAAAACAGCTCGAATTGTATAATATAATAATAATAATAAAAAAAAGAGGATAGTTTAACAGCCATCGTGATCACAAAGAAACTATTCGCCATATAAATTTATAAGAGAAATTCAGTATTAAGGAAAGATGCCACCGAAGTCTGGTTGCGCTTCGAGATAAAAAATAAAGACCTATCGATGTTTCATTTTTGCACAAATCAACATATTCTCAAAGGGAAAATTAATTTTCTTTGCATTCACAGAAAATTCGAAATATTTCCAGCCAAACAAAACCGGAGTTAACGGTTCTATTACAAACCAGCGGGGTAGAATTCGTTTTCCTGACATACAAAATTCCCCTCAAAACAGCTCGAATTGTATAATATAATAATAATAATAAAAAAAGAGGATAGTTTAACAGCCATCGTGATCACAAAGAAATTATTCGCCAGATAAATTTATAAGAGAAATTCAGTATTAAGGAAAGATGCCACCGAAGTCTGGTTGCGCTTCGATATAAAAAATAAAGACCTCGTGATGTTTTATTTTTGCACAAATCAACATATTCTCAAAGGGAAAATTAATTTTCTTTGCATTCACAGAAAATTCGAAATATTTCCAGCCAAACAAAACCGGAGTTAACGGTTCTATTACAAACCAGCGGGGTAGAATTCGTTTTCCTGACATACAAAATTCCCCTCAAAACAGCTCGAATTGTATAATATAATAATAATAATAAAAAAAAGAGGATAGTTTAACAGCCATCGTGATCACAAAGAAACTATTCGCCAGATAAATTTATAAGAGAAATTCAGTATTAAGGAAAGATGCCACCGAAGTCTGGTTGCGCTTCGAGATAAAAAATAAAGACCTCGTGATGTTTAATTTTTGCACAAATCAACATATTCTCAAAGGGAAAATTAATTTTCTTTGCATTCACAGAAAATTCGAAATATTTCCAGCCAAACAAAACCGGAGTTAACGGTTCTATTACAAACCAGCGGGGTAGAATTCGTTTTCCTGACATACAAAATTCCCCTCAAAACAGCTCGAATTGTATAATATAATAATAATAATAATAAAAAAGAGGATAGTTTAACAGCCATCGTGATCACAAAGAAACTATTCGCCAGATAAATTTATAAGAGAAATTCAGTATTAAGGAAAGATGCCACCGAAGTCTGGTTGCGCTTCGAGATAAAAAATAAAGACCTCGCGATGTTTCATTTTTGCACAAATCAACATATTCTCAAAGGGAAAATTAATTTTCTTTGCATTCACAGAAAATTCGAAATATTTCCAGCCAAACAAAACCGGAGTTAACGGTTCTATTACAAACCAGCGGGGTAGAATTCGTTTTCCTGACATACAAAATTCCCCTCAAAACAGCTCGAATTGTATAATATAATAATAATAATAAAAAAAAGAGGATAGTTTAACAGCCATCGTGATCACAAAGAAACTATTCGCCAGATAAATTTATAAGAGAAATTCAGTATTAAGGAAAGATGCCACCGAAGTCTGGTTGCGCTTCGAGATAAAAAATAAAGACCTCGTGATGTTTCATTTTTGCACAAATCAACATATTCTCAAAGGGAAAATTAATTTTCTTTGCATTCACAGAAAATTCGAAATATTTCCAGCCAAACAAAACCGGAGTTAACGGTTCTATTACAAACCAGCGGGGTAGAATTCGTTTTCCTGACATACAAAATTCCCCTCAAAACAGCTCGAATTGTATAATATAATAATAATAATAATAAAAAAGAGGATAGTTTAACAGCCATCGTGATCACAAAGAAACTATTCGCCAGATAAATTTATAAGAGAAATTCAGTATTAAGGAAAGATGCCACCGAAGTCTGGTTGCGCTTCGAGATAAAAAATAAAGACCTCTCGATGTTTCATTTTTGCACAAATCAACATATTCTCAAAGGGAAAATTAATTTTCTTTGCATTCACAGAAAATTCGAAATATTTCCAGCCAAACAAAACCGGAGTTAACGGTTCTATTACAAACCAGCGGGGTAGAATTCGTTTTCCTGACATACAAAATTCCCCTCAAAACAGCTCGAATTGTATAATATAATAATAATAATAAAAAAAAGAGGATAGTTTAACAGCCATCGTGATCACAAAGAAACTATTCGCCAGATAAATTTATAAGAGAAATTCAGTATTAAGGAAAGATGCCACCGAAGTCTGGTTGCGCTTCGAGATAAAAAATAAAGACCTCTCGATGTTTCATTTTTGCACAAATCAACATATTCTCAAAGGAAAAATTAATTTTCTTTGCATTCACAGAAAATTCGAAATATTTCCAGCCAAACAAAACCGGAGTTAACGGTTCTATTACAAACCAGCGGGGTAGAATTCGTTTTCCTGACATACAAAATTCCCCTCAAAACAGCTCGAATTGTATAATATAATAATAATAATAAAAAAAAGAGGATAGTTTAACAGCCATCGTGATCACAAAGAAACTATTCGCCAGATAAATTTATAAGAGAAATTCAGTATTAAGGAAAGATGCCACCGAAGTCTGGTTGCGCTTCGAGATAAAAAATAAAGACCTCGTGATGTTTCATTTTTGCACAAATCAACATATTCTCAAAGGGAAAATTAATTTTCTTTGCATTCACAGAAAATTCGAAATATTTCCAGCCAAACAAAACCGGAGTTAACGGTTCTATTACAAACCAGCGGGGTAGAATTCGTTTTCCTGACATACAAAATTCCCCTCAAAACAGCTCGAATTGTATAATATAATAATAATAATAATAAAAAAGAGGATAGTTTAACAGCCATCGTGATCACAAAGAAACTATTCGCCAGATAAATTTATAAGAGAAATTCAGTATTAAGGAAAGATGCCACCGAAGTCTGGTTGCGCTTCGAGATAAAAAATAAAGACCTCTCGATGTTTCATTTTTGCACAAATCAACATATTCTCAAAGGGAAAATTAATTTTCTTTGCATTCACAGAAAATTCGAAATATTTCCAGCCAAACAAAACCGGAGTTAACGGTTCTATTACAAACCAGCGGGGTAGAATTCGTTTTCCTGACATACAAAATTCCCCTCAAAACAGCTCGAATTGTATAATATAATAATAATAATAATAAAAAGAGGATAGTTTAACAGCCATCGTGATCACAAAGAAACTATTCGCCAGATAAATTTATAAGAGAAATTCAGTATTAAGGAAAGATGCCACCGAAGTCTGGTTGCGCTTCGAGATAAAAAATAAAGACCTCGTGATGTTTCATTTTTGCACAAATCAACATATTCTCAAAGGGAAAATTAATTTTCTTTGCATTCACAGAAAATTCGAAATATTTCCAGCCAAACAAAACCGGAGTTAACGGTTCTATTACAAACCAGCGGGGTAGAATTCGTTTTCCTGACATACAAAATTCCCCTCAAAACAGCTCGAATTGTATAATATAATAATAATAATAATAAAAAAGAGGATAGTTTAACAGCCATCGTGATCACAAAGAAACTATTCGCCAGATAAATTTATAAGAGAAATTCAGTATTAAGGAAAGATGCCACCGAAGTCTGGTTGCGCTTCGAGATAAAAAATAAAGACCTCTCGATGTTTCATTTTTGCACAAATCAACATATTCTCAAAGGAAAAATTAATTTTCTTTGCATTCACAGAAAATTCGAAATATTTCCAGCCAAACAAAACCGGAGTTAACGGTTCTATTACAGACCAGCGGGGTAGAATTCGTTTTCCTGACATACAAAATTCCCCTCAAAACAGCTCGAATTGTATAATATAATAATAATAATAAAAAAAAGAGGATAGTTTAACAGCCATCGTGATCACAAAGAAACTATTCGCCAGATAAATTTATAAGAGAAATTCAGTATTAAGGAAAGATGCCACCGAAGTCTGGTTGCGCTTCGAGATAAAAAATAAAGACCTCTCGATGTTTCATTTTTGCACAAATCAACATATTCTCAAAGGGAAAATTAATTTTCTTTGCATTCACAGAAAATTCGAAATATTTCCAGCCAAACAAAACCGGAGTTAACGGTTCTATTACAAACCAGCGGGGTAGAATTCGTTTTCCTGACATACAAAATTCCCCTCAAAACAGCTCGAATTGTATAATATAATAATAATAATAATAAAAGAGGATAGTTTAACAGCCATCGTGATCACAAAGAAACTATTCGCCAGATAAATTTATAAGAGAAATTCAGTATTAAGGAAAGATGCCACCGAAGTCTGGTTGCGCTTCGAGATAAAAAATAAAGACCTCTCGATGTTTCATTTTTGCACAAATCAACATATTCTCAAAGGGAAAATTAATTTTCTTTGCATTCGCAGAAAATTCGAAATATTTCCAGCCAAACAAAACCGGAGTTAACGGTTCTATTACAAACCAGCGGGGTAGAATTCGTTTTCCTGACATACAAAATTCCCCTCAAAACAGCTCGAATTGTATAATATAATAATAATAATAAAAAAAGAGGATAGTTTAACAGCCATCGTGATCACAAAGAAACTATTCGCCAGATAAATTTATAAGAGAAATTCAGTATTAAGGAAAGATGCCACCGAAGTCTGGTTGCGCTTCGAGATAAAAAATAAAGACCTCTCGATGTTTCATTTTTGCACAAATCAACATATTCTCAAAGGGAAAATTAATTTTCTTTGCATTCACAGAAAATTCGAAATATTTCCAGCCAAACAAAACCGGAGTTAACGGTTCTATTACAAACCAGCGGGGTAGAATTCGTTTTCCTGACATACAAAATTCCCCTCAAAACAGCTCGAATTGTATAATATAATAATAATAATAAAAAAAAGAGGATAGTTTAACAGCCATCGTGATCACAAAGAAACTATTCGCCAGATAAATTTATAAGACAAATTCAGTATTAAGGAAAGATGCCACCGAAGTCTGGTTGCGCTTCGAGATAAAAAATAAAGACCTCTCGATGTTTCATTTTTGCACAAATCAACATATTCTCAAAGGGAAAATTAATTTTCTTTGCATTCACAGAAAATTCGAAATATTTCCAGCCAAACAAAACCGGAGTTAACGGTTCTATTACAAACCAACGGGGTAGAATTCGTTTTCCTGACATATAAAATTCCCCTCAAAACAGCTCGAATTGTATAATAATAATAAAAAAAGAGGATAGTTTAACAGCCATCGTGATCGCAAAGAAACTATTCGCCAGACTGGATCCCCGCTCTATATACGCTCCCGCGAATCCTGATTCGTCCGTAAAATTTCCCTCCCCGAAAAAAGGGGGGGGGTGGGGAAATAATAAATCGAACCCTTTCCGGAAAAGATTTGGAATCTGCGATATATACACCCGCCACACACAAAATGGATACTCGAGCGATTGTTGGGCTACAATGACCCCCAAGAGCATGTGTTGTTTAAATGACTCTGCATGCACGGGCATGTTCCAAGTGGCTTCAAGAAGAGCGGCTCAACTGTTACAACATCTCTTCGGAGAACACAGGAGAGAGCGAAATCGAGAGAGACCTGGCAAAAGAGTGCTCGAAGCCCGTGTGCTGCGTAATTCCTTCGAGTATATTAAAGGGCCTCTCAGCTATCCTGTGGAGGGTCACTCAGTGCAGTCTGAGCATCTTCTGATGCCTCTTCAACACCCCGAGATAGCTTTTCTCCCGCGCAAGAGTGCAATCGGGACGCTTTTTTAAAACTTTCAACCATTTTATACCTCATCAACTATTTTTTACCCGCCCCCCCCCCGCTTCTCTTTATTATTATTATCATACAGCGTCTCTTGGCTTTTTCAACACTTTTTAAGTGTTGGCCAAGTGGAAGAGATTTTTTTTGGGGTCCCCCCTTTGTTGGATGCTTCGTAAAACATCGCCATTTTTTTTTTTTGCGTGTTAGTTTTTGATAGGTAATAAAATAACTTTTTGCTTAACGTGATCATGTGATTGTCTTCAAAAGATTTTTATTTATTTTTTTTTTTTACCCCCCTCTCCAAAAAAAAAAAATTTTTTTTTCGTCGTTTCTTATCTTCTTAATCCACTTTCACTGACTTTCATTGTCAGGTACCCGCAAACAGCACTTGATTATCAGCAAAAGTTCTAATTTGATTCAACGTGTGAGCATGTTGAACTTTTGAACACTTTCTTCAGATTAGAAAAAAAAAAAAAATTAGATATCAGGGCACGTTTGCCATAATTTTTTTTTTTTTAAGAAAATTTCTTTTCAATGCTTCGATGAACTGTAAAAATTTGTTTTTTTTTTTAATGAATGATTTGAATTTTTTTAGCTTTAAAAGTTACTTGTGTGTATATTAACTCTCTCCAGAGAAAATTTTATTTACGAATATTTTTTTTTTGAAATTTAATTAATAACGCAAAAAATATTAGATATTAATTGAACTTGAAGTCCCGCGCCATCGGTAAAAGGGAAAAAAGTTATAATACAAGATTTTTATTATTAAAAATTATCTAATGGAAAAAAATGTTTCGTAAAAGAATCCTCTTATAAACTTAATATTAATTATTTTAAACTAATTCCTTCATTTTTTCTTATTTTTTTTTTTTTTTGTAATTTTGCCCTAACAGTTTCTTACACGAACTAATAATTGATTTTTAAGCTAATAGTTTGCTTCAAATGAAAACGATTTATGAAATATTATAACAAGTCTTTGAGTTTTCCTTTCTCTTTTCCTGAAGGTATATTTTTGATTAAATATTAATATACATCTGTTTAAAGCTTTATAACAAAGCATAAACAAAAATTCTGTTTGATTAGTTAATGTTTAAATTTATACATTTAAATTTTGAATTTTATTTACCCCTTCGTTTTTTCCAGTAACATTTCAGTTTAACAAAATGACTATCTCTTAAAATTCAAGTACGTTTTAATAAATACATTGATTGTTCACACCTAAGTTTGGAATAGACTTTCTAATGATAGGTGGAAAATTATCAACACAACAAGACAAACGTAAACTCATTTCAATGATGATCCAGGCATAAATTATCAATGAAATGTGATGAAGTTTGCCATTATGGTATTATATTACTTTTGAAATGATTAATGAGGATATATTTCTGAGCTTTTTACTCTAGAATTCATACTTTCATCTGATCGGTACATTTCCGTACATGCATTTCGTCCATTCATCCGTATATACATTTTAATGAAGCTCGTACTATTCCTCATTAAAATACATTTGGTTTTCTTTCACTTAGTTAACATTTTCCCGCCTATCTTTAACAAATAATCTTAGGTTTAAATACATCCATTTCCTGCTATTAATTCATATATATATATATATATATATATATATATATATATATATATATACACATATACATAACATAGAAGTAAAGTGTCTCAGTAGATTCAGCTGCTGGAAGTAATAGAAAATAACTTTCATTGTCATTTGATGTTTTTTTCAATGGCAGAAAAATAACTCAAAGTAAGCTAAATTACGATTTTCAACAAAAAATGATGCTTCAAACCTTTTTTGAGTTCTCTGAATTACAGAATCGGATGCATCATGGCTGTGCTTGAAATGCTTTGAAGAGTCAATTGAATTCTAAAACAATCAGTTATGAATCCATAAAACTTCAAAATTATTGCATTGGCAGATTTTTGTATGTTAAGAGATCATTTGTTGACTTAGAAGAAAAGTTAAATTTTTTTTATGCAAATCACTAAGCTCTAAAATTTTTTTTTTTAATTTGTGGTATGTTTTAAAACATATCTGATATTATGAAACATATTCGCTATTGTAAATCAACTTGAATAATGAATTATGTTAGTCCGCGGGATATCCGAATTTTAAATTAAACTTTTCTACCGATTGAGACTAAACGTTAAAGGGAATCTACGTTCAAAGATGGTTTATTCGTTAGTGAAATTCAAGTCTTTTAAAAATCAAAAAAATACAGCTATCATCATCATAGGTTATTAACCTACCAGTACAACAGAAAGATCATTACCCTAGCAGTACTAGCTTATAAATGCGTACCTCTTCTATATAGGTAAATAAGGAAAGGAACACCTTTTAACTTTCACCTCATCAGTTCAGTGACATTTCTGTAAATGTATATTTTAAAGTGTTATACCTCCTTCTTAAAAAAAAAATGCTTTTTAAACTAAATGAAACCACATAAAAAAATTTGTGAACTTTTTTTTTCAAAGTCAGTATGTTTTGAACTTTTACTTCCTTAACAAGTGAACTTTAGCTTTCGCTTCTCATATATATCAAATAACTCTTTGACCCAAGATTTTCAGTTCGTTAACCTACGCACTTGATAGTTCAGCCGGGCCAAAACTGTAAACAGTGAAGTCATAAACACAAAAGTCTCGCCGTTTTCACAACTAGGTAAGGATAGATTTAAAAAAAAAAATGGTTCAAATAAGACCGAGGTTTGGGAAACATTGCTTGAGAATGCCATTTTACCTGGGCATGTATATGTACCTTGAAAGTCGATCTCCCTGTCAATATTCGAACAGTTTCCCTCTTTGTGGTGCAGGTTGGTTGAACAGCCCCTCTCTGTTGACTTTAGGGAGTGTTTTAGGCTGGTTGGCGAAATTTAAGGTGCTGAACTTTACTGAAGCAAACTGTTTAGGAACTTTCTTGCCCAAAGGGAATGTGATTATTCTACAAGTGCACAATACCCCTTGTTCCTGGGTTTTTTCACGGGGGTAATAAAGGGGCGAATTGCTGTTTGAGTTCATTGACTTTAAAAAGAACTAGTTGGTACCCGTCAAAACATGACGGCTAGGTAGTAAATATATGTACTAACACAAAAATTATACTCAACACATTATTTCCAATTGTTAAAAATCATCATAATGCGCATAAACAAATTAATGTGTTTAAGCGGCATCGTGTTTAGTGAGTATCTAAAGCCAGATTTAAAAATGTCACTGGGCATGCGCAGGAAGCAATTTTTTTTAACTGTAAACTATCGCTAATTAAACAGCTCGAAATAAACAGTTTCTATCAGGTTTAATCTTATATTTCACAAACATAATTATCATAAAAATGGCAGAGAGAGATCTAGAGAGACTCCTCGGAATAAACGTGTTTACCATTAAAACATGTCACTGAGCACGCGCAGAAACAGTGAGTTTCTAACGCCAGATTTAAACATGTCACTGAGCATGCGCAGAAATCAATTTTTAATTGTAAATTATAGCTAATTAATGGAAATTGCGGTTACAAAAACCAAATTTGACAAATCTACAGATTACAATCTGTCGTTTAAGACCAAAATGAAGTAAATTGATGCAGTAGTTTTCTCTCACGGACTGCCTAAAAAGTCGGCTTAGCAACTTAAATATATAGATAGCTTCACTCTGCCCGGAGAGATTTTTGAAAATCCAGAATTACTGCAAAATGAGCAAAGAATATACTGTTTAAGGTTTTTTTAAAGCCTATTCAAGCATGTGAAGGTAATTTTCTTATGCATGTATGAGTAAATTTTCTTAAGCAATATATCGTAGTATCAAAAAGTTTCATTAGCAACGAGTAAAAACTAATAAGGGTTTTAGTTATTATTAAATTATATAATAGATCCAATGCATTCACAAAAAATAACAAAGATTTTTTATCGGTAATATTTTTAAAAGTATAATTTTTGTAATGAAAACATGAATATTTCAATAAAAGGATGAAAACCAAAAAAATAGCACGGAAGTTCTAACAATTGACAACCTCTGTATAAGATGTTAAATGTCACTAATATTTTAGACAGGCTTCTCAAGCTATAGTTGCTTAATTGGGCGTGTATAATAACCGATACGCTTTAGAAGGTTACATACCATATTTCATGTTCAATATCTACCATGACATGAAGTTCTGCGCTCGTTTGTGGGTTATTCATTTAGCATCAGGCCCCTGAAGATAATATCATTTAACGACGAATTACCGAGGAACAAAGGTGTATTATGAACGTTCAAAACAACGGAAATATTCTGTCAGCAGGCTGCAAAGGGGAATATTTTTGTTCTAAAGAATTTTTCAGCATTTTGCTTACTGTTGAATGCAATAATCAAGACATTCTGTTATGCCGTATGTACAGCTCTAAGGCGTTAACTTTGCCCTTTTTCAAAGAAATCTCAAGTCCAGGATTTTTACAATCGAATATGCAAATATTTTAAATTGTAAATTAACTAAATTAGACAAAGTATTGAACCAAAGCCATATTAACCAGCAAAGAAACTATTCTGATCATTGGAACTGCTTACACTCTTTTTCTCTTATCAAAAGAATGAAGGTTCAAATACCATCAAAGATTAAATATGACTAGTTTGAAATCCTATAAGAAGTACGCAGGATTCAATATTTTTCTCCGAGAAAGAACTTCTCCCTGTCTATCATTTGATGTTAATATTCTGCATGTCAGATAAATTCCCAAATATTCTGATAAAAAGACCATAAAAAAAGTCACCACAATTTAGCCTTAACAAAGCATTTGATAGAAGAGTAAGATAAGTACAAATTTAAAATTAAACGTAGCTGTTTTATACCTTTACTGGCTGAATAAGGAATACCGAGTATTCCCAAATATTCTGATAAAAAGACCATAAAAAAGTCACCACAATTTAGCCTTAACAAAGCATTTGATAGAAGAATAAGATATGTACAAATTTAAAATTAAACGTATAGTTGCTTTATATCTTTACTATCTGAATACCCGTGCTTCGCTACGGAGTACATTCAAATTAAATACAACGGTCAATGTATGTAATTAATGCCAAAGAAAAAACAAATAATATAGTTATAAAAAAAATCAAGATGGATATTTTTGTAGGCAAACTAATGTAGAATAAAATATTCAAATGAAATACAACGGTCAATGTATGCAATTAATTTGTACGTTTAATATCCATAAAACACACTAATTTGAATTAAATTCTTAAAAAACTTCCATCTCAATGAGTCTACTGGTTAAATTTTATCTTTTACCGTATTTTAATATTTTTTTTGTCAATTTATTTCGTTGTTATGCACGTGACGATAAATTTATTTAAAGTATCACAAAAAGAAAAGAAAGCACGTGATCAGCGTTTTATAAATGAAATTCTAAAAATTCATCTTTAAAAATTCACCAAAAAATCAGAAAATGGAGGCAAATATTCGAAAAAAGATTTCATTTTAAAGGATTTTTCACGATCTTCCTCGTGATATAAATATTATAACCCCCAGATTATTATTTTAAATGCAAACTACAAAAAAATTACAAAAACAGCTTAAAAATTTAATTTTAAAAAAATCGACGTTTAAAAAAATTTAAACGCTTTTCCATTCCTTTGGAAGCAGTTTATAAAATGAATCCTGTTGCAAGGTGCAATAAAGTTCAGGATATCTAAAAATACCATTTTTATTGGACTATCAGCATTTATGTAGTTGTAAATAGTAGGCAAATTTTCTCCATAGGTTAACATTGAGGTAAGCGAAACCAATAGGGTTAGTTTACAGCAGCCTTAATGTAATGCTGATGATTTTATTAAGTTTATAAGGGATCAACTTTTCTTCTAATTGTAGGAATTATGGACTCCCCCCAAAAACTTTCTAAACGATTGAATCACAAGTGACAATAGATTGGTACAATATGTGTAAAATTTTTTATTATGATTGAATATTACAGTATGGTTTAACTGGGCATATTTGAAAAACAGTACACCACCCGTATAATTTACGATTTTTCTGAACTTACAATTAAACAAAGTTATGACAATAATGTTTTTATCAATTCTTGTGATTGACATGTTATTTAGTATAGCTAAGTTTCAGATAGCTAACAAAATAAAACATATTATTAAATAAAAAAAACTAAAGAGAAAGAACGCCGTGAATTGCTTAAAATTTCTATCTATTCAATAGCTCTTTTAAGCCTTCAAAATTTTACATGCCGTTACATGTTAGTTACTATTTCTTCATCTGTGTTTCAAAATAATTAACAAAATATACTTCTTTAATTGACGACTGTCTTAAAAGAAATTTTTACGCTGCTCTAAATTAAAATGTTTCGTACTTTTTAAATCAATCAGGCATATTTAATTAAAGCATAAAAGCGAGAAAGGGAAGTTTTTATTTTATTTAATCTGAATTTTTCCCTTTTCATCTCACAATTACATAAAGAACTTTATTTCACTTCTACAGACTAAAAATTTTTGAATGGCTGTTTTAATGATTGATTTGAATTCAAACAAACTAATTCTTAAATAATTAAAAGTTGCAGTAATTGATAAAAATGAATCTTTCAATAAACTTCCGATTGAAAACCTTCTTATCGCTGAAGATCTATCTCATTTCGAACCTTTTTAAATAAGGGATTTCTTTTTTCCGGCGTAGTTGGTCTCTCTGTTCCCGTTCTCTTTACATTACTGTAGTTTCTAGAGGTAGTTAATAATCTCATTCAATTACTCCGTAAAAATATTGTTTGTTTAAAAAATTCGTTTAGAAAAAAATTAATTACTTAAAGGAGAAACAATTTTATGGGAACGCTTATATGAAAAAAATCTTGGAAGATATTTCACTGAATTAAAATTATTTAACTTTGTTATTATTTAGTAAATTTCGTTTCAAATACGAAAAAAAAATTCATTCATTACTGGTATAATTTTTGAACCTTTTAATAAAAAAATTAGATACATTTTATTGTAGGAATTTATTAGTAGTGTTACAAAGCGAAAATTAACTTTTCTCGGCTTTCTTTAGCTTTAATAGGTCTCTCCGTTATTTCCATTTCAGAGAGTTCTGACAAAAAGAGATGGGTCTCTTTTAGCTCTAAAAGTTTAGGAACCTAAACATCCCTTGATTCAAATAGTTAAAAAAAGCTGTTTACGAGAAAACAGATTTCCAGTGCATATATAATTTGTAAATTTACAAAAAGTTGCACTTTTGTCATGAAATTGTTTTTCATTGAATTCTTTGAATATGGATTACTTAAATTTATCTTAAGGTTGTGTGCTAACCCTATTGGATTCATCTCAATGTTAACCTATGGAGAAAATGTGTCTAAGGATTGCCGACTTGGATTAAAAGATGTTTTTTAATTGTACTCTGTTATAGAGAAAGAAATTTTACACCTTGGGATATTTTTCGTGTTTTCCTTTAAATAATATTTTTTTTAAATTATGCAATTTCATTTAATTTAAAAGCATTTTTTAAGTAAGAGGTATAACACTTTAAAATATACATTTACAGAAATGTCACTGAACTGATAAGGTGAAAGTTAAAAGGTGTTCCTTTCGTTATTTACCTATATAGAAGAGGTATGCGTTTATAAGCTAGTACTGGTAGGATAATCATTTTTCTGTTGTACTGGTAGGTTAATAACCTATGATAATGATGATAGCTGTATTTTTTCGTTTTGATTTTTCAAAACTTGAATTTCACTAACGAATAAAACATCTTTGAACGTAGATTTCCTTTAGCGTTTAGTCTCCATTGGTAGAAAAGTTTAATTTATACTACAGATATCCCGTGGACTCACATAATTCAAATAATATTTAAAATTTTAAATGATTCGGGGGGAAAAATTTGGTGTAGTGTGTTTTAAACTCGTATGAATTCTTTTCGGATTTATTGAGCGCAATTTATAAAATGAATCCAGTTGTAAGGTGCAGAAAAGTTGAGGCCACTTGAAAATGCCATTTTTATCGGATTATCAGCATTTATGAAGCTAACAATAGTAGACATATTTTCTACATAGGTTATCACTGTGATGAGTAAATCCAATTGGGTTAGTACACAAAAACCTTAAGGCTGTTTGGCAGTATCCAATGTTGCCATTCCAATATTGTGTACTACTAGTATATTGGATATTACCTTGCTATTGCAATATTGGATTCTCCCAGCTAGCTGTTAACCTATGGAGGAAACGTTTCTAATGATTGTCGGACTTGGATTTCTTTTTTTTTTAAACACTGTGTACTCCGTAATAGAGGAAAAATCTATGTGCATAGTTGTACAGCATTCAGTTTAGTTGGAATTGAATAAGCATATGCATTCAATTATAACATATGTCCTATACTATACGTATACAACATATGTCAAATCCTGTACTTATGCATTCTGTTTAAATAAACCGAATTAAGCAAATAACAAAGCAATACCTAGGACAGAGGAGCTATTTTAATCAAGAGAAGCACCGCAGCTCCTCAAATGTCTTAATTAAGGTGTAAACACACAAAGATACAGTGTTAAAAAGAGAATCATACAAAATATTCACAGAAGCAAAAGTAAAACGCTAAATTACTGTTCGAAAAATTAAAACCTTAGGAGTCATGATGTCCTGTTCAGATTTCTTAATTCTGCAACTTGACTCCAAGTTTTCATATATTGATCTCTACTCAACTTAAATTATTCACTACAAGATATATATGTACACATGTTCACATATATACCCAAATATGCTTATATGACCAAATATGCTTACCCAAATATGCTTACTGAGTAACAACAGGGAAATTACTATTCAAGAGAAAGAGACGCTCTAGGTCTAAACTAAAATCGATTAATTAAATTTAATTTATGAATTAATATTTGAAAAAACTGTATTAACATCAAGTGTCATCCACTACAAGTTTAAAAAAATGTATTTGAACTTGAGTGGATGAATAAAAAGTATTTTATTAACGATTGAAAACTTGAACAAGATATATATAGGGAGAGTGTGAACTAATAGTAGGAATTGAAAAATGCTATTTAAAAATCAATAAATCACAATATTTGCTCCATAAGTTTTTCTTTTAAAACCACGACAGTGGAAGTAATTCCGATAAAATATTTAAGAGAATCGAAGCGATACGTCACACGTATAATTTATAGAAATTAAAATAAGAAAATACTAAAGTATTTATAAAAGGGTTTTTTTTTCGGGGGATGTCAGGAAGTCCCTTTCTCCCTGAGCTCAATCGAAATATAATCGATATAATCGAAACAAAAAGAAGGGTTGTCAAAGAATTTTTCTTTCTGTAAAATGAATCGATGAGTACCAGAAATTTTCTCCGTTTCTAACTAATTTTATCAAAATTTTTAAGAAAGTTAACGTACCTTCACTTATCAATAATTTTAAGGCTACTTTTAAACAGAACTTAGTTCATTGGGGGACTTTAAAACTTGTTTCCCTGCATTGTTTGTTGTTTTCATCAGAAAGCATTCAACAGGTAAACATCAGAGAAACAGTTTTCTATGGCTTAATATTTTATAAGAAGTTGGTAAGTTTAATTCCTTTCCTCAATCCATTTTAAACACTATAGAACACAATATATTAAAAATGCATTTTAAAATATAGATATTATGAATTCAATTTAAGGAGTTTTATTAAATGAAAATACAGTCGACGTTCGTTATAACGTACGACCCCCTGCGTCCCAAAGAAAAATGTCGTTGTATCGAAATTATTTTAAATAACATATCATTAAAGGGGATTCCAGTCGGGATTTTTGAACTAGTCGTGGTATCGGAAAGGTCGTTATAACAGCTGGTCGTTATAACGAACGTCAACTGTATCATAAAATAGTCTCTTGTCTTTATCTCTGAAAAATATCAAGTGAATTATTCATCACTCGGGGAGAAAAATTTATATGGTTCATTGTACCCCCCCCCCCAAAAAAAAAAACATCGGCATTTTCGTGAGTAGAATCTATATACGAAAATGTCAATTGCTAGTTAATAAATAGTTATCGAAAATAAAAATAAAAAAAGAATTTACGTTTTGAAAGACAGAGGATTTGAATGAAAATAATCATAAAACAGTTCTCTTGCCTTTTTCTCCTGAAAGCATCAAGTGGTGAATTCATCACTCGGGGAGAAAAATTAATATGGTTCGTGATTCATGAATGGCATCGACATTTTCGTGCATTGACATTTTCGTAGAATCTACTTACGGAAATATCAATGCTGTTTGTCTTTTTTTCAGGGTATACACAGAACAAATAGAAATCCTTGTAAAGACGTATTTAAAAAAAATTATTTTGGGGTTATTTTATTGTTTTTAAAACAATAAAATAATCCCACAATAAAATAAAACAACATACAATGAAATTTTTTACCAAAATTAACGAAATATTTTCAACATTTCGATACAACGAAATTTTTTAACGGTGCTTTTAAAAAAAAAAAAATCTGAAACTTAGCTTTTTAAAAGCCGAAATAAAATATGAGGGGGAAAGAACCCTTTAAAGTTTGTTTCACCGCATTAATCGTCAGTTCGACCGGGAGCTTGAATTACAGTGGGGAAGTCCTGTTTAATCTCATCAAAAGTTCCGGAGGCAAAAATTTTCATTCGGATACTGTCTGCTGACTTGGTTCAGAGAAGTTTAAACGTTCTGCCGGTCTTCGTTATTTCTGGTGTGTAGGTTTTTTTTTTTTTTTTTTTAACTCATTGAGCATATATTTCAAAACAAGTCTCGTGTCTGTAATGTTAAGCAAGCCAGTTTTAACGTTCCTTCGTTATTTAAATAACGAAGTTTTTCTAAACAAAGTTAGCTTACGCTTGGTAGGAAAGCGTGGTGACCACATAAAAACGTAACTGACGTTTTGACTGGACATCATTATATGGATATGTGCCCTTAGTAAACATTTTGTAAAACATCTTAAAATAATATCTACTTTCACATTTGATTTCATAACCTCATAAACCTCACTTTAAGAGGAAATGAAGTTTAATATTTCAAACTGAAAAATTTTCAATAAAATTTACTGTTGAGGTGGAAGGATGAGAGGAAAAGGGAACATGGAAGTTTATTTTTTTGCATACTTTTTCTGCATATATATATATATATATATATATATATATATATATATATATATATATATATATATATATATATATATATATATATATATATATATATATACACACACATACATGCATACATACACATCTACACACATACATACATACACACATACACCCACACACACACATATATATATATATATATACAGTGGAATCTCGATCGATCGTTTTCGGATCCATCGTTTTTCCGTATGTGTCGTTCATTTTCTCCAGTCCCAAAGATCATATTGCTTTGTTATGTTTCCGCATCTATCGTTTTCCCGCATTTATCGTTCATTTCAATCGGTCCCTTGAAAAATGATAGACTATAAACCGACTATAAACAACAAGCCATTTTTATCATAAAACTCAAAACATATACAGTAAATACATATACATATATATATATATATATATATATATATATATATATATATATATATATATATATATATATATATATACAGTCGAACCTCCATATATCGAACTTCCACATATCGAAATTTTCTATATATCGAACTCTTAGCAAATCTCCATGTTCATTACATAGAAAAACTGTTTCTATATATCGAAAAAATCTCTATATATCGAAATTTTTTTCACGACATATTGGATGATTTTATTCCACTTTAGAATAAAATCTCCCAATTTTGGGCGATTGAAACAGTACTTCGTGGAAAATGTCCCTGATGAAGTTTTTTAATGGACTGAATAAATGCGAGCATTTCTTTGATGAACTTTCCGCAAAACTGGCTGTTCAGCAAGATATTCGTAGTTTTTTTTTTTTTAAAGAATGTAACTGTGATCACTGTAACCACTGTCTGGATATGTTTTTTTTTTTTTT
>OU015492.1:219439616-219472894 GCA_907164885.2 Dolomedes plantarius | reverse complement strand
TCGAAATTTCTATATATCGAATTTTTTTCGCGCAATTTGCTACTTCGATATATGGAGGTTCGACTGTATATATATATATATATATATATATACAGTCGAACCCCATTATAACGGGTTCGCTATATCCGAACCGTAAAGAAAAATGCTAGAGTTCACAAAATGTATAACTCATTAGTTGCTATGTGTACCCAATAATGATATATTAAAAAACAATAAAATCTATTAAAATGATCATTAATGAATTAAATGGACTGAAATCGATTACATTAAACTGACACGATACTAATTAAATTAACTAAAAATGAATACAAATGGAAATAAATTCCTTTTACCTTCAATTGTCGCTCACTGTTTTGATACAGAAATAATCGGAAATCTTCTGCTGACGTGATGCCGATTTCAAAAACATTTTATGAGTTTCTTTGTCCAATACATCAAATGACTCCAACACTCTTTCTTCCACTGTTTGTGTTGACAAAAACTTATTAATTGCACGCATCGCTGCGGTAGCATCTGAGATGGTGGGGATTTCGTCATTTATGTGCTCCTCTTCATCAGCATCAGATGCAGAATCTTCGATTTCAGAATGATTCACTTTAATTTCTTCCACGATATCTTCATCAGTTGGATTTTCACATGTAATTACTTCATCATCACATGTGTCGAACAATTGCATGTCACAATCTGAGAATGATGAAATTTTGTGCTTTTCTATGCACATCGCTATGGGTAAGTCTTCATCATCTTCTTCTTCAACATTCGTTGTATCTTCAACATTCTTAAAAAGTCTAAAAATAAAAAAAATCAGTAGTCGACAGAAAAAAAGCCTTGTTATAGCCGATTTTTAAGATTTCGGAGGTTCGATATAAAAGGATAAATTGGCATTAAATACAATAGGAAAACGGCGGGACCAAAATTTTCGTTCGCTATATCCGTCAGTTCGTTATATACCGGGTACGCAATAACGGGAATCGACTGTATAAATGACCACACAAGTATAAATGACCACTGTATAAATGACAAGTATAAAGACTGTATAAATGACCACTGTATAAATGACAAGTATAAAGACTGTATAAATGACCACTCAAAATATTTCTGAACATTTCAAACTTATTCTTTCTTTTAACACATTTAACATATTAACTTTCTTTTAACATATTCCGACGCGGATTACAGTTTGAACACACAAGGATACAAGGATACAAGGTTTGTCAGGATAGCAACCAAAGAGCCTTCAAAATTAATGTCTGATGTAACTATTGTTTCTGTTTTTCTAAATATTATAACAAAGCTGAGTACAGTGAAACCTCGTTTGGTAAATTATTCACTTCTAAAGACATCACAAAATACTTTATGCAACTAATAGAAAGTATTGCATAAATCAAAGTTTGGTTTAGGATGTATGGCATTTCAAATCTCTTTGAGTAACCTCGTCTATGTCACCAAACCAAATACAGTAAAACCTCGCTTATCCGGACTAACTGGCACCATAGGCAATGCGGATAATCCACATGTAATATGGACTATATGGATAATATGGGTGATAAGCAAAACAAAATCCTTAACTAAGCAGACGCACAGTTTATTACGATAAAAAAATATGTTTTGCAACAAAATTACATAGTATTGTTAAAAGAAATTATAAAAATAACTTTTCACATCATTTCTTAACAGAGAATTGGTAATTCTAGTAAATCTTTCTCAAACTCAACAAAAAGCATTTATTACCATAATTTATTGTACAATCTATGCAGGAAAACTGTACATAGAATGTAACAAAATTACATAGTATTGTTTAAAAGACATTATAAAAATAACTTTTCAAATCATTTCTTAACAAAAAAATTGGTAATTCTAGTCAATCTTTCTCAAACTCAACAAAAAGCATTTTATTACCATAATTTATTGTGCAATCTATGCAGAAAAACTGTACATAGAATGTAACAAAATTCATAGTATTGTTTAAAGACATTATAAAAATAACTTTCACATCATTTCTTAACAAAGAATTGGTAATTCTAGTAAAGCTTTCTCAAACTCAACAAAAAGCATTTTATTACCATAATTTATCGTACAATCTATGCAGGAAAACTGTACATAGAATGTAACAAAATTACATAGTATTGTTTAAAAGACATTATAAAAATAACTTTTTACATCATTTCTTAACAAAGAATTGGTAATTCTAGTAAAGCTTTCTCAAACTCAACAAAAGCATTTTATTGCCATAATTATCGTACAATCTATGCGGGAAAACTGTACATAGAATGTAACAAAATTACATAGTATTGTTTAAAAGACATTATAAAAATAACTTTTCACATCATTTCTCAACAAAAAATTGGTAATTCTAGTAAAGCTTTCTCAAACTCAACAGAAAGCATTTTATTACTATAATTTATCGTACAATCTATGCAGGAAAACTGTACATAGAATCAAACTAAAAGCGAATATTTGGCGTACTTGTAGTTTCGTTCTTGCTATCAGTTAAAAATCATTATCTGATGTGAATGTTAAATAAAAATAATCTCAACAAATCTGACCAGGATTATCAAAGATCAACGAGGGCCGGATAAACGCGGTTTACTGTAATCGGTTGACCATCCCTGTGTGAAAAATTTATCTATTCCGTCGACCTCTTTAGCCGTAGCCAATCGTGGCCAAGAAAAGTTTCCAACCCTTTGTGAACTGTGTGTAAACTGCATTAGGTGGTCTTATCAGCAATTGCTTTCGTTGGTGATACTAACATATGCATATCAGGAGCTCAATACAACACCCCGAACGTGAAAAGCTTTCTGTATTTATTTATTTTCATGGAGGAAGAAGATGTGTAATTAAATCGAAATTTGTTTGGTTGTTGGACAGAGACCACTGCCACAAATAGGTGCTTTTGACAATAGGTGCAAATAGGTGCTTTTGACATATTTTGTTCCGCCAACTCCACGGAGATCATTGTGAAAGCATGAATTAGTCATGAAAGGTATTCATTACATCGTTGTTTTCGTTATGTTTCTGAAACAAAGCATGGTATATTGAAAAATATTAGGTATACCCTAGGTACGACCGAATGGAATGTAAAAATTGTGTTGCTCTGGTAACCTTAATGCTTATATATATATATATATATATATATATATATATATATACACACAATATATATATATATATATATACAGTCGGACCTCTATTTAACGAACCTCTATTTTGCGAACTTTTCCTTGGAACCAAGACCATTTTGCGAATTTCTTCGTAAAATAGCCTCCGAATAGCGAAGTGCATTCTCTATTTAACGAACTTTTTCTTGTGATCCAATATTTTTTTCTCCATATTTCTCAAAATATTTCTGAATATTTCAAACTTATTCTTTCTTTAAACACATTTAACACATTAACTTTCTTTTAACATATTCCGACGCGGATTACAGTTTGAAGAAAATACGCCTGAAGGGGTCTTTGGTGCATTGCAAAGATACGAGACGAGACGTATTATGACAGAAAACACTTTATCAAACAAAAAACTCGGACAAAATTAAGACTTTTAAATTTAAGGACACATCTGGTAATGTATGCTTAAAATTACTTGCTATAATAAATGCGATAATGCCATTAAAATTTATTAATTTTAATATAATTTTTTAAAATTGAAAATGCAGTGTATTCCCGGAAAATGTTTTTTTTTTTTTTTTTAATTCTTATTTTCTTTGCAGATTTCTGTTTGATGGGTAAGATATATAAAATAAATAGACATTAATTTACAAAATAAAGGTGTGATCAATTACTTTTATTAATAATATTTGGTGTTTATGAATTTAAAATCTGTTTTGTATAGTTTAAAGTATTTTAAAAGGTGAATCTCTATTTAAAGAACTTTCCATATAACGAACTTTATTTAGGAATTTAGCGACTTTGTTAAATAGAGGTCCGACTGTATATATATATATATATATATCCAAAAACATAATTGGTTGTTTTTGTATTCATGAATAGTTTGTTCTGTTGCATTAATAAGTTAAACATAACAATAGGTTAAAATAAAAATAATAACTACTAAAAACAAAATAAAAATCATAAGTAAAATAAAATAAAAATAAAATTAACTCATAGTAGTAACAATAATAAAAACTAAATAAATAAAGGAATAATAGTCTTAAAATATGGTAACCTAAGTAAGTCTGTAACTGTGTATCCACTACCTCAATGGTTGCAAGTTTTATGACGTCAGTCATCTTGCGGTTACAAGTTCTTAACTTCCACTCTGACTAGCGCCAGGCTTGGTGTTCTTTGGTTAAGTACTTTATTCAAACTTAATTCATTTATTATTCAATTCTTCTGTTAATAATGGATTGTACGGTGTCTGAGTGTGTTTATTTAATAGATCATACTCATCAGAAACAATCCATTGGTTTTTAGACAGTATTGACACCGCTGATGAAGAAATGCTGTCAAAAAACCTTATTCATACTTTTCTTTACATGTTGGATGTTCCTGGCTTCAAGTAGCTTCAGAGCTATTACTGGTTTTCCTCTTTCATCTTATTCTTATTTATATATATATATATATATATATATATATATATATATATATATAGGTATGACTGAATGAGCGTTTCTGTAGTATATATATATATCTGTGTGTGTGTGTGTGTGCGCGTGCTTTTGTATGCATACACATATGCTTTATTTCTCTTTAATATTAAGTTATAAAATCTATTTTATCTCAAATTTAATTTTATAATTAAATTTCTTGATAATTTATCTCTTTGTTTCGCCGATATAATGTATCTCTTGAATACAAAGCATCATCTCTCTCTCTCTCTCTATGTGTGTATAATCCATAGCTTTTCAGTATGTGTGTATAATCACAGCTTTTTATCGTGATATTTCTAAAGTGCCCGGTATAAAAGGCTTAAGTAAAAAAAAGGGATTTTTAGAAATTTGTTAGTATTGATAAAAAAAAATGTTTTGACTTGTATAAAAGGCTTAAGTTTATCATTTTTGTATAAAAAATTACATTTCTTTATACAAAAGACTAAAGTTGAAACTATTGTTCTGCGATTGGTATAATAAGCCAATAACTTGGTATATTTAAATCACTGTTTTTGAATTAAGCCCCTTATACCGGGCACCATAGATTTATTACCTAAAATATCGTCATTTAAAATATAGGACGTCCTTAACCCTTTGAGGGGCACCGTTTGCACTGTGCAAACGCCTAAATCTAGTTTTCTTTTCCACTTGCATTCAATGTATTCCAGTTAAATGAGGAGAAATTTGGCTAGTACTGCCATCTGTTATCAGTTTAAAGAAGCAAAAACATTTTGCAACCTTTAATTGAAAATTTTTTCAAGATTCTTTAGATTAAAAAAATCGGGAAAAAGTCTCCACCGTGCAAACGGTAGACATTGTTGCCCTTGAAAGGGTTAAACAGTCTTGTAAAGTCATCACAAGAAACAAGGGAACTAAAATATGTGCAGGTTACTGATAAATATCAGATTTAACTGTTTACATAGAGCAAAAGCAATTTCCTTTTGACAAAAGTTACATAGTTATTAAATCGTCATATTTAATTTTCATAAATGCAGTGAGATTCGCTGGCCGAATCAATGACATTCAGTGATATATTGTGCCATTTCCAGTTTTAGGGATTCTTAGATATTTTGTGCATAACTTTCTGAATACCCGTGCTTCGCTACGGAGTGCATTTTAAGATAATTAAAATGAAAAAATAAGGAAATTGCTTTTTAGAGAATTAAATTCTTAATTTATTTGAATTAAATACTTAAAAAAACTTTTATCATAATTAGCCTAGTGGTTAAATGTTATCTTTTACTGCATTTTAATATTTGTTTTTGTCGATTTATTTCGTTGTTAGCCACGTGACGCAAAATTAATTTAAAGTATCACAAAAAGAAAAGAAATCTCGTGATCAGCATTTAATAAATTAAATTCTGAAAATTAATCTTTAAAAATTCACCAAAAAATCAGAAAAGGGAGGTAAAGATTCGAAAAAGATATCATTTTAAAGGAATTTTTAGGATCTTTCTCGTAATATAAATTTTATAACCCACAGATTGTTATTTGAATGCAAACTTTTAAAAAATGTTGCAAAAACAGATTAAAAGTTTAATTTGTTTTAAAAATCTAAGAAGTATTTTTCAAAAATCTTTCTTGGTGCACCCCTAAATTATAACAAGAATCGCCATGCAAAATTTCAGTCCTTTAAGTCCAGCGGTTTGGTCTGTGGGTTATCTGTCAGCCAGTCAGGCACGTTTTATATGTAGAGATAAGTAAAATATGGAAGTAGATATCTTGCTTATATGTATTTCAAAACTCTTTTAATGAACGCCTCAAAAATAAAACGTATGACAGGCTGAACAGGCATACAAATGTCTGGCCATTAAGATTTTTAATACATTCAGTTTGAAAACTGAAACTTCAGTAGCAAGCAAAGTATATACAGGGTGTTCAAAAATTCGACCGACAAAACAGCAAAACACGCTATTCTTTCATTAATGTTATGCTTGTGACACATTTATATAATTGTCATAAAAATGATAGAAATCTATCCATCTTCTTTCTTATATTTTCTATCAGCAGTTGACAATTTTTGCTTCTAAACTAGAGCAATAACACCATATTAAGCCGTAAGGGAGTCAGTGACACAAAATTTTTATTTTTTTCCAATTACACTCGTCTTCATTACACATTTCGTCATTTTTTTAAACTATTATGTGTCTTTATATAAAGTTAAATGTAAAAAATACTTTAGTAATTTGAAATTTTGTTTTGAAAAAAAAAATCAAAACTCGAAATTTAAAACATACTTAGCTTTTTATATTTAAATCAATAGATCTATTTCCCAGTTTTTTTTAACTCTTGTACACAGGAAAGTTAAAAAAAAAATTTTCTCTTCCGAGCTTGTAAAATTTCGTTACAAAAAATATTCACTCACTGAGAACGATAAAAAAAATAAAAACTTTGTATTTATAATCTTTGCTGCTTGAAAATTTTCAGAATTTAAGCCAAAAATCCCGAAGAAGGTTGAAGAAAATTAGAACAAAGGAACGCTCTGCAAAACTTCACAGAGATAATTTGCTAGGAATTTTAAATACATCCTTTTGACCTTCTAAGCGTTTAAGACTTTATCCGCCTCTTCCTCTGGCTGGAAAAAAGAGTTTCCGACGAATTTACCCATCCTCTGGTTTTGATATTCGAACTGTATCATCTGAAACACTTTTGAACACCAAATTATGGGAGAATAATCTGTCACAAAGACTTCTCAATTTGAAAACATGTGACGGAAAAGTACGTCTCACACGCTTAGAGGGTTAATGAAAGCGAATCATAAAAAAAAAAAAAAATCCTATCCGAGATAAATTTAAAGTGCAGACGTGCAGCAAAGTACCGATGCACAGTACTGCATGAAAATCTCACGTCTAGCAGTGTCATCGTAGAAACATGGTGTTCATGTTGCTTGATTTTAAAATCCCTTTTCGTGCAATCGAATAAAAATGTTCTCTTTTGAGAATTTTGTGTCGTAGACTCAACAAAGTTGAAGCTTCAGTGTATTTACAGCCAAACGTGATAACAAGTGAACGAATGAATAAATAAATAAAAGATAGGAAAAGCCATAACATCTCCACAAAATATTCTGTAGAAGTTGGCCATTAATTACTAATTCTACCATAGGCGTAGCATCGGGAGGGGGGGGGGGGCACGTGCCCCCCAACTTAACTGGAAATAAATTAAAACTTTAAAAGAAGTTCAGTTAAAAACGAAAGATTGTAGAAAACTTTAAAGAAAGTTGTTTTTTCCCCGCCTTTTTCAAACTGTGAAACTGAAGATTCCGATTATATCTTTAGCCTTAACACAGTTTTTAACAATGATAAGATCAATGACAAAATTTCGATGCTATATATTTTTTTCTGATTTTATTTATGTTATATTTATTTTTCTCATTGTATGACTTTTGAATACTACTCAAACATCAATTCTATTGTTATTCAATTTTTAAAAAAAATCATAAGGTTTCGTATTTTAAGGACCGCCCGGCAGTCAATGCGCTGAGGAGGGCCCTAACTGAATTCAATTCGTGCCCCCCCCCCCAAAAAAAAAAGTTAGAAGCAAGCTACGTCTATGAATACTGCCTCCTTGATTTATTCTTCCAGGACTAAATGTCTTTGACGTTATTAAAACAAACAAAAAATCTCTTCATAACACGAATACGAACCATTTGTATTATAGGAATTCGATATTATACTTAATTACTGAAACGTAGTTTAACAAAGGAAAGTTTCGTTTAAGTTCTACTGAAATTTTCTCTAAAATCTCCTCTGTACAGCAATTATTTAACTCATTTACAAACTAATTGTCCAAGTTAAACGTTTCCCACAAAAGCTCGACATTAAAATTTTGCACTCTTTAAACTTATTTTCTTCACAAGCATCATCAAAATAATTTAATTTAAACACTCAAAACATCGCTTTAGAAAAAAAAAAAAAGAAAGAAAAAATTCCAGCCTCTTTTCTTCGCTATGAAAGTGGTGTTATATTTAAAGAGGCCGAAAGTTAAAAATCTTACTTTATTCGTCCCAAGTTTTTCCACCAGTGAGACGAAAAAAGCGACAAAAATCTTTGCTAATTCCATTCCTTCCTGTCGCCTCTGAAGATGGAAATTATTTTTAAAGAGGCCGCGAATTTTAGAGTAAAACTGCGAACAACTTTAAAGGGAGGAAAACAACAAAACAAAAAAAACAAAAAAAAGGGAAAAAATTAAATCCTGGATTTGATTGTGAGACGACCATTGCATTACATTCCCCAAGACGACGACAAAGGCGTTCGACGTTCTTTTGTCTCCGTTCCCGGCGAGCACGGTCGCAGTTAAAAGCGGTTCGCTCGTCAGCAGTACTTGAGGCCTCGTCTCTAGCGCGCACTTCATCACGGAGCAGCTCAGCACCAGAAAGCAAACATTGCCGCCGGCTGCCCTATAATTAAAGCAATATTAGCGGGAACCCCGCTTTTCGCCGCTTTTCAAATTTAATTCTCCGGCAAGAACAATTTATCAAAATCTCCTGACATGATTATGGGACAGCCCCAAAAACAATGGGGCGATTGTTTTAGTTCCTCTGCCCCCCCGCCCGCCCCCTTTTCATTTTCATTTAGCGAGTGGGATTAAGACAAAATATGAAGGGAGAGAGAGAAGAAGAAGAAAAAAAAATTTGTGAAAAGAGGAGTTTTAATATATTTCTTTGTATGGAAGAGTGTTTGAAGAAGGAAAGCGGCGCTACAAAGACAAGTTAAAGAATGGGAAAACGGGCGTGTAAGATGGGACGCACAGCAAACAGGGGCTTTTGTTGGACATTTTTTAAAAGCTTCTTTTCAGCGAAAAATTGAAACGTCATGTAAAGACTGAAATCTAATAAAGGGAAACAGGCATGCATGGTAAATGAGATTAAAATACTCAGATTCTTCCTTTTTTTTCTTATTTTAACGTGCATAATTCTTGCATTTTAAAAATGCAGGTGAACAAATGTTTGTTGTCCCGCAGTGCGAGTTGCGACTTCAACAGGGCAAAGACATGAATAAAAATCTCAGAAATAAGTATTTGCAAGCATGTTACAGCTCCTTCCATGCAAGGAGAGAAGGCTATTAATCTTTTAAGTTTTACTTTTGAGTATTTGGATATCATACGAACTGATTTCTTTCACTTCTCTAATACTTATCGACTCTTTTGATGTTTCCGAGAACAGTTCTTCAGATTACTACCCGTAATCCTCGAAAATAGTGAATATTGAGTAGCACCCAACTTCTAAAGAAATGAGGTGGTGAATTTCAAAACTGTAACTTTAACGGGTTTTTCTTAAATTCCAAAAATCTTTTGCAGCAAACCCCATATTTTTGAATTCAGTTTTGCTCTTCAGCTATACATACAGTTGACTCGCTAGCCAAGGAAGTGCGTAACTTGGCCCAGAGCTCTTCCTCCATCACACTAGCAGATGTTAACGCAGTGGCCAAGTGCAGATTATCCAACTAGCCCCTAAGGAAACCTCTTATTTCGGACTTTGACTGCCCCAGAATAATTGCTTCTACAATAACTAAATTAAGAACTCATCTCTTTAAGGGTATGAAAATCCACCCTGACGGCACAACATACTTTATCGACTGTAGAAATTGTCCAGAAACCCAGAATTTTAGAATTCAGTTTTGCTCTTCAGCTATACATACAGTTGACTCGCTGGCCAACGAACAGCGGAACTTGGCCCAGACCTCTTTCCATCACACTAGCAGATGTTTAACGCAGTGGCCAAGTGCAGATTATCCAACTAGCCCCTAAGGAAACCTCTTATTTCGGACTTTGAATGCCCCAGAATAATTGCTTCTACAATAACTAAATTAAGAACTCATCTCTTTAAGGGTATGAAAATCCACCCTGACGGCACAACATACTTTATCGACTGTAGAAATTGTCCAGAAACCCAGAATTTTAGAATTCAGTTTTGCTCTTCAGCTATACATACAGTTGACTCGCTGGCCAACGAACAGCGGAACTTGGCCCAGACCTCTTTCCATCACACTAGCAGATGTTTAACGCAGTGGCCAAGTGCAGATTATCCAACTAGCCCCTAAGGAAACCTCTTATTTCGGACTTTGAATGCCCCAGAATAATTGCTTCTACAATAACTAAATTAAGAACTCATCTCTTTAAGGGTATGAAAATCCACCCTGACGGCACAACATACTTTATCGACTGTAGAAATTGTCCAGAAACCCAGAATTTTAGAATTCAGTTTTGCTCTTCAGCTATACATACAGTTGACTCGCTGGCCAACGAACAGCGGAACTTGGCCCAGACCTCTTTCCATCACACTAGCAGATGTTTAACGCAGTGGCCAAGTGCAGATTATCCAACTAGCCCCTAAGGAAACCTCTTATTTCGGACTTTGAATGCCCCAGAATAATTGCTTCTACAATAACTAAATTAAGAACTCATCTCTTTAAGGGTATGAAAATCCACCCTGACGGCACAACATACTTTATCGACTGTAGAAATTGTCCAGAAACCCAGAATTTTAGAATTCAGTTTTGCTCTTCAGCTATACATACAGTTGACTCGCTGGCCAACGAACAGCGGAACTTGGCCCAGACCTCTTTCCATCACACTAGCAGATGTTTAACGCAGTGGCCAAGTGCAGATTATCCAACTAGCCCCTAAGGAAACCTCTTATTTCGGACTTTGACTGCCCCAGAATAATTGCTTCTACAATAACTAAATTAAGAACTCATCTCTTTAAGGGTATGAAAATCCACCCTGACGGCACAACATACTTTATCGACTGTAGAAATTGTCCAGAAACCCAGAATTTTAGAATTCAGTTTTGCTCTTCAGCTATACATACAGTTGACTCGCTGGCCAACGAACAGCGGAACTTGGCCCAGACCTCTTTCCATCACACTAGCAGATGTTTAACGCAGTGGCCAAGTGCAGATTATCCAACCAGCCCCTAAAGAAATCACGCATTTCGGACTTTGAATGCCCCAGAACAATTACTTCAACAATAACTACTAGATTAAGAACTCATCACTTTAAGGGTAGGAAAATCCACCCTGATGGCACAATATCCCTTATCAATTGTAGAAATTGTCCAGAAACCCAGCTCTCTCCAGAACACATCTGACTGTCCAGCCACTGTGGCTGCGCTTTCAAACTTGTTTTGTGGCCGCAAGAAATCCTCTACGGCCTACAATCAACTGACCTGGTAGCTGCTGTTATGCAGGCTTTTGGTTCAGTTTGAAACTTTTTTTCTTCTGCACTATTCCTATACACGATAACAACAACTATACCAACAGATACGAGTGCCACCTAAATCAAAATGTAGTGCATACTAATTAATTTTTTTAATTTTTGAATATTGATAGTTTCAAATCTCACCGCCTCAGATCTGAACTTACAAATGATTTGGCACTTGCAAGATTTTTACGGCAAGCAATGAAACTATAAGTGAGACAACAAACAATTGATTTATTACCACTCTAATTGAACGTATGATTGAAGGGTGGGAGAACAAAATTTTAGTCAACGTCTTAAATTATGCAACACTAACTGGAGATCATACATCCAATGTAACCAATATTGGATTCAGAATACCACGCCCCAACGTCCTTCTTTCGAATAGCTCTTTTCTCTACATTTTGTATGGCTCGCAAAATGATCTAAATATTAAACTTGATTCTCCGTTGAATCAATCGATCTGGATGATGGTTCATACCATACCACTGAACATCTCCAAGCCGTATGTTTCCGCTTCTACACACTATAAATGAAATGTTGTTTCAGGGTGTTATGTTTGTTGATCCGGATCCGATTTGTAGACATAATTTTTATTTAATGTTCCCATTAGATAATAATTGTTAACTATGATAGCAAGAACGTCTATGCAAGTACGTAAAATATTCGCTTTTTAGTATGATTAAATATACAGTTCCTGCATAGATTGCGCAATAAATTACGATAAAAATTAATGCTTTTTGTTGAGTTTGAGAAAGCTTTACTAGACTCACCAATTCTTTGTTAAGAAATGATGTGAAATGCTATTATTATATTTTTCAATGTCTTGTAAACAATACTATGTCATTTTGTTACCACACATAGTATTTTGTCGTAATAAATGGTGCGTCTGCTTAGTTAAGGATTTTGTCTTGCTTATTACCCATATTACCCGGGTTTTCCGGATGTTCGATTATCCGGATTGCCAATGGTCCCAGTTAGTCCTGATAAACGAGGTTTTACTGTATATATAATTGCACACATATATATATGATAAATAATTATATATATATATATATATATATATATATGAATATATATATGTATATATATATATATATATATATGAATATATATATGTATATATATATATATGTATATATATATATATATGTATATATATATATATATATGTATATATATGTATATATATATATATATATATATATATATATATATATATATATATATATATATATTATATATATATTATATATATATATATATATACATATATATATATATATATACACACACACATATATATATATATATATATATATATATATAAACATATATATATATATATATATAAACATATATATATATATATATATATATATATATATATATATATATATATATATATATATATATATATATATATATACAGATGAATTCATTATTTATTTTTCCAGTTATTACACGAATTGCTTGATACGCTTCTTCAACTCATCTACAATTTCAATTTTTTGTTTATACACAACGGCTTTAACGAATCTCCGAGCAAAAAAACAGTCTAATAACGCCTAACATGCTACGAAACACTTGGAGAGAATTGGATTGCCATTGAGACGTTAGTCGTGCTACAAATGTGCACACATCGAAATCTATGATACTATGATCCAAATCTATGATTGATATTAAAACTCGGCGAGATGTTCTTTCTATTTAAATAAATATTTTTAAATTCTAACGGGTAGTTCCGTAAAAATAAGTCATAACTTTTGGATACCTTTAGGCCGGACACCCTGTATATTATATATATATATATATATATATACATTTTTGGACCCGTATTCTTGGGATACATGCTGTTCCACCCCGTTAATTTCTGTGATGGCTCATGGTTAGACCACTAAATTCCTGCTAGCTGCAGCAATTGGTTATATGTGTTCGAACTTTCATTTCTTTAGAGATGGTGGAGTACAGTTTTCGTTTTTGTTCTAGTACATTCTATATGATTTCTCGTTGAAATAATGACCTTTCACCTTTAAAACACTCAACAGACAACCACCTTTTTGTAGAAGGATAATCTTAGCGCGAATTGGCGTCATGTAAATCAACAAGAAATGCATCAGAAGAGTTGAAATTGTCATTTTCATATTGCAGTTCAGCATTAAGGCATGTGTACTAACCTTATTGGATTCGCTCACCTCAATGTTAACCTATACGGATAAAATGTGTCTATTATTGACAGCTACAATATGCTGATAATCCAATAAAAATGGTATTTTCAGATAACCTGTACTTTTCTGCACCTTGCAACAGGATTCATTTTATAAATTGCGTCCACCAAAGGAATTTAGGAGCGTTTTTAAAACACACTACACTAGCTTTTCCCCCGAATTATTTAAATTTTAAAATAATATTTGCATTTTTAAAAAAATTCCCCCCAAGGTGTAAAATTTCTTTTTCTATTACGGAGCACAATTTAACCCTTCAGCGGGCGTGCCAATTTTTGGAACACCAGCAGGCGCGCGTGGCACAAAATGCAACGTCTCTTTGACCTTGATGATTCCTTTTGTAATAAACTTTTTCTTTTGAAATTGAAAATAATAATTCTGCGTTTTATGAGAATATATAAAATGTTGATAATATTCAGATATATTCGTAATTAAAGGCCAAACAGTGCAGATACAATCGCCTTATTTCAAAACTGTCCGGTTTGTTGGATCTAAGGACAACTTGCGAAGGGATTACTATTATGTCCAAAAACCTAAAAATTAATGAGACTGTCCATCTTCGTGATATGCGGGATACCGTGTAATTGCTGCACATTGGATCGACTACATGTGCAGCTTTTGTCGTATTGTTAACCAGTATAATCGCTGGTTTAGCACGGTTAAACCACGACTAACAATGAATGGAGAGGAATACAAGGGTCAGTAAATCAGACCAGCATTAGAAAGGGTGTAGCTATAAATATACGCTGCTTAGAACATTCAAACCTTACATGTAAAAGCAAACCCTTCAAAATTACGAAAATGTTGCACTTTGTACACGGGCTCGCCCGCTGAATGGTTAAACAAAATCTTTCAATCCAAGTCGGCAATCCTTGAACACATTTTCTTCAGAGGTTAACATGGAATTGAGGAAATCCAATAGGGTTAATACATAGCAGCTTTAATACCCGTCACCGACCGAACATGATAGCTTAGCTGTGTATATATGTATGTATGTATGTATGTATATATATATATATATATATATATATATATATATATATATATATATATATATATATATATATATATATATATATATATATATATATATATATATATATATACGTATATATATATATATATAATATATATATATATATATATATATATATATATATATATATATATATATATATATATATATATATATATATACAAGACCCCCAGAATGCTTATTAATAGTTGGTATGGTTTGGTCCAACTATTTGGTCAATAGTTGGACCAAACCATAAAAAAAAATCCCATTTGAAAAAAATTAAATATTTAATGTTTTTTTGTACTGAGTACTTCAATAAAATACAAACTGCATGGCTGCTCTCTTTCGAAAAACCGCCGATCGGAGACAGCTGTAGTGCCGATCTCGCGTTTCTCGTAAAACATTTTTAGCGACTCTCTCATTTCAGAAGTTTGGTTGAATAAGGCAAAGTACCCAGCCCTGAAGAGTGTTTGAACCGTATTTCAATAAAACTTATTGACAATATCCTACCAAAACGAAAGGCAGATGAGAAAAACTTATTTTAACGAAAAAAATATTTTAAAAATTCCGGAATGAGTTTCTATCATCTTTAGAACTCCTCGCATAATCTCCAATCGTAGAATATTTATTTCGTTTTAAAAATTCTGATATTTATTGAAATCGTTCTGGGCTTTTTTAAGAAATAGTAAACCGGGTTGACAATGAAGAAAGAATAAATTAAAGAAAAAACAAAGAGTTTATTAAAATTTTTATTCTTTCACCGAAATAGTTAATTTTTTGAAGTAGACAATTCACAAAGGTGCAAAAAAAATCTCAAATTTCAGTAAACCGAAACGTTTACGAGTAACATTTTTTTTAATACCTAAATATATTTACAGCTTTTCTGATACGCAATGACATTTTTTTTAACTCAAAATTGTAAAATGCTTTGAAAACAAGAGATTTTTTTAAAATCAATATTTAGAATTTTTTTTTACATACGGTGAAACTTTGTAATAATTTTGTTCGACGTGTGTCTGAAGTGGATTTTTATGTCCTCCAAGAAGAAAAATGAGCAAATGTATGAAAAGAATGGCAACTTTTAAACCCCATCTTTTTCCAATTATGTTTCAATATAGAGCCAAACAAATTTACAAAGATTGTTTATTCTGACGTTTCTTTAACGTTAAAGTAAAAACTAAGTCTCAGTTCAAACTGCTATCTTAAAAAATATCCCAGTAATTAAAATAAAAAAAGATTCTCTCGTTTTTATACATATTTTTTGAGAATAAATAAAATCCAGCAAAATTTTCTGACATTCAATAAAGAAGTCAGTAATCGTAATTAAAAGTACACAATGTATAAAAATTGGTCTCTTTTTGTAGCCTTTGAAAAAAATCCTCGATTTTCTCTATTTCGAATTTAAAAACTGTTCTAAAGTAGAAATTAAATATCTTTTTGCCTTCTGTTTCTAAAAAAACGTAATTAATATTTTCATGGTTTAATTGGTTGTAAAAATAAACATAATATATTAAATTACAGATCTATTAATTATCTTTTCAGAGGAGCGATTAAACATTTCGCTACTTCTAATAAAACATTTTTCAAGGAGGAAAAAAAATTTTTTTTTTTTTTTGCAAAACTGTGAGGACAAACAACGAACACGCGCACAAAAAAATCTTTAATAGAATAAGTAATCAATTCTTGCAAGAGGATTTGATTCAGTATTGAATTTATTCAATTTGCCATTTTTTTTTAGGTGAATCATTTCATCGAAGGCGAATCATACAGTAGAAGTTACACCGCTTAAAAAGCATTACAAAGAAGAAAAAAATGACTGATAAACAAACCCAGAAAATTCAAAAGTTCGCATTCTTTTAAAATATTTTTTTTTCCTCGTGTAAAAGTTAAATTAACTTCTTTCGAATGATTTATTTAACAAAAGTCTTTCAACTGAAAATTATACAAAAAAAAAACAACATTTTAATTAAAATATATCAAATGAAACACCTTGTTGTTTCAAAATTTAAGTTATTGAATTAAAATATGACAAAAAATATAGGTAGAGATCAAAATAAGTAAACACTTGCTATGATCCTTTGAAAAACCAAAAGACTAGTTTTAAGTCTTTAAAAAAGTTAAAATTTTCTTGTCTCTTTCTTTCTTTCTCTCTTCTTTTCTCTCTTTTCATGGTGTTTAAATTATTTATTTTTTTCAGTATTGAGGTACATTACGAATGGAAATAAGAACCCATTTGAAGGTGTTTGTATATCGATAGCTTATTTGCAATAGGTCTTGGCCTACATCTTTTTTAAATAGAGTTCTTTGCGCCACTGTTATGAATGACCATTCTCCCTTTGTTGATATACAGCGCAAGCTTGCCCCCAATTAGTAATCAGGTATTCGCTTAGTTGGCAATGTGACATAAAACAGCTGTTACTGCAGTTGATTCAGATAATTCCTGAATCCTAAATTTGTGAATTATTAATCCCTCAAAAACTGTGAATCAATAATTTAATAACATAACACATACCATGCACAAAATGTATAAAAAAGAACTAATTGTTTTATTTTATACTAGATGAATATCCGTACTTCGCTGCGGAGTACATTCAAGTTAAATACAACGGTCAATGTATGCAATTAATGCCAATATATATATATATATATATATATATATATATATATATATATATATATATATATATAATAAATACAACGATCAATGTATGCAATTGATGTAGAAAGAACAAAAAAATATATTTATAAAAAAATCGTAACGGATATTTTTATAGACAAAATAATGTAGAAGAAAATATTCAAATTAAATCTAGTAGAACATACTAAAGAATATAGTACAGCTCATATAGTACAGTTTGAGGAACATATCTTTTACTATATTTTAATATTATTTTGGATAATGTCCAATCGTCTGCCGCATTAGCAAGAAAGAAAATATTTTTTTGTCTATTTCGTTATTATGCACGTGACGATAAATTAATTTAAAGTACCAGAAAAAGAAATCACGTGATCGGCATTTAATAAATTAAATTCTAAAAATGAATCTTTAAAAATTCACCAAAAATCAGAAAAGGGAGGTAAAGATTCGAAAAAGATTTCATTTGAAAGGAATTTTTATGATCTTTCTCGTGATATAAGTTTTATAACCCTCAAGTTATTATTTTAAATGCAAACTTAAAAAAGTTACTAAAACAGCTTTAAAATTTAATTTAAAAAATCTAAGAAGAATTTTTCAAAAATCTTTCTTAGTGCATCCCTACACTATAAAAAGAATCGCCATGCAAAATTTCAGCCCTTTAGGTCCAGCGGTTCGGTCTGTGAGTTATATGTCATTCAGTCAGTCAGTTACGGAACTGTTTTATATATATATAGATGATATATGAAGTAAAAATCTCTTCCTCTTTCCTGAACAATTCAGCAATGGGGATACGTCCTATTGCAAACAAGCCATCGATTTATAGACATGAAAAACACAGAGAGGTTATAAATTCTTACTACACATTCCTCGTGTCAGATAATCTGTCTTTTTCTATCAAAATACGTCCTTTCCTCTGAGCAACTTAGTCTGTCTACAGTGAAAAGCTGGGACAGCTAACCAGTCTGCCGCGATCGACTGGCAGATTGCCCTCAATTTAGGACTCGAATTACTTTCTCACGCCCTCTAGAGCAAGATACTTGATAAATTTTCAATTTGATGAAAGCATTTTTGGAGCTTTCAGACAATTGAGCAACGTGAGTAAGGAATCCAGAGCTAAAATGGATGTTAAAATAATAGCGAACTGTCAGGGTGTAAGTAAAATCGTTAAAAGGGAGATTTTTTTTTCTTAAGGGAACAAGGGTTCAAACTCGAAATTTTTAAATTTAAAACTTTTAACTCTATAGACAAAATGAGAATAATTTTCTTTTTTACTACATTCAAAAACCATTGGTGTTCAAAATAAGGAATTTATTTGCAGAATAATGCTTGTTTTCAAATATTTTTTTCAAAAATTCTAATATTTTTTCAAAATGCTCCATGCGCATTCCATATCAATTAAATACCTTAATTTTGGCTGTAGTACTAAATCCGGACCGTTTTGGCGAAATTTCGCTCCCGAAAGCTAATTTTATCGTGGGAAGTATCCCTTTCGATCATTGGTGGAATATTATATGTCTACTCCTCCTCCCTAATTCTATTCCCGCCTAGTACGCATTTCATGCATTATTTATGCATTGTTTGTGCATAAAAACTTTTTTAAACTAAAAACAATAATGTGAAATTAATAATATTAGAAAATTAGAATTATCAATTTTTTAATATACAAATATCAAGTAATACCAAGTTTTATGAAAATCTAACTTATTATATTGACCTTTAATTTAATTAGGGGCAAAAATCCATCACACCCACCTCAAAGCTTTTTTTTCCTTCTGAAAAATATAAACAGAAAAATATTCTTTGAAATGCACGAATAATATAGAATTATTTATTAAGAAGCGGGAAAGACCCTCCCGCAACACGCCTCTAAAGAAGGGAGTTCGGTTGGCATAATTTGGGATATTACCGCAGTAAAATATTATCCTCCCCTTTGGTGGTCGGTCCGGATTTAGTACCACAGCCTTAATTTGTTTACTATAAGTTTACCATATGTATATAAATATAATTATGCATTTAAAATTTTGCATGAATCTCAAGTCTTAAATATTTTTTTTTCTATTCTGCCTGTTATTTTTTTTAAAGTTTTTACTTTATTTTATGGTCTACAAAATTGCAAAATATTTATGATTTCAAAGAATTATGCACTGTTTAGTGACGAACACTTCCATTAACAATTCCGAGAAATTTGGAATAAATCAGACGAAAATAAATTTCGCATGGAGCATTTTGAAAAATTCTAGTATTTTTGAAGAATTTTTTGATAAACATATCTTAGAGTAAAATATTGGAAATTAAAAAAAAAGAGTTGATGGTCCGTTGTTCCCTTAAAGTTGATGAAATCTTTAAAAACTTCATATTTTGATACAAAGCAAATTTCGGAGCAAATTAAGATGTTTAATGAGATATCTCCTTCGGAAACTGAAATTATAACTGGAAAACTTCATTCTTTACATCAACAAAAATAAGTAATGAGAGCGTATTCTGGAATAATTCTTCTGTCAATTTGCATTTAAAGTTTTGGATTTAGTTACTATTACGGTAGATATCATCCATTAGAGAAGTAAAGTCAATTGCAGCAGTTGATTAGTTGTTCACCAATATTCTGGAATAATTTTTCTGTCAATTTACATTTAAAGTTTTGGATTTAGTTACTATTACGGTAGATATCATCCATTAGAGAAGTAAAGTCAATTGCAACAGTTGACTAGCTGGCCACCAATATTCTGGAATAATTCTTCCGTCAATTTACATTTAAAGTTTTGGATTTAGTTACTATTATCATCCATTAAAGGCAGATATCATCCATTAAAGCAATAAAGTCAATCACAACAGTTGACTAGTTGGCAACCAATATTCTGGAATAATTCTTCTGTCATTTTACATTTAAAGTTTTGGATTTAGTTACTATTACGGTAGATATCATCCATTAAAGAAGTAAAGTCAATTGCAATAGTTGACTAGTTGTTCACCAATATTCTGGAATAATTTTTCTGCCAATTTACATTTACAGTTTTGGATTTAGTTACTATTATCATCCATTAAAGGTAGATATCATCCATTAAAGGTAGATATCATCCATTAAAGCAGTAAAGTCAATTGCAACAGTAGACTAGCTGGCCACCAATATTCTGGAATAATTCTTCCGTCAATTTACATTTAAAGTTTTGGATTTAGTTACTATATACACACACACACACACACACACACACACACACATATATATATATATATATATATATATATATATATATATATATATATATATATGTAATATACTGGACAACCCAAGGAAAAAATGGGCGTCCAGCACATCACAGGCAATGATGGTGTAGTCGTGGCTATAATAATACTCGACGCAGCAAGTTACAGCATTATACTAGTTTTTATTTCGTCGGCGAATACGTCTCCTCAAGACAGTTACAAAATCCGAAAAGCGTACATGTACGTGATCCCAAACCTTATATAAACTTATCTCGTCATGTGATCATAGTAAGGTTTAATTGGTTAAAAGTTAGGAAAAGGCGTGACAAATACGCTAAAGCGTTTAATTTTCTACCCACGCCACGCAAGTTTAGTTTTCGATTAACAGGCAGCCATTTAATTTTTTCTCTAGAGGTTATTAGAACTTAGAATCAAAAGCGAAATTAGTTTCGAACGCCGCAGGGAATTTAGAATAATGTTAGATTTTAAAATGGAATTTAACGCGAATGCCCAAAGGGAATTACCTGTTTCAAGGAATTAAAAAAGGGTTTGTAATTTGGAATAGTAAAGTGAGGAATTAATAGTTTTTAAATGTTAAGATTGTTGAATTAAGAAATTACTAGTTTTTAATATTATATATATATATATATATATATATATATATATATATATATATATATATATAAAACTGGGGAATATGAGATATGGACACGTACAAACACATTTGTAGACAATATTAAAAGATAAAGACACAAACTTGCGGAAAACGTGGTATTTACATTACAAAACCTCTTTGTGCACACTATTTGACCGTGCGGTATCAACGGCTCCACGGAAAGGAATCGAGGGCCAAAGGTCTAACTTCTATTTTTAAACAAACGATATAACGTGTCATTCTAAATGAACTATTCGTCAGAAGCGGAGAACTTAATCTTTGAAATGGAACCTCTTGGATCGATTTTGGTCAAGTAGCAAGGGAGAAAAAGGGATCGTCACCTAAAATCACCTTCTAAAAATAGGATTTTTGTTGTCTTTAAAATACAGACCTAATATTACCTAGAACGCCTCGAAGGATCAAAATGACCCATTTCATATATTAGGCGAAAATAAAGAAATTAGTTTGCCTCACATATTTTCATCAGCTGTTAGTAGTTACACGTAACCTCCACTATTGGCTTCAGATGCTAGTTTTATGTTGATGCTAATTTACGTAAAACATCAAATATTTGCCGAAAATGTAGAAAGCCTGTTTGCGGCGAACGTGCGGTACAAAAAGTGTTTATTTGCGTGAGGTGCATTACACATTAATCTTGACGTTTATACCAATTTAATTTGATTTTAATTTTAACAAGTTTAGTTTGCATTTGTAAGTATTTTAAAAATAAATTCCAGAAATATTGCCAGAATTTATTACGCTTACCACATAAGGGAACCAACTTTTAAACTCATTATAGAAATTGCTATAAACTTCTGGAGATCACCTCATAAATTGGTATTGAATTTCCAATAATGCAGAGCACGTCTGAGAGCAAATTGGTGAAAACACACGGAGCTGGTACAAGAATCGAGAAATGAAATAAAGGACCCTAATTTTAGAAAAAAAAAAACCGTAACAAAATAAGACATAAATTTCGGATGAATATTACTTTCAATCTTCATATAAAATTTCCCGAATTTCTTACGTTTACCACATAAGGGAACCAACTTTTAAACTCATTATAGAAATGGCTATAAACTTCTGGAGATCACCTCATAAATTGGTATTGAATTTCCAATAATGCAGAGCACGTCTGAGAGCAAATTGGTGAAAACACACGGAGTTGGTACAAGAATCGAGAAATGAAATAAAGGACCCTAATTTTAGAAAAAAAAAACCGTAACAAAATAAGACATAAATTTCGGATGAATATTACTTTCAATCTTCATATGAAATTTCCCGAATTTCTTACGTTTACCACATAAGGGAACCAACTTTTAAACTCATTATAGAAATGGCTATAAACTTCTGGAGATCACCTCATAAATTGGTATTGAATTTCCAATAATGCAGAGCACGTCTGAGAGCAAATTGGTGAAAACACACGGAGTTGGTACAAGAATCGAGAAATGAAATAAAGGACCCTAATTTTAGAAAAAAAAAACCGTAACAATATAAGACATAAATTTCGGATGAATATTACTTTCAATCTTCATATGAAATTTCCCGAATTTCTTACGTTTACCACATAAGGGAACCAACTTTTAAACTCATTATAGAAATGGCTATAAACTTCTGGAGATCGCCTCATAAATTGGTATTGAATTTCCAATAATGCAGAGCACGTCTGAGAGCAAATTGGTGAAAATACACGGAGTTGGTACAAGAATCGAGAAACGAAATAAAGGAAATTGTGGGTGGGTGGAGTGAAATCTCTTCATTAAGTGGGGATAACCAATTTACGCGGACGAAGCCAAGAATTCGGGGACTGGAAGTTCCCGACCCACTTCAAACTCCGGATCAATAGAGGAACAATGCCCATGGTGCAGTATCTTTGCATGAGGACAGGAACAGCGCAGAATAAATGCATGCCGTGATCATACACCACAAATAATTTAATGAAATAAGGTGCGTTTTCTCAAGGCAGATTCATTATTATTTACATTCGTTAATTTGCAACCGTACGTAAACCTGCATCGACTCACGTCGTCTTGGTGAAATAGAACTAAATACTTGCATTGACAATACTTGCAGAAACAATATTTCTTAAATTGATGAGAAAGAAATTTGATGAACTGAACGGGTAAATCATAGCTCATTTACAGATTACATGTATTGTAATATACGTATCATTTTCAAAGACTGATTTAACAAACTTCACGCCTTTCTGAAATTTTAGGGCTTTTAAATTAATAAGCTTCAAATGTGGCGTCACTACAGAGAATCGCTATTTTATTCGATCTGGGGCTTTGAATGAATCGGAGGGATTTGTTTAAATGGACTATTGCATTCCTTTTCCGGAGGTTTTATTATTAGCTAATTAGGAAAGGTAAAACTTTTAGGTATACTTATACCAAGTATATCTGTTGTTTCAAGACATAAAAAAAACCCTTTTGAAAATGTATAAAAATAAGAGAAAATTTCCTTTAATTTCTCTAATTTAACAATGAATATAGAGAGAAACTTATCTTTTATAGAAAATGTTTCGATGCTTTCACAACAATATCAGCTTTCATAACAATAATGGACGCCAGACAAAAAGCTTCTTAATGGGTCCTGGAGTAACAATAATCAATGAATATTGCGTCTGCCTTTCGTGGATTAATTTTAGATTTTCTTTTCTTTTTTTATTTCTAGATTTGGGTGTACCAAATCTAGAAAATAAGAATTTAAATGCTTATTGATAACAAAAATAAATCAAAAAGGAAATGATGTTGAGGTATTGCGTTTTTTTTTAAAAATACGAATGATAATTCAAATAAATAAATGCCATATTTAGAGATACGCACACACCCATACATTACACTTACTTACTTACACACACACACACACACACATATATATATATATATGTGTGTGTGTGTGTGTGCGTGTGAGCGTGTATAATTTGATAAGAAAATAAGAATGCTTTAAAACCGTCACAAATGATATATATATATATATATATATATATATATATATATATATATATCCCTATATATACACATATATACATACATACCCTCTCTCTCTCTCTCTCTCTCGATATATATATGTGTGTGTGTGTGTGTGTGAGAATGTGCGTGTGCGTGTGCGTGTATAATTTGATAAGAAAATAAGAATGCTTTAAAACTATTACAAATAATTTAAAATGCAAGTATTTACATTTAAGAATAATTTGAAATGTAAATACCTGCATATTAAGGCACAGATTGCAGCACATTTCTCTCTAAGAAGGATAACTTAAAGACTTGAAGCAGCAAACCAAAACATGAGGGTGTACCAAATCTAGAAAATAAGAATTTAAATGCTTATTGATAACATGTCTTTTTCAACAGCGTCCACATTATGATGAAACTTCGTTAAATGATAAAGTTGACACTAACATAGTGGTATATAGTATAATCAGTATAAAAGAACAACGAAACTTTTTCATTTTTACCGTGAAGCAACGTGCCCTGTAAAAACAAACAAACGAAATCAAACTTCAAGCAATAGTTAAGTTTATTTTGCATGAAAAGAAAAACCTTTTCGTTCTAAACTATTTTCTTTGGTAAAAATTTCTTTTATAGATAAATTAATCCTTCATGAGGATATTTTAAAAGATCAAAATGAACTCCATCATAAATTCTTTTATAGATAAATTAATCTTTCATAAGGATATTTTAAAAGATCAAAATTATCTTAATCATAAATTCTTTTATAGATAAATTAATCCTTCATGAGGATATTTTAAAAGATCAAAATGAACTTAATGATAAATTCTATTTAAATCAATTTGTAATACAATGCAGGATATTTTAAAAGATCAAAATGAACTTAATCATAAATTCTTTTATAGATAAATTAATCCTTCATAAGGATATTTTAAAAGATCAAAATGAACTTCATCATAAATTCTTTTATAGATAAATTAATCCTTCATGAGGATATTTTAAAAGATCAAAATGAACTTCATCATAAATTCTTTTATACATAAATTAATCCTTCATGAGGATATTTTAAAAGATCAAAATGAACTTCATCATAAATTCTTTTATACATAAATTAATCCTTCATGAGGATATTTTAAAAGATCAAAATGAACTTAATGATAAATTCTATTTTAATCAATTTGTAGTACAATGTAGGTAAGTAATAATTTCAGCAAAATGCAAGAAAAATACATAATTTGTCGTTTCCTTACTGAACAATTATTGTCAAAGAGAGAAAATAAGAGACAAGATGATATCTAAATGACGAATTTATAGTTTTTGCTACTGGCTACAGCATTTCACAATTTTCACTGTTCCACTTTGTAAGGTATACACAAGATTCGATTCACAAGAATCGAACTTTTGAGTGAATTAAAGAAGCTGCTTCAGATATGCTAATTTCGGCATACGCTCTTAGTATAAATACCACGCAGCGTCATTAATGAAGAGGGGGAGGTTGTTAAGGTTGAAAAGGTGTTATCCTGCGCTAGTGCTTAGCGGGCCAGAAGTTTACATGGCAGTACTGCTGGTTTGACTTACTGTTCGTGAGTATAAAAATATATTGTTCTTGAAAGCTGTGTTTATACATTCCGTACAAGTAGTACGCATGCTTATTGCTGTAAAAGCCAATTATATGTGCAACGAATTCAATAAACATTGTTTCATGTATAAACTGTGTGTGGTTCAAATTCAAATAGAGAGCCACTTCAAATTATATACACCCAAGTCTGGGTAGAAGTGAGCATAGATTCTCTATAACTTAAATCTAACTGTTTTTCTAAAGCCTACTACACTCTTATTAATCTGTCATCCGATAAATAAACTGTTACTCATGAAAGATATAGTTTCGCAAATTAACATATATCTCTCTCTAAAAGCTAAGGTTATGATTAATAAAAACAATTGAATGTTTATCATATTTATGAATTATATAAATTATAACTATTTATATAATAAATGTAAATTCGGATGGGTGGAAACAGTATTGATGATATATCTATATCATTAACTGCATGAGCAAATATATTAAATGAGTTTTTCAGTACCGATTTATGTTCTTTTCAATTACAATGTGTTATAAGCTTTAGTTATAAGAGCCCTTACAGAAAGGTAAATACTTGTGTAATATAAGTGTGTTTCAAGGGTGTATAACATTGGTGTTAATGATATCCCAACCTTCTCGTATTTTGACAACGAAAAACATTTTTAAGAAACAAACGGGTAGATTTTATTTATACACTGTGACAATGTGTTATAGTAAAACAGTAAACTCTAAAAATAAGAAGCCGAACAAAATGCCCGGTTGTAAGATTGGTAGAAAAATTTTGTATCTAAATTGTCAGTAGTTTAAGAGTTAAACAGTAAAAAGGTAAGCATTTCCTTTATGTAGTAATTATTTGTAAAACAGGGAAGAAATAATTGTAAAAAAGGAATTTTTTCCTTTCTTTAATATCTGAATGAAAAACTTTATAATCCTGTATTATAGAGCAATATTTATGTAGTTATATAGAGCAATATTTATATGTTTTCTTATGAAAATTTTTATAGAGCAATAACCAGTACTATAGAGCAATGTTTATATGTTTTTCTTATGAAAATTTTTATAGAGCAATAACCAGTATTATAGAGCAATATTTATATGTTTTTCTTACGAAAATTTTTATAGAGCAATAACCAGTATTATAGAACAATATTTATATGTTTTTCTTATGAAAATTTTTATAGAGCAATGTCCAGTATTATAGAGCAATATTTATATGTTTTTCTTACGAAAATTTTTATAGAGCAATGACCAGTATTATAGAGCAATATTTATATGTTTTCTTATGAAAATTTTTATAGAGCAATTACCAGTATTATAGAGCAATATTTATCTGTTTTTCTTATGAAAATTTTTATAGAGAAATGACCAGTATTATAGAGCAATATTAATATGTTTTTCTTATGAAAATTTTTATAGAGCAATGACAAGTATTATAGAGCAATATTTATATGTTTTTCTTACGAAAATTTTTATAGAGTAATAACCAGTATTATAGAGCAATATTTATATGTTTTTCTTATGAAAATTTTTATAGAGCAATGGCCAGTATTATAGAACAATATTTATATGTTTTTCTTATGAAAATTTTTATAGAGCAATAACCAGTATTTTAGAGCAATAACCAGTATTATAGAGCAATATTTATATGTTTTTCTTATGAAAATTTTTATAGAGCAATAACCAGTATTATAGAGCAATGACCAGTATTATAGAGCAATATATATATGTTTTTCTTATGAAATTTTTTATAGAGCAATGACCAGTATTATAGAGCAATATTTATATGTTTTTCTTATGAAAATTTTTAAAATGAAAAAGTGAAATGTAACAAATCGCTCAACCGCAAGCGACGCTACCCATAGAGCATATTATCTGCTTATAGCAAATTAGGGATTTTTTTCCTTTCTTTAATATCTGAATGAGATATAAATCTAGTTTTCTGTAATTTATAATCCAGTATTATAGAGCAACTGCTATGTTTTTGGGACTACTTAGGGCTTGACAGTATAAACCCGGCATTTAAGATAAAATGTGTGAAAATAGGGCAAAAACACTACTCCCCTCTCAACCTCCTTGCATTTACTGGCGGTGCATAACAGTAATTAGTTGCAAGTGGTCCATGAAGCAATTCAGTGTCAACTAAAAAAACTATATTATATATCCATGTTTGCTGTGTTAAGGGTGTTAAGTCCAAAATGGGCTAAAATGAGTTATCAAACCAGGCATGTTTCAAAAATCAAGGGCAACTGCACTGTACAGAAAGCTAAGTCCAATTCCATTCCTAAATATTTTTATTCCCCACTGAAAATTTGGGATATGTGAAACAATAAGACTAATCCCGTTTTTCTCAAAACTACGATTTTGCACTTGACACCCTTTACACAGCAAACACAAACACACACACACACACACACACACACACACACACACATATATATATATATATATATATATATATGTGTGTGTGTGTGTGTGTGTGTGTGTGTATACACACATACCTACATACATATCTACATATTGTGTATATATATATATATATATATATATATATATGCATCTCCAGCATACAGGTAGCCCTGTGCCCAGGTTTCTTCCTTTTTATGAGCTCCTAAACAAGGTACAACCGATAAGAACGCTGGAAGATAAGGAATTCCAAATGCGGAATATCTCAATTTTTACTAGTGACTGAAAAAGTGAAGTAATACAGACCATTTCGAACAAAGACATCGTCCATCACGAACTGTGGTACAAAATTGAGAGCACAAAAAGGTGATAAAATGGATAGCGGCTACCTTGGTAGGCGATCCTTAAGCAGAAATATGCATCATAATCGTCCATCACGAATTGTGGTACAAAACTGAGAGCACAAATAGGTGATGTAACGCATAGTTCCCACCTTGGTAGGCGGTCCTTAAGCAAAAAGATACACCATAAACATCCATCACGAATTGTGGTACAAAACTGAGAGCACAAATAGGTGATAAAACGCATAGTTCCCACCATGGTAGGCGGTCCTTAAGAAAAAATATACACCATAAACATCCATCACGAATTGTGGTACAAAACTGAGAGCACAAATAGGTGATAAAACGCATAGTTCCCACCATGGTAGGCGGTCCTTAAGAAAAAATATACACCATAAACATCCATCACGAATTGTGGTACAAAATTGAGAGCACATAAAAGGTGATAAAATGCATAGCCTCCACCTTGATAGGCGGTCCTTAAGCAAAAATATACACAACGATCACCCATCACGAATCGTGGTATAAAACTGAGAGCACAAATAGGGGATAAAATGCATAGCCCCCACCTTGGCAGGTGGCAAAAATATACATCTTAACAAAAACATGCATCATAACAAGTGCAAAACCTAGGTCCAAAGCTTTACGCTGGAGATGTATAGCTATTGCTTAAGGGCCGCTTACTAAGGGCTGTATGTATTTTGTGAGAGTCTACTGTTTGTTTTTTTTCGAAGGTATTTTTTCATCATAAGATATTCTATACGATGTTATTGTGGCCGCTTTACATTCTCGAAAGCCGCTGACATTCCTATCGGAGAATAAGGTCGCTGTGGGAGAAAAGAATTGCTGTAAGAGTCTCGTAATAACTCGCATCGGACAATCAATACCCTTTTAAAACTGCGTGATATTTCTTAATGAAATTCTGACAACGGAGCACATGTCCACACCAAATTGGCGAAACACACAAACTCGGAGGAAAACCGAATAAAAGAGATGTGGAGGGAGGAGCAGCGGGCTCTTCATTAAGCGGGATAACTAGTTTACGGGGAAGAGAGCGGGGAATCTTTTGGGGGGAGTGGGTGGGATGGTTCTGGACCACTTCAGACTTGCCGGATCAATGGAGGACAATGCCTGTGGTGATAGTGCCTTTATTCCGATTTGCAAGGATGGATAAGCATTATAAATTGGGAGATAGTTTTGAATTAGTACGAACTTGGGGACACAGCCGAGTCATTAATACAGAAAGTTACGTTTAACAGGGATTCTTTTAAGGGGGTTAAGTTTATACCGACAGTAAAAAAAAAAAAAAAAAAAAAATAGACAGATTTTGGAATGCATGTATACAAAAACCGGATATATTTGGAAGGAATCGGGCACAGGGCATTATTAGAGTATAATGAGCTGAAACGATATTTAAATAAAATAAAAACAATATTTACGGTCCCTTTATGAAAAACAAATAGTTAACGGGGGGAATGGGGAATACTGTACTATACATATACTGGTACTAACTGAAAACCCGCACGGAGTACATTCAAATTAAATACAACGGTCAATGTATGCAATTAATGCCAAAAAAATAAATATATATATTTATAATAAATACGACAATCAATGTATACAATTGATGTAATATATATATATATATATATATATATATATATATATATATATATATATATATATATATATATATATATATATATATATACATATATATATATATATATATACATATATATATATATATATATATATACATATATATATATATATATACATATATATATATATATATATATATATATATATATATATATATATATATATATATATATATATATATATGTATATATATATATATATATATATATACATATATATATATATATATATATATATATATATATATATATATATATATATATATATATATGTATATATATATATATATATATATATATATATATATATATATATATATATATATATAAATCGTAAGGGATATTTATTTTGGGGGGATAATATCCAATAGTCTGCTGTATTATAAAGAAAAAAATATTTTTTTTGTCTATTTAGTTGTTATGCACGTGACGATAAATTTATTTAAAGTACCAGAAAAAGAAATCACGTGATCGGCATTTAATAAATCAAATTCTAAAAATTAATCTTTAAAAATTCACCAAAAATCCGAAAATCGAGGTAAAGATTCGAAACAGATTTCATTTTAAAGGAATTTGCATGATCTTTCTCGTGATATAAATTTTATAACCCTCAAATTATTATTTTAAATGCAAACTTAAAAAAAGTTACAAAAATAGCTTAAAAATTTAATTTAAAAAATCTAAGAAGAATTTTTCAAAAATCTTTCTTAGTGCACCCCTACACCATAAGAAGAACAACCATGCAAAATTTCAGCCCTTTAGGTCCAGCGGTTTGGTACATTTTCAAAATACCTGTTGTTCTGATGTTCAATTTTATGACAATCGAAATTGTATTTTGATCACTTTCATCGAGAATAGAGTGGTGCAATAGAAAGAGAATATACTTGACTAATTTTCCGATAAATCTATCAGACTAAAAGTTGTTTTTGAACGTTTGGATTGCATAGTACAGAAAACTAATAAATGTTGTGGTTTACAATTTAGTTATATGTTATATTTATGTTGATTTCCAGATTTGACTTTATCATAAATCTAACTCGCTTGAGCTATACATTTATTAAGTCTAGCGCTTTAGGCTCTACACTATCAAAATATGAAGTGCTGTTTCAGGGTTAAATGTGTCTGGATAGCGAATGGTCCTGTTTTTGGGTATCCCATATTTATACCTTAATCATGCTTTCGTATCGTTCTAGTTACACTTCCATTTTTGTAACATTTCAAAACAGCATGCATGCGCGCGCTGATAGTTAATATATATATATATATATATATATATATATATATATATATATATATATATATATATATATATATATATATATATATATACAGTCGAACCTCCATATATCGAAGTAGCAAATTGCGCTAAAAAAATTCGATATATAGAAATTTCGATATATAGAATTGAGCTTAGTCTTATCATAATTCTCCTAAAAAAAATTAAAGCTAATTATCGTATACGAAACTCCATTTCTAATTTATATGCGAATCCCATTAAATGAAAGTTAATAACTAAAAAATGAATTAATATGAAAGATTTATTGATTACTACATATTTAAAAAAAAAAACAATAATGCAGACAGTGGTTACAATGATTACAGTTACATTCTTTAAAAAAAAAACTACGAATATCTTGCTGAACAGTTAGTTTTGCGGAAAGTTCAAAGAAATGTTCGTATTTATTCAGTCTACTAAACACTTCATCAGGGACATTTTCCGCGAATTGAAGTCCACGACGTATTGTTTCAAATGCCAAAAATTGGGAGATTTTATTCTAAAGTGGAATAAAATCTTATGGATAAAAACGTTTATTAAGACATCATATTATCATTTTTTCACAAGGAATTGTGAAATTTAGATGAAATCTTTTGGTATTAAGAATCCACATAACAGGGCAATTTTTTTAACTCAGATTTAAACAAATATATTTTCTCTTTAATGATATCTCACTCGATACACAGTCATTTAAACTCAATAAATATTGATTTAGGAATTTGCAATACTTACAAAAATTATTATAACAAGCATATATTTTTGTATAAAACTGAATGCCAGTTATGCATCTGATGAGTAAACTAAATTATTGCTAATGTGAAATGCAAATAAATACAGAAATGGGTTTGTAATGAAATTGCAAAATTTCAATGATTTTAATCAACATTAAATTGCTTAATACATTAAATCTTCATATAAAGTCTTCTGCAGGACTTATAAAATTATCAAAATTAATGTATATATGTCGACGACTTTTTTTTGTGTGTGTAAGCGTTAGTAAAAAATATTTTCTTAGCGATTCTTAGTAACTAATAGCAAATTCATACCTAATAATTTATGACACTGCTGTAAGAGAAGTAAATAACTTAATCATTGTAAATAATTCAACACAAATTAAGAAATTAAAAGCATAAAGAAGTCATATACAGCCAAACGAAATTAACTGAAAAACTGCAATAGCGTTGAGTAACGTTTAAACTTTTCAAAAAAAGATTGCGCAGTTGCAACAAAACCTCATACTGAAAAACAGACAATTATAACTAGTTAAATTTAAATTATTCAACAGAAAAAGATAAAAAATAGCAGGAAAATGAAATGACGGGCGAACGAAATAAACAGAACAAACAGAAATCCTTCACGTAGAGCTAAGCGTACCATAACTGCAAGATTCTATAGCAGTATAAAAACTAAACTATATAACTAGGCAACCGAATGGTTTCTTCATCAGGAGGCCTAACCGAATCGGTTACTTCAAAGGGGAGCTTATCTTTTTCTGTTGAATAATTTAGATTCAAGGAAATAATTAAATTTTAG
>OU015492.1:219337116-219437116 GCA_907164885.2 Dolomedes plantarius | reverse complement strand
GTTTTATAAACGATCATAGGACTTTAGAGACCTCTTAATTTCTTTTTTTTGGAGAATGTCACAAAGTGTGACGTGAGGATTTCGAAGTGTGACTCCCCCAAATCTACTCATCTAGTGGCACAAATCTGATTTTTCTACTTGCATCCATCGGTGAAGTCTGACGTGTTTCGAAATTGTTTCAGTTTAAGATATGTTTTCGAATCAGTGTATATATAGATAGGGTTTATCAAATTCTTGAAAGTAGAATATTGTTATTATATGGAAAAAAACACTATTATTATTATTATACATATACATACATACATATATATATATATATATATATATATATATATATATACATACATACATATATATAAATATATACATATATATATACATATATATACATACATATATATATATATATATATATATATATATATATATATATATATATATATATATATATATATATATATATATATATATAAGTTATTTAACCCTTCAGCGGGCGCGTCAATTTTTGAAACACCAGCAGGCGCGCGTGGCACAAAGTGCAACGTCTCTTTCAACCTTAATTATTCCTTTTGTAATAAACTTTTTCTTTTGAAACTAAAAATAATATTTCTGAGTTTTATCACAAGATATAAAATGCTGATAATATTCAGACATATTCATAATTAAAGGCCAAACAATGCAGATAGAATCGCCTTATTTGAAGACTGTCGGGTTTGTTCTATCTAAGGACGACTTACGAATGGATTCCTATTATGTCCAAACACCTAAAAAGCAATGAGATTGGCCATCTTCGTGATATACGGGATATCCAGTATTAGCTGCGCATTGGATCGACTCCATCAACTCCTGATTTTGTCGTATTGTAGTTCAATATAATCGCAGGTTTACCACGGTTAAATCACGACCTTCAATGAACGGAAAGGAATACGAGGGTCAGAAAATCAGACCTGCATTACAAAAGGTGTGTCTATATAAAGAAACTGCTTAGAACATTCAAACCTTACATGTAAATACAAACCCTTCAAAACTACGAAAATGTTGCACTTTGTACACGGGCGCGCTCGTTTAAGGGTTAAAATGGAATATGATTTGTTTCTTGACACAGAGAATAAACGTTAAGTTTCTTTTCTTTTTCATATCAATTGACAAATATTCGGCTCGTGAACTCGTTTATTCAAAAATAAATGTAATTTCATCTGAACGAGTTACATTTATTAAGAGATTAAAGGAGTTATATCGAGAGTTAAATGAATTTTCAAATTTAAAAAAAGTGTACCAAAATTCATTAATTCTGTCCATTTATTTCGTTTAAAATTTACGTATATCTTTTGGAAGAAACATTCAGGAATCTTGATTTTGTTCGACAGGTTTTAAGTTCAAGACATAATAGGTCCAGAAACACTTTACCTTTAGATAGATAGTGATCCCTTACAACTCTGTACAACAGAATTTGGATTAAAAATAACCTAGTTAGGACCTGTCCATACATGACGGCTGGATAGTAAATACAGTCGAACCCCGTTATGGCGAACCCCGTATATAACGAACACGCGGATATAACGAACGAAAATTTTGGTGCCGCCGTTTTCTTATTGTACGTAATTTAATTAGTATTGTGTCAGTTTAACCTTTTCCTTACGGGGAAGGGATAGCATGTATCCCAAGAATGAATATATATATATATATATATATACATACATACATATATATATATATATATATATATATATACATATATATATATATTCATTCTTGGGATACATGCTATCCCACCCCGTAAGGAAAAGGTTAATGTAATCGATTTTAGTCGATTTAATTCGATTTAATGATCATTTTTGATAGACTGTATCATATTTTAATACATCATTATTGAATACACATTGCAACTAATGAGTTATACATTTTGTGAACTCTAGCATTTTTTCTTAACGGTACGGATATGACGAACCACCGGGTAAAGCGAACAAAACCTTTGTTCCCTTGCAGTTCATTATATCGGGGTTCTACTGTAAATGTAATAATACACAAATTATACTCAACACATCATTGACAAATGTTGAAAGTCATAATATGAAGAAGAGAGAAATACACGACTGCATAGTAAATAACGACTGCATAGTAAATAAATATACTAAAACAAAAATTATACACAATATATCATTGCCAAATGTTGAAAATCATAATATTTAGAAGAATGAAATGCACTATATCTGACAAACATAATTAAAAATAGAAATGGCAGACAGAGAGAGAGCTAGAGAGATTCCTCGGGATAAACGTGTTTATGCGAACTCGTGCTTAGTATCTAAAGCCAGGCTTAAACACGTCACTGAACATGCGCAGAAACAAATAAATGGGTTTATGTGGCCTCGTGCTTAGTGAGTATCTAAAGCCAGATTCAAACACGCCACTTACCATGCGCAGAAAAAAAAATTTTAACTGCAAATTATCGCTCATTATTAGAAATTGCGGTTACAAAAACCAAATTTGACACATCTATGGATTAAAATATTTCGTTTAAGACCAAAATGAAGTAAATGATGAATTTACACCCGCCAGGGAAGTTAGATGTATGTTCAAAATATTTCTGTATTGGACATGTCACAACATACATAGATTAAGGGGATGGTGGACTTTCAAATTACCAAAAATCGAGCAAAAATTGGAATTTTTTTGGGGGTGTATTAATATTTTAAAAACATGTAAATATTGGAATGAAATGCATTTAAAATGTGTAGTGAAAAGAAAAATGAAAAATTGGTGGCTTTAGAGTAGTAAGTATTAAAGGTAGATAAAAAATTATCTTTTAAATGACTTTTTCTCAAAATGAGAAATTTCCAGATTTGCAAGTCTTTAAAATGCTCCTCGCGTCATAATTTTTGACGAAATTTTATGAAATTTATAATAAAGATTCCTGTAATACATCAAAATAAAGTTATGTACCCATTTTAGGATTCGAGGTCATTTAGGTTATAAAAGTTTAACTTTAGTGTAGAAAAGTACAAAAATTTCGCGAAAATTCAGAGTACAAGCATAAAAATATTTTTTTAAAATTAACTATTCAACGAAAGTACAAAAAAATACATAACTTTGTTCAGAAAGTATTTATAAGCAATATAAATGCAAAATTAAGGCGAAAAGTTTAAATTTGAGTCGCAAGGAGCATTTTAAAGAAGGGTAATTTAATTTAAATTTTTTAATTATAAAATTTTTTTAAAAATATTTATAAAATTTTATAAGGTGTTTAATATTATTATACTTTAATGAATATATATACAAAATTTCATATCTCTGTGGTAAAAATTTCAAAAATCGTCTTGAAAGGTCCACCATCCCCTTAAAGTAATTTTAAAAAAAAAACAGAAATAAATATTAAGAAAAGAAGATTAAAACTTAACACAAACACATATTAATACGAAAATTTTGATTTTAAAGTACAGATGCTTAAAATAACAGGGTAGAGAGAAAATCCGAAGCTGGTCATAAAAAGTATAATGACATGATCCCTTTTTCAACAGCGCCGACATTATGTTTAAGCGACTGATTATTTCTGATATAGAGGATTTTGAGAATAAATTCACCCTGGCTCAGTTTGGAAAATAAAAAGGAACTTCTCAGAGGAAACGAAACTTCGTCAACAAAAATTACCAAAATATCAAACCTTCGAAGCTAAACCCATTACCACTGCGAGAAACGCAGTTAAGAAAAACGTTCTAATTCACGAAAAAAACGGAGTAAAAGCGCACGAAATAATGTCTTCTAAGCTGTAGCACAATACAAGATGTACAAGGAAAATTAACCTGGAAAAATATTTAATATTAAATGCATGCTGAAATTTATCAACATTCGAAAAAAAAACTCTATCGTTAAAAATTACAATTTTTTAATGTTTCTAGTGCAATGGTTGTTTTTAAATACCCTTTTTTTAAATCACAGATTAACAAAATATTTTTTTTTTTATCAGAACTAGTTTAATGACCACATCCATATGTCTGCGAGTGCATATCACACACACACATACGTCTGTGTAAACACTTACGTAATTCTTATATAGATGCATACCTCTAAAGACACTTATACATAAAAAGTATTTCATACACTTACATAAGAAAAACACTCACATACAAATACACGGGTGAACGGAATATTAAAAAATTGTATTTTTTACCAGACAAAATTTTCTATGCTTGTAAAATCTATATATTTGTCAGAATCATTAGCGAAATCACGTGTAAATTTCTTCATAATGCCTTGCAGGCATTAGCGCAAACAGGTTACATAAGCAATACAATTCTTTAAACTGGAGTCGTTTAACTCCCAAATTTCGCACCTCTCTCTTCCTAAATTATATAACACTAATATTCAGGAGATCTAGCGTCGAAAATATTGAAAAGTCCTTAAAATTCCCTTTCACGTTAAAAGGAAAAATAAATGAAACAGAAAATTTAACCACGCTTCAATAATGTATATAACAGCATCAACCTGTTAGGAATTCTTTAAGTCGTAAAGGAATACCTCTCCAGGTGCATTGTATTCTTGTGTCCTTTTATGTTAATACAAGTTGAATACCCGTGGAATGTACTACGGAGTACATTCAAATTAAATACAACGGTCAATGTATGCAATTAATTTGTATGTTTAATATCCATAAAACATACTAATTTGAATTAAATTCTTTAAAAATTTCCATCTCCAATTAGTCTAGTGGTTAAATTTTTGTCTTTTGCTGCATTTTAATATTTTTTTGTCAATTTATTTCATTGCAAAATTAATTTAAAGTATCACAAAAGGAGAGGAAACCACGTGATCAGCATTTAATAAAAATTAATCTTTAAAAATTCACCAAAAATCAGAAAATGGAGGTAAGGATTCGAAAAATATTTCATTTTTAAAGTTTCATTTTAAAGTAATTTTTAGGATCTTTCTCGCGATATAAATTTTATAACCCTCAGATTATTATTTTAAATGCAAACTTTAAAAATGCTTCAAAAACAGCTTAAAAATTTAATTTTAAAAAATCTAAGTAGAATTTTTCAAATATCTTTCTTAGTGATCTGGTTTGTGCGCTATCTGTCAGTCAGTCGCGGAACTGTTTTATATATACAGTCGAACCTCCATATATCGAAGTAGAAAATTACCGGAAAAAAATTCGATATATCGAAATTTCGATATATAGAATTGATCTTTGTTTTATCATAATTCTCCTAATACATTAAAATTAAAGATAATTTTCGTATACGAAACTCCATTTCTAATTTATATTCGAATCACATTAAATGAAAGTTAATAACTAAAAAATAAATTAATATGAAAGATTTAATGAGTACTATATACCTTTTAAAAAAACAATAATCCAGACAATGGTTACAGTGATCACAGTTACATTCTTTAAAAAAAAAACTACGAATATCTTGCTGAACAGCCAGTTTTGCGGAAAGTTCATCAAAGAAATGCTCGCATTTATTCAGTCCACTAAAACTTCATCAGGGACATTTTCCGCGAATTGAAATCCACGACGTATTGTTTCGAACGACAAAAATTCGGAGATTTTATTCTAAAGTGGAATAAAATCTCCCAATATGTCTTGAAAAAAATTTCGATACATAGAGATTTTTTCGATATATAGAAACAGTTTTTCTATGTAATGAACATAGAGATTTGCTAAGAGTTCGATATATAGAAAATTTCGATACGAGGAAGTTCGATATATGGAGGTTCGACTGTATATATAGATGACGCCTTTCATAGTTATGGTGAAATTTAGTATGAACAACTTTCAAGAAAAACCCCAAATGAATTCGTTGTTCAAAATACTTATGAATAGTCACCTAATAGTACTTAATTACGACAAGAAGATTAACAAACATTGAAAGAATGAGGTCAAAATAAAAGACCAAGTAAGGAGCTATCGATCTTGAAATATTTAAAACCATATTTAAAAGATTCATATTTAAAGAATATAAAATTAAATTATAATATTAATTTTATATTCTTTAAATGTTTCTCTTTAAATGTTTTCTATTCTTTAAATGTTAATTTTTTTAAAAGGTACGTAGTACTCAATAAATCTTTCATATTAATTCATTTTTAGTTATACCTTTCATTTAATGTGATTCGCATATAAATTAGAAATGGAGTTTCGTATACGAAAATTAACTTTAATTTTAATTTTATGTGTTTGTGTTAAGTTTTAAATATGAATCTTTTTATCGAACCTCCATATATCGAAATTTCTCATATCGAAATTTTCTATATATCGAACTCTTAGCAAATCTCTATGTTCATTACATAGTCTATATATATAAAACAGTTCCGTAACTGACTCATTCACTGACTGACATACAACGCACAGACCAAATCGCCGGACCTAAAGGGCTGAAATTTTGCATGGCGATTCTTCTTATAGTGTAGGGGTGCACTAAGAGAGATTTTTGAAAAATTCTTCTTAGATTTTTTTAAACTAAATTTTAAATCTGTTTTAATAACTTCTTTTAAGTTTGCATTTAAAATAATACTTTGAGGGTTATAAAATTTATATCACGAGAAAGATCATAAAAATTCCTTTAAAATAAAATCTTTTTCGAATCTTTACCTCCATTTCCTGATTTTTGGTGAATTTTTAAAGATTAATTTTTAGAATTTTATTTATTAAATGCTGGTCACGTGATTTCTTTTTCTGGTACTTTAAATAAATTTATCGTCACGTGCATAACAACTAAATAAACAGAAAATATTTTTTTTCCTTGCTAATGCGACAGACGATTGGACATTATCCAAAAAAATATTAAAATACAGTAAAAGATATGTTCTACAAACTGTACTATATCAATTGTACTATATCCTTTAGTATTCTTTATATTAGATTTAATTTGAATATTTTCTTCTATAAAATAATTATTTTATTATTTTATCTATAAAATTATCCTTTACGATTTTCTTATAAATATATATATATATATATATATATATATATATATATATATATATATTTTACATCAATTGTATACATTGATCGTCGTATTTATCATATAATATATATATATATATATATATATATATTTGGCATGAATTGCATACATTGACCGTTGTATTTAATTTGAATGAACTCCGTAGTGAAGTGCGGGTTTTCAGCTAGTTTTATATATGAACTGCTTTTTTGTGTTGTTTAGGACGCTATATCATTTTTTAATGCATCTCCATGTTTACACCTATAGAGTCAGTAACATGCACTTGGCTCGATCCCCAGAAAGCTCCCTAAATCAATGACGTTATTATTTATTCCCCGGTACATATACATACAGACATTTCGCAGAAAAAATTAACTCCTTCCCGAATTCTCAGAAAAATAAATATATTAGAAATACTCGGAATACCTTCTCCTACACATGAGCTCCGAATTCATCTCTAAATTGATTAGCCACGCCATTCAATATCGCTGAGTTGTAAAGGGAAAAGTCTTGGGAACTGTTTATGAAGGAGGAAATAGAAAAATGCAATGCCCGATTCAAGCTTTTTCGTTTTCCTTTGGCTCGAGAGAAACAGAAAATGGGATGAAATGAAAAAAAAAATAGATTTCTTCTTTTTAAAAAGATTGGGGTTTTTTTTTTATTATTTATTTATTTTCCTCCTCTCCCTTCTTTACTCAGTATTTTAATGCTTTTGACATGGCAGCTTTTTCTCGAATCCTCAAACACTCTCGCGCTTTGACAGAAAAAATAAATAAATAAATGATAATAATAATAAAGCGACATTAAGAATTTACACTCTGTTATGCTGGATCTCTCATATAAGAATTATTTGATTTGATTTAATTCCACTGAGCCAGAGAATTCGACTACAAATTTAATGTTTACCCGAGTTTCGAAACGTAATATAACTGGTAGATCAAAGCCTTTGCATATTATTTAATGCAAGTGTACTGTTATTTCGTAAATTAAGTACAAAAAGACTTTTCCCGACAAGAATTAAATTATATTTATTCTTATATTCAGCTACAGTGGTACCTTGATATGGGTTCCAGAAAGCATGACAAGTACCGAGCGAATTTCCCCATATGGAGTAATATGTAAATTGAATTAATTCGTTCCTTAAAACCAAAGATTTCCCATTTTACAGGAAAATTTTTAAAGGATGGGATTGTTTTTTTTTTTCATTACAAAATCTTTAAGCTAGACAGACATAATTTAAAGCATTAATTAGGTAACATAAAGCAAAATTTATCTTCATTCGACCTGTGCTCAATGAAATTGAAGGCCTCGTGAGTAGGGGTACGTAAATTTTGCATAAAAAATATCTAAATTTCGCCCAAAAAATTACAATGCATAAAATTTCGCATGTATTCGTATATATATATATATATATATATATATATAAATTTTAAAATAACTATTCTGAACCAATTGTTATTGTAGTGATACAGCAGCAAAAAAATAATAATTATGAAAACGAATATTGAATTCGTCTATAAATTTTACAATTACTATTTATTCATATGCATTTGTGCATAGACGTATAAACATGAATAAAAATAAAACCCAGACTAGTACATGTAGCTCAAAAAACTTATTGAATTCAGTTTGTTATATGCAATACAAGTCTTCAAAAAAATTCATTATATTCTAAACACACTGATGCATGTCGCTCAAACTCTTTCCTCGACTAATTCCAGCTGATCCAATTTACTGACTCTAATTTCCGATCCAAATAAAGGAAAAAATACATTCAAAGTCGTAGATTATCTGAAGTATTAATTTAATATAATTATCTATGATAATGAAATTATGTTTTGAAACACTTTTCATCTCAGTAAGAGATAACTATCTGAGTCGCCGAAGAGGCAATTTAGTTGTTTATATTGCATAATAGTTTTTATGAAGAATCATAATTGTTTATGTTCCCCCGGATGAATTAAAATGGCACACCTACAGTCGTTCCAGTTCTTATGTTTGAGTAGTAATAAATCAATTTATATCTTGAAAATGGTAAAAATCGTATTATCTTTTGCTTCTAAACAAACGCATTGTTTAGGATGATAATGATACATTGTTTCAAAATTTCCCTGCATTTAAAACATACCCGTTAGGGAAAAAGGACCGAAAATGTATTAAGGGCGTCATGGAAGAGTAAAAAATTAAATAGCCTAATTTATAGTTCTCGAGGTTCAAAAAGGAAATTCCCATATGTAATATAAACAACTAAATGGTCTCTTCGGCGACTCGAATAGTTAGTTCTTTCTGAGAAGAAAAGTGTGTCAAAACATAATTTCATTATCAGAGATAATTATATTAAATTAATGCTTCAGATAATCTACGACCTTGAGTGTATTTTTCCTTTATTGGGATCGGAAATTGGAGTCAGCAAATTGGATCAGCTGGAATTAGTCGAGGAAAGAGTTTGAAGCGACATGTATCAGTATATTTAGAATATAATGATTTTTTTTTTGAAAATTTGTATTACGTTTAACAAATTAAGTTTTTGTTGCTAATTTCTCGATATTCTAACTTTCTTCTGCTGGGTACATTGTGCTATTACTTTACCGTGAATAGATATCGGTAGTTAACTTGCTTTCCCAACGTAACTTTAATGTCCCCCCCACACACACAAACACACAAATTTTTAACTGATGATATTTCATTTGAGGAAATAGGTTTAGTCAATAATATATTAAATCACGTTTATTTTAGTATGCTTTCATTTCACAGTCTCATAGATCTCTTACTTTAAAATACGGAGTTTCTTTATATGTTTCCATACATTCCTGTACAATTAGTCAGCAAAAAAATTAGAGTCGCAGTTGGAACAGTCGAGGTGTATCAAACAGAATTATACACAAAATTTAACGCTTTATAAAATCTTAATCTATATACATATAAATACACACACATATGTACGTATGTATGTATGTATATATATATATATATATATATATATATATATATATATATATGTATGTATATATGTGTGTGTGTGTATGTGTGTATAATTTACGCATACATGTATTTTACATATATATATATATATATATATATATATATATATATATATATATATATATATATATATATATACATATATATATATGGTTATATATATGATTTACGCACACACACATATATTATACATATATATACATAAACATACATGTAAATACATATATATATATATATATACATAGAGAGATAGGGAAAAGTTCAAGTAATTATGTATATTACCTAGGTATTTTACAATCCTTATATGTTATTGTTAGAAATATATAACCTCTACAAAAAGAAATGCAAAAATTTGCATTCAGTTAGCCTTTATATTTTGTATACATTAATTATTTGTTCATAAGAAATTCATACGCCACTATGTAAAATCACAATTAGTACAAGCATTGAAGAAAGAATTTAAGAAGACACATTTTATTCAAATTTAATTTAATTAAAATAATCTAGAAAAAATATTCTTTCCCATTCCTCAGGGGTTTTTAAATTGATCTAACGTTTCGGAAGTCTTAGATATTTCTACCTTAACTTTCAATGAAAAAATTAAATATTTTGTCATTGATTACAAAATTTTGATGTGTATGTTATTTATGTATAATAGAGTATGTTTCTTCCAAAAGATATGCGTAACCATTTGGCAAAATTTCATATTTTTAAAAAATTTATTTCACCAACCTATCGATAGCATATGAAGGAAATTTTCTAAAATTATTTTAAACGGGCAAAATATAGCTATGACGCGCTAAATTGCAAGAGCAATTGTGGTTCTGATTAAGTACAGATAAATAAGAGTTTTTACAATTTAAGTACAATTCCATTATTCTTTAATTCTGTATATATAAAGCGATTTTATGTGTAAATAAGGCTCTGTATATAGTTTACATTTTCAAACTTCCTATTCCTTTTCTTTGTAACATTTTGATTTTATGTGCCTCTCACACGACAATCAACTTTATTCACTTTTACGTGGTATTCAGAAAAATAGTTCGAGCTGTGACAATGTTTTGTGCTGTGAAAATAAACTGAGTTGTGCATTAGAACCAGCTATGAAGAGTTGTTGTGAAAAGAAGAGTGAATTGATTCTTGAATATTTGCGATTTCATATACGGTTAAGAAAGAAGTATACATGTGTTTTGTTATTCCTATGTTTTTTTTAATCATCCATCAAAATTTTTCGCGCGGTTCCAGTGCTTTATTTTACTTTCTCTATTTTCACTAACTACAGACGAATTTTCAAGGGATTCGCATACTTATATATATATATATATATATATATATATATATATATATATATATATATATATATATATATATATATATATATATATATATATATACATATATATATATATACATATATATATATACATATATATATATATATATATATATATATACATATATATATATATACATATATATATAACGCATACTTATATATATGTATATATATATATATATATATATATATATATATTTAATAGACAATTCAGGTAACTTCACTGTTTTGGACCTACTCTAAATCATGATATGAGGCGGTGAAAGACAAAGTGATGCAAGTCAGTAAGTCAAGTGTTGTAAGTCCAAAGCGTTTCACTGCAAAAACTACAAAAAATTCCACTATAAATTGAACAAATTATAATTCATAATAATTATTATAATATTGCAAATAATAATTATTTGCAATTCCATTATAAATTGAACATGGAGATTGCATTTTTGCCCTCAAATAATAAAAAAGCTGAAATTGTGACTTATACCACTCTGCCTTTTACCGCTTCATTATGAAATGTTATAATTTGAAATTGATTGCATTTAGTTTTATTTATTTTTTTGTTTGTTTGAAATATTTAAGGGAGTCCAGGACACATTTAAAAAAATATTTATTGAGTTAAAGTTTGGATTTTTTTGTGATGGTTAAACATATAATTTGTAAACAAAATCACATTATAAAACTTCTCATAAAGTTTTCAAAAAATTTTTAATTTTAAATTTTAAAAAAAGTGGAGTAAATTAAAATCGTTATAACTCGAAATATTATTTGTCGAATTTCAAAATTTTTCCTTTAATTAAACAGAAATATATAAGTTTTAATTTTGATTCAGCGTTTTCTAAAATATTAGTTTTTTTTAAATAAAAATATTTAGAGTAAAAATTTAAAAAAAAACTTATTTTTAAAAAATCATATTTTCAAAAGTAAATATTTTTTCAAATTTGCTGAATTAAAATTAAAGTAAAATAATTGAAAACGACATGTTCCAAGTTAGAACTATTTATCTTTAACGGTTCTTGACTTACAACAATTTAAAGACGAGAAATGGTGAAAAAACCCATCATTCCAAATAACGCATTTACAGATTTAAACAAAGATTGGCTGCTATTAGAATGTTGCAAAAAAAATAATATCTCCTGTTCTAATTAAGATAGAAACAAGATTTAAACGTCCTTTTAAGCGGAAAAAGCACAAAATCTTTTAATGCAATAAAAAATTTACGAAATTTTGAAGAATTTTGTGTTCTGGACCCCCTTAAAGACTGAGAGAAGCACGTAAAATGTTTGACTGTATAAAGCATTCAATCCGTTTGAAAGCAGCGAATTATACGTCAACAACTTCCCGATTACGTAAAATTGTTTAAGGCTGCTTTCTACTAACCCTATTGGATTCGCTCAACTCTCTGTTAACCTATCATGTTTTACCATTGTACTTAATTTGAGATAACAAGGCACACACTTATTAATGTTTAACTGAGATAATTAATATTGTAAAATCCCCCTCTGTACACGTGTAAAGGCTCCTGAGTCACCAAGATCCGATTAAGAGTTGATAAAGTTGATACCGTCACATTCCAAGAAGTGTTATTTATATATTTATCCATATCAACCATGTGTCTGTAAAATATTGTAAAAAACCTCCTCATTTGTTGGTGTATTGATGCCAAATCTATTTCTCTGATTTTGTACATATGAATAATATAAGAGGATGACGATGAGAAATAAATATGTATAAAAATTATTTTTGTATTCGTTTGTGTCTTTCTTGTAAAAAAAAAAAATCTCTTGCTCCAAATTAAAATTTCAAGGGATTTAATGTCTAATGTCTGCAATGCTGCTTTCACACACAAAGATGCAGAAGGTCGTTCGCACTTTATGGGAACGATTTTGAAATTTATTATTGTCGTTTGCACTTGGAGATAAGAATTTGGCAACTTCAGAATAATCGTCTGCTACTGTTTTGTTTTGATTGGAATGTAAAATAAAAGATTTATTCTGAAAATGGCTTCTAAAATGGATAGAGGGCTCGAAGGTTACGTAACTGCGCTTGACGAGGAGAAATATTCGCATGAACACATCATAAAGCGGTGTAAAAATCACGGTTATGGCATTTCAAAAAAAGGTATTTATAATACATTAAAAAATTTATAACTTACTAGCTGAATACCCGTGCTTCGTTGCGGAGTACAATCAATTTAATACAACGGTGAATGTATACAATTAATGCCAAATAAATAAATAAATATATATATATATATATATATATATATATATATATATATATATATATATATATATATATATATATATATATATATATATATATATATAGGAAGTATATAATAAATACAACGGTCAATGTATGCAATTAATTTGTACGTTTAATATCCATGAAACATACTAATTTGAATTAAATTCTTAAAAAGCTTCCATCTCAATTTGTATAGTGGCTAAATTTTATCTTTTACCATATTTTAATAATTTTTTTTATCAATCTATTTCGTTGTTTTGCACGTGATGCAAAATTAATTTAAAGTATCACAGAAAGAAAAGATACCACGTGATCAGCATTTAATAAATAAAATTCTAAAAATAAATCTTTAAAAACTCATCAGAAATCAGAAAATGGAGGTGAAGATTCGAAAAGGTTTCCTTTTAAAGGAATTTTTAGTATCTTTCTCGTGATATAAATTTTATAACCCTCAGATTATTATTTTTAATGCAAACTTAAAAAAAACAGCTTAACAATTTAATTTTAAAAAATCTAAGACGAATTTTTCAAAAATCTTTCTTAGTTCACCCCTACACTCTGTATAAGAAGAATCACCATGCAAAATGTCAGCCCTTTAGGACCACCGGTTTGGTCTGTGCGTTATCCGTTAGTCAGTTACGGAACTGTTTTATATATATAGATATGTATGGACACGCGATGGATACTAATTTAACAAGTCCGCAGAATGTGGATCACAGCAGTAGATGTAGAGTAAGAAAAGGTTCGGAAAAACGAGAGAGCTTTAGTAAAGAGAGAAGAACCAATTTCATTTAAGCAAGAAACATAAGATATATACTTGTTTCTTTTAGAACAGCGCATTCATTAACCTTTTCCTTACGGGGTGGGATAGCATGTATCCTAAGAATTCGGATCCAAGATATATGTATGTATGTGTATGTATGTATGTATGTATGTATGTATGTATGTATGTTTGTACGTATGTGTATGTATGTGTGTGTGTGTGTGCATGTGTGTGTATGTGTGTGTGCGTGTATGTATGTGTGTATATCTGTGTGTGTATGTGTATATGTGTGTGTATGTGTATATGTATGTATGTATGTATGTATGTATGTATGTATGTATGTACGTATGTGTATGTATGTGTGTGTATGTGTATGTGCATGTATGTATGTGTGTGTATGTGTGTATGTGTGTATATGTGTGTATATGTGTGTATGTGTGTGTGTATGTGTATATGTATGTATGTATGTATGTATGTACGTATGTGTATGTATGTATGTACGTATGTGTATGTATGTGTATGTATGTGTGTGTGTGCATGAGTATGTATGTGTGTGTGCGTTTATGTGTGTGTGCGTGTATGTATGTGTGTGTGTGTATATGTGTGTATGTGTGTGTGTGTATGTGTATATGTATGTATGTATGTATGTATGTACGTATGTGTATGTATGTATGTACGTATGTGTATGTATGTGTATGTATGTCTATGTATGTGTGTGTGTGCATGTGTATGTATGTGTGTGTGCGTTTATGTGTGTGTGCGTGTATGTATGTGTGTGTGTATGTATGTGTGTGTGTATGTGCGTGTGTGTGTGCATGTGTATATGTATGTGTATGTGTATATGTGTGTGTGTATGTGTATATGTATGTGTGTATATATATATATATATATATATATATATATAACCCCCTTAATGGCCGTTCTTACAAAGGGGGTATGATATTTCCCGTTCTAAACAGGGAATCGGAAAAATGAGCCCCGTAATCTAAAGGTTAATGATAATTATTTGAATGAAAACGCAATGGAAAATGGTTCTAATGACCAGAAGCACCAAAATTTTCACAGAGGAATCTAGGCAGGGCCAAACATGAAAAAAAAAATTGAACAAATTTTTATTATTATTTTAAAGTATTATCTTGGTTGATAATCCCCAGATACAATCAAATAATCTGTGCCAAAAGCTTTTGTTTCAGGCAACTATATAAAATTATGCAAATGTTTTTGATGTGTAAATCGGGATAAAATTAATAATGCAGACGCTTGCCATGCGGGTAAAAGAGACTACTGAAGATGCATAACTTTCTTCCCGCCATATTTATACTTGTTTATTTGTAATAACTCAAAAATTATATAAGTAAATGGGCAACACGAAGTTCGAAAACGAAATAATCCCCGTATCAATAACTTTTCAAGAATAAGAAAAGTAATATCCTAACTTACAAATTAAAAGCAAAGATAATTTTTTTTCAATAAAAAACATTAAACTCTTTAATAACAAGTTATTCTGTATTTTTAAACTAATGTGTTTTGTCCGACATGAAGAGCTCATTAACTAAAGTCATCTATTTTTGTTCTAAATGTATTGTTACGACTGACAGCGAATTTTAACTGCACATATGATATGTATTTAATTATTGCATTAGTAATAAATACCGATAAATTTTCGGAATAAGTTCAATCTGTTGCACTGAATCCAGAATCTGTGCTTCTTAAGGCATCAGTAAAAAGGGACAAAATAAAATAAAATAAAAATAAACAAAACACATCATCTGATTTTGCAACGAAAGGGCTCTTTGCAAAATAAGTTACGCTCGTATCAACCAGTTATAAAGGGTGTCCGGGCTAAAAGTATCCAAAAGTTATGACTTCTTTTTACGGAACTACCCAGTAGAATTTTTTAAAAATTTACTTAAATAGAAAGACCAAATCACTAAGTTTTAATAGCAATCATAGATTTCGATCATAGTATCATAGATTTCGATGTGTGCACCTTTTGTAGCACGACAAACGTCTAAATGGTAATCCAGTTCTCTCCAAGTGTTTCGCAGCCTATCAGGAGTTATTAGACGAATTGCTTGAGTGATACGCTTCTTCAACTCATCCACAGTTTCAATCCTTTTTGTTTATACACAACGGATTTAAGGAATCCTCAAGCAAAAAAGTCCTGATATGCTTCGAAACACTTGGAGAAAACTAACTGGATTACTATTTAGACGTCAGTCGTGCTACAAAAGGTGCACACATCGAAATCTATGATACTACTAGCTGAAAACCCGTACTTCGCTACGGAGAACATTCAAATTAAATACAACGGTCAATGTATGCAATTAATGCCAAATACAGTATATATATATATATATATATATATAAAATGCGACGATCAATATATACAATTGATGTAGAAAAAAAATATATATTTATAAAAAAATCGTAAGGGATATTTTTATAGACAAAATAATGTCCAATCGTCTGCCGCATTACCAAGAAAAAAAAATATTTTTTTGTTTATTTATTTGTTACGCACGTGACGATAAATTTATTAAAAGTACCAGAAAAAGAAATCACGTGATCGGCATTTAATAAATTAAATTCTAAAAATTAATCTTCAAAAATTCACCAAAAATCAGGAAATCAAGGTAAAGCTTCGAAAAAGATATCATTTTAAAGGAATTTTTATGACCTTTCTCGTGATATAAATTTTATAACCCTCCAATTATAATTTTAAATGCAAACTTAAAAAAAGTTACTAAAACAGCTTAAAAATTTAATTTTAAAAAATCTAAGAAGAATTCTTCAAAAATCTTTCTTAGTGCACCCCCTACACTATAAGAAGGATCGCCATGCAAAATTTCAGCCCTTTATGTCCAGCGGTTTGGTCTGTGCGTTGTATGTCAGTCAGTGAGTCCGTTACGGAACTGTTTTATATATATAGATGATCGAAATCTGTGATTAATATTAAAACTTGGTGACATGTTCTTTATATTTAAAAAAATTTCTTAAAATTCTAATGGGTAGTTCAGCAAAAATAAATCAGGACTTTTGTACACTTTTAGGCCGGACACCCTGTATTGAGACATGAATCAGCAATTTAAAAGCCGTATCTTGAGTTTAAAATCAACTTTACTCAGTTATGCGACTTCCAACAACTTTACAAGAAAGTGCAACAGAAAATATCATCAGATTTCGCAGCTGCTTCGATGAAGCAATTTCTTCACCAATAGATGGATTCAATTATTACCTTGAAAATGCAACTAGTCGAGGCATGGCATGTAATTTTGATTTTTATTAAACAAATACCAGGCCATTGACCATCAGGACATGAGGCAACGGGCTCTCCAATATTTTTTAACAAAGCAGTCCAAATCATTCAGTGCAGGGCACTCGTCCAGTCGTGTCTTGTCCCACAGGACACAATCAGGTGAATTAGTCAAATTAAAACGAAACAAATGGGCACTAAGACAATCGTGTCCAGTCAAAAGTATAAACTCGGCCACTGTCGCTGCACGGGTGAATCCGGGACACAGTGAGATCCACAAAGCACACTCCATCCATGGGTGTGGCATAGGTCCAGCCAGGATCTATCTCCAGCAGCGTGGGAAGCCACACTACGAAATGAAAGCATCATTAAAGCATGAGGAGAAGAATATAAAAGCATGAGAAGGGAATATATATACAGTGGAATCTCGATCTATCGTTTTTCAAGGGACCGATTGAAATGAACGATAAATGCGGGAAAACGATAGATGCGGAAACATAACAAAGCAATATGATCGTTGGGACTGCATAAAATGAACGACACATACGGAAAAACGATGGATCCGAAAACGATCGATCGAGATTCCACTGTATATATATATATATATATATATATATATATATATATATATATATATATATATATATATATATATATATATACCCATACTTATGAATATGTGTATGTCTGTATATGAATATATATACAGTGGAATCTCGATCGATCGTTTTCGGATCCATCGTTTTTCCGTATGTGTCGTTCATTTTATCCAGTCCCAACGATCATATTGCTTTGTAATAATGTTTCCGCATCTATCGTTTTCCCGCATTTATCGTTCATTTCAATCGGTCTCTTGAAAAACGATAGATCGAGATTCCAATGTATATATAATGTGTGTGTGTCTGTCTGTATATGAATACACATGTGTATATATATATATATATATATATATGTGTGTGTGTGTGTGTAAGTAAGTAAGCAATTTCGGCCACTGCAGCTGCACGGGGTGAATCCGGGACTTAGTGAGATCCACAAAGCATAGGAGTGGCATAGGTCCAGCCAGGACCTAACTCTAGCAGCATGGGAAGTCACACCACAAAATGAAAGCATCATAAAAGCATGAGGAAAGAATATATATATATATATATATATATATATATATATATATATATATATATATATATATATATATATATATATATATATATATATATATATATATGTAAAATCCATTCTTCATGGCATGAAATAAAAGAGCTATTCCCATGACAGATCGATTCAGCCCACTTTTTGAAATTTTAGTGACAAAGCCCTTGATGGACTCCTAACATTTTACATTCGTAATAAAATTTTCCCAAACAATAAGGATGAACCCCACTCAATGACGACATTTTTGGGGACCATTGAATAAGAAGTCACTTATTTCAGAAGCCAATCAAGTAAGTCCATTCTTTAATGCAAATTGTTGCAATAATGCCATTCCAACCCAGAAGCAAGGACTTGATGATAACGGTCAATAGTTTAGTGCTGTTTCATCACAAAAAGAAAAGATAAAATGAGTCAATGACAGTCTATCTGCTATACAGAAGTAAGTACTTGTGAATAATTAAACAATTATTTTCTTTTTTCTCTGTAGTAAAAAAAAAAAAATAATAATTTGAAGACCAAGTCTTTTAGTCACGCAAAAATTGTCTATCTTATAGATTTTGTATGTCGTCAGATAAAAGCTACATCTGCAATAATCCATTCTACAATGTTTATTTGAATTCATATTTTCAGAGGAATTTTTAAAAAACAATGTATATTATTTTATGACTTTTCTCCACTTTTTGTTTCATGGACTGAAACGATTTGGCAAGTGAGCGGCTCAAATATGTCTGATAATATTAAGAAAGTTTAATTTAATCTGAAGAATGTAAATACACTCCAATTGATAATATAATTTTACAGAATTATTATTAAATTAAGTTGATATAAATTAAAATATTAGCAAATCAAGTAACAAGTTATAGAAAGAAATATAATAGAAAGAAGATTGTAAGAAACATTTAGAAAGATCATCAATTACAATCTACCCTTTTTTATGAGGTTTTTATGCATGCATGCGCCCACACGCACACACACAGACACACACATATATATATATGTGTGTGTGTGTGTGTGTGTGTGTATACATATATATACATATACATATTCATATACAGACACACACACACATATATATATATATATATATTCATATATAGACACACATATTCATATGTATGTGGCTGTATATGAATTATATATATATATATATACATATATATATATAATTCATATAGAATGAAATGTAAAAGAAAGAAGATTGTAAGAAACATTTAGAAAGATCATCAATTACACTCTACCCTTTTTTATAAGGTTTTTATGCATGCATGCGCACACACGCACACACACACACACACATATATATATATGTGTGTGTGTGTGTGTGTACATATATATACATATACATATTCATATACAGACACACACACACACATATATATATATTCATATATAGACACACACATATTCATATGTATGTGGCTGTATATGAACTATATATATATATATATATATATATATATATATATATATATATATATATATATATATATATATATATATATATATATATATATATATATATTCATATACATGCACATATATACATAAAGTTGTATTTAGTACTAGGAAAAAACTAAATACTTTATTTTCTACATATTTTAAACACTTAAAAAGTACTACTCATTTCTGCGCACTGATTTTTATTAGAGATATAAATTTCAGTAATTCTAGTGCATGTATTCTCGCTTAACATTCTTCATTATGGGGAGTTACAAAAATGATCTAAGAATTTGTTACAGTTTCCTAGTCTATAAACTGGATAATATACGATCCGAAAACCGGAAAAATGCACAGGATGCCTTTCTATTTCCATTAGTGTGGTTTCAATAATATTTCAGTAGAATGTCGAGTTAAAATGGTTTGACGCTGTCAAAAACTGCACACATATTTTGTATCTTGTACTTTTGGTGGATCCCTTAAAATAAGGATTTTAACCATAGATTTTCGCTGTTATTTTTCCGTTTAGATAAAGATAATAAAACATAAAAGATATATAAAGCAAATATAAAAATTCCTTGTTTTTCCGTACTTCGTATGTTTTCTAGGAATGAGATGTTACACCTTTTAAATTTTTTTTCTCTCTAGAGGAATTCGATTTCTAGGATGAATTGCTATTGATGTTTTTCTTATTATTATACATTACCTAGAAAAGTGTTCTAAAATCTTCGTTTAATCCATATCAAACGCAGAAATAATTTAGGCAATTCTTTAAAAAATTCTCAGAGTTTATAATTAAATCTGCTGTAAACTTCACTTTATAATAGGATGTCGCCAAACAATTAAATATTCATAAAAAAATAATAAACTGTTCAATTTCACTGGGGAAATGGATAATGTGAGCTGAGGAGTTCTGATAATTGTTGCTTGGCCATTAAAAATTCCATATAAGTAAATTGCTCCGTTTCCAAACGGAAGCGATAGCTTAAGCCGGAGTTTACTCCTGATAATTGTTGCTTAGCCATTAAAAATTCCATATAAGTAAACTATCCCGTTCCCCAAGGGAAGCGATAACTTGAGCCGAAGTTTGTTCTTGATAATTGTTGCTTAGCCATTAAAAATTACATATAAGTAAACTATCCCGTTCCCCAAGGGAAGCGATAACTTGAGCCGAAGTTTGTTCTTGATAATTGTTGCTTAGCCATTAAAAATTACATATAAGTAAACTATTCCGTTTTCCAAGGGAAGCGATAGCTTGAGCCGAAGTTTGCTCCTGATAATTGTTGCTTAACCATTTAAAATTCCATGTAAGTAAACTGTTCCATTTCCCAAGGGAAGCGATAACTTGCCGAAGTTTGATCCTGATAATTGTTGCTTAACCATTAAAAATTCTATATAAGTAAACTGTTCCGTTTCCCAAGGGAAGCGATAACTTGCCGAAGTTTGCTCCTGATAATTGTTTCTTAACATTTAAAAATTGCATATAAGTAAACCGTTCAGTTTCCCATGGGAAGCGATAACTTGAGCCGAAGTTTCCTTCTGATGATTGTTGCTTAGCCATTTAAAATTCCATATAAGTAAACTACTCCGTTTCTCAAGGGAAGCGATAGCTTGAGCCGAAGTTTGTTCATGGTGATTTTTCCTTAACCATAAAAAATTCCATATAAGTAAACTATTCCGTTTCTCAAGGGAAGCGAGTCGAAGTTTGCTCTTGATAATTGTTGCTTAACCATTAAAAATTCCATATCATTAAACTGTTCCGTTTCCCAAGGGAAACGATAATTTGACAAGTTTTCTTCCTGGTACCGAATACTAAAGCATGCGTGTAAAAGTGTAATTAAATTTTCGCAGCTAAACTGAATCTTAAAAATCCCTTAAGCCGATTATAAAGCCAACAAACTAGTGACTTAAAATCCAAACACTTCCACGACACTGCATTTTGAATTAAAGAGAACAAAAAAAAAAAAAAAAAGAAGCCTTCCATCCTCCCCCTATGGCTTTTAATTGCTTACCTTCCTCCGCCATGAATACGGCCCAGAGAGATATAAAGGGTTCCACGATCGTAGTGATTAAACACGGAATAAAAGGCGGCAGTCACATGACCTGGGGGACCCCCATGCTATTGACAAAAGCCCAATATCTCTCCCCGGGGATACGAGATAGCAATCGCGGAGGGGGGCACAAACAAATTGGCCCTCGGCTGTAATTAAAGCACAGAAGGGCGAATTTGTAGACCTTCCCTCCATTAAGTTCCGGGGGAAATTTTCCAGCGGGTTCAACTGACCGTGTAGCCGTGAAATCGGCAGCGTTATTAAAGACGCGAGTTCCCGGGAATGGAGTCTTTCTGGATATGGACGCGCTCTGTATATGCCGAATTCAACCAGATCGAGCTCCGAAAAGAAAAGCTGTCATCCGATGCCAACTCTTTCGGCGTGGAGAAGGGATCGCATCGATCGCGTAATGAAAGGAGAGAATACAGAAAAAAAGAATGCTTTACTGTTGGAGGAAGATTTATTAAATATCTTCACAGTACCACCTCAATATTTAATTAATTGAATCTATGGACTTGCAATAACTAACACACACACACACACACACACATATATATATATATATATATATATATATATAATGACAGGTAAAACCAGTAATAGCTCTAAAGCTACTTGCAGCCAGGAACAAATAACATGAAAAGAAAAGTATGAATGGGGTTTTTGACAGCATTTCTTCATCAGCGGTGTCAATGCTGTCTAAAATCCAATGGATTGTTTCCGATGAGTATGATCTATACAATAAACACACTCAGACACCGTACAATCCATGAATAACAGAAGAATTGATTAATAATTGAATTAAGATTGAATAAAAGTACTTAACCAAGGAACACCAAACCTGGCGCTAGTCAGAGTGGAAGTTAAGAACTTGTAACCGCAAGATGACTGACGTCACAAAACCTGCAACCATTGAGGTAGTGGATTCTCAGTTACAGACTTACTTAGGTTACCGTATTTTAGGACTATTATTCCCTTAATTATTTAGTTTTTTATTATTATTACTACTAAGAGTTAATTTTATTTTTATTTTTAGTAGTTATTTTTTCTATTTTAAACACATATATATATATATATATATATATATATATATATATATATATATATATATAAATTAACAAGGCTTTGATATTGACCAAACATTTGAGTATAGGCATAAAAGCCAAAACATAGATGAACTTAATTCAATTAGTATTGAACATTAAAACAAATTACTTTCAAGTAAGGCTCTGAATGCTGCTCTTTTATTGAAAGAAATTAAATAAGAAATAAATGAAATAGAAAACTAGTAATAGCTCTAAAGCTACTTGCAGCCAGGAACAAATAACATGAAAAGAAAAGTATGAAAGAGGTTTTAGACAGCTTTTCTTCATCAGCATTGGTTTTTAGACAGCATTGACACCGCTGATGAAGAAATGCTGTCTACTCTTTCATACTTTTCTTTTCATGTTATTTGTTCCTGGCTGCAAGTAGCTTTAGAGCTATTACTGGTTTTCTCTTTCATTTATTTCTTATATATATATATGTGTGTGTGTTAAGCATTAATTGAGAAAATTTACAGGGGCTTCAAAATAATTAATTTCTAACGTTAAAAGCCATGATTATTCATAGTCAATCAGATTACACGCGTCTACGAATGCATAAGCTATAGGAGTTATTAATAGAGTTGAATGGCCTTGGGGGGGGAAATCAAGAAAGGAGAATAGATAGCAATTATGTTTAGGAAAGAACGCGCATTGGGGCATTTCCCAATCTAGCTGGCCAAAAGTCAGTTTTTCAAAAAACAAACGATGCGGAGAAAAACATAGCTAATAGTGAAGTAGAACAGTGGGGGAATCTACTTATGGCCATACTTGCTCCCCAGTTTGATTCAATTACAGTAAGACCAGTTTAAATTTGATACTAAATTGATTATCTCCAATCTCCAATATTAACTTCGACTTAGTGACAACATAACGTATTTTAGTGCTATTTTTCTGTGTTACAAACAATTACTGACACTAAATAATTATGGATTGTAAAAGGCCAGTGGTAACCTGATCGTCGTGATCCGTTAAATAAATGTCTCGTAGAGTTATCCATAACTGGAGAAATGGCTCTTATTTACCTCTTGTTTATTATGCACTATTTACATCGGTTAATATGTACATCCGTTTCGTTCCTTAGAACCATCATACATCCACCAAGGGGCGCGGAGTTCCTAAATCAGTTCGATATAGAGACCCTGTCTCTTCATTCTGCCCCTCTCTCGTGTCGTTTATGCCAAAAGTCTAATGGTGCATATGCATTCGTGCAGAGTTCTCTGCATGCAGATCCCCGACTCCTGTCATCACATTAGTCACGGTAACATTAGTCACATTAGTCACGATAAGCCCCCAAGGTCCCTCGTGTTTCTTGATCTAGTGTCCCCAGCCCCCATTGTCACCATTTGACCCCCGGACCCCGGGTTCTTTGATGCTCTGCATCCGGACCGAAAGAGGAGGCGATCCACGCATATACAGAGTACGGAGTGAACATCAATCAGTGGATTCCCCAAGGCACAGCAGAGCAGAGTGCATTAATGCAAACGCAGCATAAGTTCAGTCAATTCTTTTTCCCGCTGTCTCCTCTATTTATCCCTTTTCCTGTCTGTCTTTCTGGAACAATCTAGACCTTTCCACACCTCGGACCCCCTCTTCCGGTTCCTTTGTACGGCCCCCTACGGCGATTTTCACCGCCGTCGGCTTTCGCTTTGTTGAATACCGCTAACGGCCTTCGCAAATCATTCTGAATGATGTGCCCACATCACCTATTATTGGTCATTTTAAAAAGGTGCATTCCACTTCGCCACCTGTTTGTATTCTTTTGAGCTTATTGATGGTCCTGTCTCTCACCTTAATTCAGCCCCAATTAAGAATGTCGGACACGAGTCTGACAGTCAGGTATGTATGTTTGTATTTAACAGGAATTTGTTCCCATTTATCTATCTAAAATATAAAATAAGGTAGTGTGGAAAATTCCATATATTTGTGTCAATTTTTGTCGGTAATTTCACTATTCGATAAGGAATTTTTTTTTTATATTTCCCGAAGAGTCCCGATGATTTGTTCTACCTTACTCGAAAGTTCAAGTGATGTAATAAATAACTTTGAAAAGTGTAGCCGCTAATAACCGCTAATTTTGAAGATATTCATTCCTGTTGCAAATCTGCGAATATAAATTCATAAATGATAATCTAATCTATCTATCTAAAAATCCGGAAATATAAATTCAATTAAACTATTTTTATTATTTCTGGATTAAACATTGTTTCAGGGCCATCTGGAGTAAAATTTATGTTACGACGAGACCTTTTCGACCTTATGAATAACCAGGAATTGCCAAATTTAGATAAGAAACTAGAGTACATCAAAGTGTTTTTCCACTGAGTTAACTGCTAACGATTTTTTTACAATTAATGCTAATCTTAATTGTTAAAAGGTTTTACACAAATCCTGTTTATTTAGAAAATTTATTTCCAAATAAAAGCTACCTTAAAAAAGTGTAATAATGAGATAAACTAAAGTAATATGAGCTTTATACCAAGTATTGGACAACAAATATTTTTGGGCAGCAACATCCGACAAATACCCCAGTGTGCAACGTTAGAGTTCATTGAAATATATTTTTTAGGTTAGTGAAGTGCTAAGTTTGGCTGAAGCATATTCTAGTTCGATACCATCACTTCATAGAAAGATAGAAACTCGCGTAGAATTAACTTTCTTCGTTTAAACATACACTGGTGTAAGAAATTAAGAGAATTTGCAGACTTGGTCGATTATCTCTAAAACTACTGTACCGATTTTAATGAAATTTGATATGTACATACATTGATACAATACAAAACAAATAACCGTTCAATAATTGTAAGACACACGCATGATCGTGCGTAACACTCGTTGGAGTCGGAAGGTATGAAACAGCGGTTGCAGAATAAACAAAAAAAATGGGTTAATAGATGGTGTTATTTTGCAGCAATCGGTTAATTTCAAATTGTAACAGTAAAAATGAGTAACCACCAACGTTTAGATGATGGAATGACGTGGCGAATTGGGGGGAGGCTAGAAGCAGGCCAATCTCAACTTCAAATTTGTAGAGAGTTCAATTTAACGCCCAGCGTCGTGTGTAACTTATGGAAACAGTTCCAGGATACCGGATCCATCGAGAGAAAGCCTGGGCAAGGTCGTCCAAGAGCCACGACGGCCAGAGAAGATCGCCATTTGTCGATTATAGCGAGGCGTAACAAGAGTGCTACAGCTTCTCAGCTCTCTCGTAACTTGTATGCAGCCACAGGAACCCGTGTATCAAGAGTGACTGTTTCCAAAAGACTTCCTGAGAGAGGGTTGTTTGCAAGAAGACCTGCTGTTTGAGTCCAGCTCATTTCTACGAACAGGAGAATCCGTTTATCATGGTGCAGAGAGCATAGAGATTGGAGTATGGATCAATGGGAGACCGTTCTCTTCACTGATGAGTCCCGGTTCAGCCTAAACACCGATTCTCGCCGTACGTTCATATGGAGAGAACCAGGGACCCGCTACCTACCCTCCAATGTCCGCGAAATCGACCATTATGGCGGAGGAGGTTTAATGGTCTGGGCAGGCATCATGTTGGATGGCCGCACACCTCTCCATGTCTTTGAAAGAGGCACTGTGACTGGTGTGAGGTATAGGGATGAGGTCTTGGAACACTATGTTCGCCTTTTCAGGGGTGCAGTTGGCCCTGAGCTCATTTTAATGGACGATAACGCGAGGCCACATAGTGCTCTACTGGTCGACGAATTTCTAGAGAATGAGGATATTCGCCGGATGGATTGGCCAGCTAGATCTCCAGAACTTAACCCTATACAGCATGTCTGGGACGCTCTGGGGAGGGCAATTGCAACTCGCAAACCCCCCCCGAGAACCATCCAGGGAATCAAAACAGCGTTTCTGAACGAGTGGGACCAGTTGCCACAGGAAATGATAAACTGCCTTATTTCAAGTATGAAATCACGCTGCGAGACCTGTATATCTGTAAGAGGGGACCATACCCTCTATTAACCCATCTATTAACCCATTTTTTTGTTTATTCTGCAACCACTGTTTCATACCTTCCGACTCCAACGAGTGTTACGCACGATCATGCGTGTGTATTACAATTATTGAATGGTTATTTGTTTTGTATTGTATCAATGTATGTACATATCAAATTTCAATAAAATCGGTACGGTAGTTGTAGAGATAATCGACCAAGTCTGCAAATTCTCTTAATTTCTTACACCAGTGTATATGAACACTAGCTGAAAACCCGTACTTCGCTTCGGAGTACATTCAAATTAAATACAACGGTCAATGTATGCAATTAATGACCCAAAAAATAAATATATATATATATATATTTATAATAAATGCGATGATCAATGTATACAATTGATGTAAAAAAAAAATATATATATATATATATTTATAAAAAAAATCGTTAAAAAGGGCAAAATTTCAGCCCTTTATGTCCAGCGGTTTGGTCTGTGCGTTGTATGGCAGTGAGTCAGTGAGTCAGTCAGTTACGGAACTGTTTTATACATATAGACTAGCTGAAAACCCGCACTTCGCTACGGAGTACATTCAAATTCAATACAACGGTCAATGTATGCAATTCATGCCAAAATAAATAAATAAATATATATATATATATATATATATATATTTATAATAAATACGACGATCAATATATACAATTGATGTAGAAAAAAATATATATATTTATAAAAAAATCGTAAGGGATATTTTTATAGACAAAATAATGTCCAATCGTCTGCCGCATTAGCAAGAAAAAAATATTTTTTTTTGTCTATTTAGTTGTTACGCACGTGACGATAAATTTATTGAAAGTACCAGAAAAAGAAATCGCGTGATCGGCATTTAATAAATTAAATTCTAAAAATTAATCTTTAAAAATTCACCAAAAATCAGGAAATGGAGGTAAAAATTCGAAAAAAAATTCATTTTGAAGGAATTTTTATGATCTTTCTCGTGATATAAATTTTATAACCCTCAATGTATTATTTTTAATGCAAACGTAAAAAAAGTTTAAAAAACAGCTTAAAAATTTAATTTAAAGAAATCTAAGAAGAATTTTTGAAAAATCTTTCTTAGTGCACCCCTACACTATTAGAAGAATCGCTATGCAAAATTTCAGCCCTTTAGGTCCAGCGGTTTGGTCTGTGCGTTGTATGTCAGTCAGTGAATGAATGAATCAGTCAGTTACGGAACTGTTTTATATATATAGACTATAGAGCGGATTTAATACTAATCAGAAATTTGCCTGAATATGCTGATGATATCAATTCCGGTAACAAAATATGTTCGAATGCTTCCCCTTTTAAAATATTCTACGAAGAATTAAAACGTTGGCGAACGGAAGCGAACCCGTTTTTGTGCGTGAAATGTTTAGCGCATCAAAATGCAAATGCAATTAGTAGAATATCTTTTTATCCAAATAATTACACATCTGCGCGTCTTTGTCTTGCTGTTGGCACTGCTTGTTTGCCATTAACTTTTATTCTACTGTTTGCTTTCATCGAAAATTCGAAGCTTGACAACAAAGCACCTGCTTAATTAACAAACTGCTTGTGACTCCATCCGAAAGAAAAAACACCTTCCCGCAGTTTGCCAATTAAGAAAAGGTCTTTTAATTACCTTTAAATTCTTTTCAATTAGGACCAAAATTATCGGAATTCTTATTTGTTTCGGGAAGGAAGCTCTGCTATCAGGTTTTCTTGCAGAAACTTATAGAGACGAGAGTCCTAAATTAAAGCACTTAATTTGTTTGTTTGTTTTGGCATCGCTCTTCTTATTCCAGATATGCAAGATTCCAGCTTAAAAAGCCGAGGCACAGAGAGAGAGAAAAAAAAAAAAAACTGAATAAATGACTTCTTTTTCACTTCTGAAACAGCACCACCCTGTTTTCCGCGTAACACTTCACTCTAAAGAGGAGAACGACACCTCACAGATAAGAAGCCATCTGCCTAAACGAATTTCGATTTAAATTTTTCTCAGTTGTGGGCGATTTCTTTTCAGAGAATATATCCTTCATTTTTCGCCTTCCCCCTTTTTTTCATACCTCGTGTCGGCACCTTGTTCTTTAAAAGACTCGCATTTCGGATGAAGTCTCCTTTTTGCTTTGAAGGATTCTCTGAAGAAGAAGAAGAGAAGAAGCCAGTTCCCTTCATCAATGAAAGAAGGAGGAAAGAGATGGGAATTAAAAGTTTTTCCTTGACGGAGACAAAGAAAAACGCCCGGGATTTTGTGGTCTTTTTCGGTGCCTCCTTCAAGGTGTACTTATATTTCTTAACAAGTTTTCTTGATGAGGGAGATATATTGGGAGTCCCTCAACACACTGCCGTAATTTGAAGTGTTACTCCATGTATGAAGTGATGTGTAATTTCGTTTCGCGGTTTTTAATGGCTATTTAGGATGATTTTTCTTAAAACGGGTAGCAAAACAATCAAAAGCTAAACGTTTTCATTTGATATTCGCGGAGGCTTCTATTCAGGCGGAATTTTTGTTGTTTTTGAAAAGAAGCAGCAAAAATTAAAAACGCGCAAAAAAAAAAAATATATTGCACAATGGTGTAATTGGGGGATTTCATTTACGAGCAATTAAGTTTTTTTTTTTTGTTTGTTTGTTAAAAAAAAAAGATGAAATGGAGCTTTAAACATATTAAACGATTCGAAATTTCTGAAACACTGAATTTACTTTCAGAAAATTTAAAAAGGAACTCAAAGATAAAATGTTATAAATATTGCGTATATTTAAAAATACAATCAAACTGAAACGAAGCTAAATTGCGCCTGCGATTACAATATATATAGCCATAGAAATATATTTAACCTTTTCCTTACGGGGTGGGATAGCATGTATCCTAAGATTATGGGCCCAATGAATGAATTATATATATATATATATATATATATATATATATATATATATATATATATATATATATACTATATATATATATATATACTATATATATATATATATACATATATATATATATATATATATATATATATATATATATATATATACTATATATATATATATATATATATATATATATATATATATATATATACATACATATATATATATATATATATATATATATATATATATATATACATACATATATATATCTATATATATATATATATATATATATATATATATATATATATATACATACATATATATATATATATATATACTATATATACATATATATATATATATATATATACATACATATATATATCTATATATATATATATATATATATATATATATATATATATATACATACATATATATATATATATATATATACTATATATACTATATATATATATATATACATACATATATATATATATATATATATATATATATATATACTATATATATATATATATATATATATATATATATACATACATATATATATATATATATATATATATATATATATATATATATATATATATATATATATACTATATATATATATATATATATATATATATATATATATATATATATATATATATATATATATATATATATATATATATACATGGGTGTGTGTGTGTGTGTTCATTCATTCATCCTTGGGATAAATGCTATCCCACCCTGTAAGGAAAAGGTTAATATTTTTTCTTCTTTTACTTTTCAGTGTTTGATCTTTTATTAAAGATGATGCTTATTAAAGAAATATAAATGCTTATTAAAGAATTCGAATTTTATAGTAATCATTTAAATTAGAAACTTGAATTTTAACTGACACTATCTCAAAAAAATTTCTCTCCGTCATTGATGAGGTAAGGTTAAAAAAAAAAATTTAAGGTATTGATAACAGAATTTAAGAGTATACTAGTTGGTACAAGTCAAAACATGATGGCAGGATAGTGAATAAATGCAGATACAACACAAATTATATACAACACGTTGCCAAATGTTGAAAATAATAATATTAAGAAGAGATAAATGCACTTTAAAAAATGACTATTGAACCCAATAAAAAGAAATAAGGTTTACTCAACAGCGCGAAATAAACAATTTTCGTCAGGTTTAATTCTATATTTCACAAATATAATTAAAAATAAAAATGGCAGAGAGAGAGAGAGAGATCTAGATAGATTCCTCGGTATAAACAAATTGACGTGTTTATTCGGCCTTTTGCTTTGTTAAGTATCTTAAGCCAGATTTAAACATGTCACTGAGCATGCGCCAGAAACAAATTAATGTGCATATGCGGCCTCGTGCTTAGCGAGACTCTAAAGCCAGATTTAAACATGTCATTGAGCATGCGTAGAATGCAATAATAAATTGTAAATTATCGCTAATTAATAGAAATTGTGGTCACAAAAACTAAATTTGATACATATATAAATTAAAACTCTTTCGTTTAAGATCAAAATGAAGTAAATTGACGGAGTAGTTTTCTCTCACGGACTGCCAAAAATATCGGCTTAGCAACTTAAATACACTGCTGGCCACCCAAATTGCAACACCAAGAAAGACAAGAGATATCACAACAAAATTTATTTTGTAGATAACATGTTGACCAAGTAAATCCAAGATAATCCACAATCTCGGTAGGCCACTATCCTTCCTCTGCCGAACTCGGATACTTGATCAAAAGATGATCGCTGTTTTCGACGAGGCATAATTGATCGTTTTTTTGAAAAAACCACAAGAAAAACACAATTTCCGAACTTGAAATCGTCGAAATCTCCAAGCCTTAAATAGCGCTATATATATATATATATATATATATACATGCATATATATATATACACATACATACATATATATATATATATACATACATACATGCATATATATATATACACATACATATATATATATATATATACATATACATAATACAGTGCAGTAACTAGGCAGAAACAACGGGGGCACCCGCCCAGGGCCCACTTGGAAGGGGGCCCAAAATGCTGTATCTGTTTCATTATTTTCCCAAACCGAATTAATTAAGGGGCCCAAATGCAAATTCTTGCTCAGGGCACAGGAATGGCTAGTTACGGCACTGAATATATATATATATATACATATATATATATATATATATATATATATATATATATATATATATATATATATATATATATATATATTGTATATATATATATATATATATATATATATATTGTATATATATATATATATACACCGATATATATATATATATATATATATATATATATATATATATATATATACATAATACAGTGCAGTAACTAGGCAGAAACAACGGGGGCACCCACCCAGGGCCCACTTGGAAGGGGGCCCAAAATGCAAATTCTTGCTCAGGGCACAGGAATGGCTAGTTACGGCACTGAATATATATATATATATATATATATATATATATATATATATATATATATATATATATATATATATATACAAATACACATATATATATACAAGAATTCAATACACGGTCACCCCTAGTATTGTTCCGTGGCACCATGACAGCCCAGCGGTATGTTCATGAAATCCTGCAACCACATGTGTTGCCACTCATGCAACGGCTCCCAGGAGCCATTTTTCAACAAGACAATGCTCGGCCTCATACGGCGAGGGTGTCACAAGTTTAGTTTTAAATAAACATTTTTAAAGGGGATACAAGAATAATTTATTTTGCGAATGTCAGGAAACAAATTTCATGAAATTTATCATCGCTATTAAATTAAAAATTTATCTAATATATCGTTCAGGAAAAATTCAAAATTAGGGACTTAATTGTACGGTTTAAAATTTATTTTCAATGACTGACTTAGCCGAATGAATCATGGGCCGAATGAATTTACTAAAACATAACAAAAATGTTCTACTCGCCTTCATTTAACATACAATGCGGATAATATAGTCCCTCCCTTCCTCTATTATTTATTTGATTGTTTTTAAATAAATAAAGGAGTAATCAGGCATAAAAAAATATCTTTACAGCAGAAGTATATAACGAGGATTCATCGTACCTTAATCGAAGTAACTCTGCGAAGCTCCCTTTAATAATTATCAATACAGGAACGATAATTCAATGAAAAAAAAAAGAAATTTTTTAATGTATCCTAACAACTGATAAAAACCACACACATGCAAAAAGAAACTTCAACGTCTATCCATGGACCATGATGAAAACGCACTCAGTGAAGCATAAGAGCTTTGGTCTGTAACTCTATTATCTAAAACTCAATTAGGAAAAATGGTGGAAAAAGTCATCGATCAGTTTTCTTTCTTTTTTTTTCTTTTTTTGAAAAATCAATTTCAAAATTCATCATTTTATTATTCCCGAATGAAAAATATTTACGGAAGCAATGGACTTTACGAGGCAATTACCAGATGCATTTCTTAAAAAAATATCCAGCCAGAAATGAAATTATTCTTGCAAAAATACATATACACTTGCGCACATATACATAAATATGCACATACACATATATACATACATAAATATACACATACAGGGCCTGTGGCGGCCTTGTCGTACAGCGCGCAGGCTTTCGGTGCTGAGGATGCTCGGGTAGAATCCCGGCGTCGGGCCATTAAAATGCCTCTGTTTGTGTCGTCCCTCCATAGGGGGTAATGCTGGTCCGCCTATATGGTGCCCCCTTAAGGGGATGGTGGACTTTTGAAAACGATTTTTGAAATTTTTACCACAGAGATATGAAATTTTGTATATATATTCATTGAAGTATAACAATATTAAACACCTTATAAAATTTTATAAATATTTTTAAAAAAATATTTTATAATTAAAAAATTTAAATTAAATTACCCTTCTTTAAAATGCTCCTTGCGACTCAATTTTAAACTTTTCCCCTTAATTTTGCATTTATATTGCTTATAAATACTTTCTGAACAAAGTTATGTATTTTTTTGTACTTTCGTTGATTAGTTAATTTTTAGAAAATATTTTTATGTTTGTACTCTGAATTTTCGCGAAATTTTTGTACTTTTCTACACTAAAGTTAAACTTTTATAACCTAAATGACCTCGAATCCTAAAATGGATACATAACTTTATTTTGATGTATTACAGGAATCTTTATTATAAATTTCATAATATTTCTTCAAAAATTATGACGCGAGGAGCATTTTAAAGACTTGCAAATCTGGAAATTTCTCATTTTGAGAAAAAGTCATTTAAAAGATAATTTTTTATCTACCTTTAATACTTACTACTCTAAAGCCACCGATTTTTCATTTTTCTTTTCACTACACATTTTAAATGCATTTCATTCCAATATTTACATGTTTTTAAAATATTAATACACCCCCAAAAAAATTCCAATTTTTGCTCGATTTTTGGTAATTTGAAAGTCCACCATCCCCTTAATAAAATGGACAGCAAAACTGCGGTGTATTACAGGCGAATGTCTTCACGACAAGTGTCTGTAGATGTACATTTTTGCTTCGAGGAAAAGTTTACTTCCATTCAACTTATAGGAAAATGTGCCATTAAAAAGTCGCAAAGTGTAAAAGCAGTTTCAGGATTAACAAGAGTAAAACCTTATTAGTAGTTTTTAGACAGGTTTAGTTTCAGTTTTCTTTACCGTCACGACCTTTTCAAAATATCAGAACTCCATATCACTCTTGCCCAGACTGCATCAAGAAGCAAAAAAAAGTTAAAAGTTGTAAACAACTTATTGGGTAACAACGCATCGTTTACCTGAAATCCAACAATATCATCAAAAGTCATCAAAAGTCAGTTTTCTTAAGCCGGAAAGGTATTACCTGAGTCTATTGTTACTTGAACCTATCAACACATCTCTTGCCTTAAATCGAACAATAAATAATGAAATGCCCATTCGTTAAAAGGCAGTTTGTAAGGTATACATAAGATTCGATTCACAAGAATCGAACCTTTGAGTGAATGAATTAAAGAAGCTGCTTGAGATATGCTAATTTCGGCATACGCGCTTGGTATAAATACCAAGCAGCTTGATTAATACAGAGGTTGAAGAAGGTTTTGTTAAGGTTGATAGATAAGCGAGAGGGAGCTACGAGGTAAGCAGTTCCAGGTGTTAACCGGCGCTTGCGCTTAGCGGGTCCACAAGCGCCGGTTAACACCTGGATATAGAATACTATATAGAATACTATATATAGAAACTATTGCCGTAAAAGTTGAATAACCAATGCCGAAAAAGTGTAACAATTTCCCGGCAGATTCTATAAGAAATATGCGTACATCAGGAGCTTATTTTTTATGACTTTTCTTCACTAAATCTGAGGTTTAGTGAAGAAAACCGTTCCAAAAGTTTAAGTGGCAGAACTGCTGGTTTGACTCTCTGCTGGTTTGTGAGTATTTGCAAAGTGTATTTCTAGTGAATGTTAATATATACTCCGTACAAGTAGTACGTATGCTTATGACTGTAAAAGCAAATTCTATATGTGCAACGAATTCAATAAACATTGTTTCATGTATAAACTGTGTTTGTATCAAATTCATTTAGAGTGCCCCTTAGTAAAATTATCCATAAGTTTTCTTAAAAGGGCAAAGTCATTACCAGAACTTAAAAACACAAGATTCACGTGTAACAATAGCGGTAATACAGGGTGTTGCCGAATTCGAACGACGAATTCAGAGCGGTGATAGCGAACATCAAGACCAGCAGTAATCACATAGGAATGTATGACCGGAAACGCAAACCTGACGCTGCAGAGCGCTGTTTACTTAATCGAGAGGGGATTATGTAACAGATTATGGTAATTATGTTTGTTTACATAATCTGACCAGGTTTGCGTTTCCAGTCATACATTCCTCAGTGATTATTGCTCGTCTCGATGCCTGCTATCACCCCTCTGAATTTTTTGGTCGAATTCGGCAACACCCTGTACATACTAGTGACTCATTTCACCTTCAAACCGATAAAAAAAAAACTTATCAGTAATAAACATTTGTAATCGGCATAACAACTGTGGTGACTATGATTTGATAATGTTTACCAAAAACAAAAACAAAAAAAAAATGTCCAAGGTATACCCGTTTGAAAATGTGCAGCTTTCCAAATGTTCGGGTAAAAAGAAACAACATGTGTACGTTTCGAAAACTTCAAAGAGACTCCGGTTTTCCGAAGTTTATCTGCGAAACACTTTGCGAATAATTCTTGAGCGACTGCATCTCATTCAACTTTATGAAGCGAGGCATTCATGGCACACTTATTAAAATCTCAACCAAAAATAATGACAATCGTAACGCTCCTTAAAATAATTTTTCTTTGCGCAAACTCAGAGAAGGAAGGCATCAAGAAAAAGGATCTCCACGGATTACGTTAGACTTCCTCAAGACCCATCCTCGTAGAAAACACTGCCTGCGATTTTCTGCATCAACTCTTCCAGCAAAGTTTTACACGAGATTTTTAGCTGAAGAAAACCGTGATATGGGAATAAAACTGTTCTTTAGTTTTATGCATCTAGATCTTCCTTTAACAGCTTAAAGGCATAAAATACATGCGAAGAACTCTTTTTTAGAATTTGTTCGCGCTACATTTACTCCATACTTTTTGCTGTTGTCAGTCGTTGCCAATTTGTTTCTACTGAATCTCGAGAGAGAGAGGGGAAACAAATAAATAAATAACTGCGAGGCTCCGTTGTAGCTGCAAGCGCTGGACTGTGTAATTATTATTCGCGCAGAATTTCTGGCATCTTGTTGTCAGAACGGGAGATAACAAGCTACCGGTGGCAACAGTCAGGAACTTGCGTTTCGGAGGCAAAGTGGCACAAATCCTTTCGGGCCTCCGCTGGCATTGTCTTCTCGACTTTTACTCGTTAATGAAATTACACTGTCGTCGAAGATGTTTTGTGCTGCGAATAATTCAGTTTTGTCGCGAAATTTGTAAATAAATGGTGATGTATGCTTGTCTTCCTTTTTAAGGGTACTCCGCTAGGTTACTCGAGATTTTTCTTTCAAAAGTTCACTTCTTTAAAACTTATCGGATAATGAAATTTGAGTTCCTGAAACTCGCTGATAAATATTCATTTCCTTTCGTTAGAAATAATGAGTTAGTTCGTCCCATTAGTCATATTTAGTACGATTTACAGGAAACTTGTGGACAACACATGTAATGAACACTGAGATGGCTACATGTTATACAAAGGAATCCATTAAAGTATTAAAAACTTTATGGAGATCATTGATTACTTCTTTTCTCCTTATTTCATATAAATAGGGGGAAACTAGATAGTCATATTAGGAACACACCTACTTGAGATACAGCACGGGTAACTCCCGAGTGTTTTCACCATCTTAATGGTAAATTTTACTGGAGTAGGGATTTCTTCGATAATATTGACTCTATGGAGTCTTTAATCGGTTCTGAACAAAATGTAGCTGCTTAGAGGGGTGCCCGTCGAATAGGAGTGGTCGGTTAGAGAAGTTTCATTGTATGTATGTGTGTGCTTGTTTGTGTGAGAGATTATGCATAGTACAGCTATTTTACTCACCATATTAACCTTTAGCTTACGGGGCCTATTTTTATGATTCCCTCTTTAGAAATCTCATATACCTTTTGAAAGAGTGGCCATTAAGGGGGTTATATATATATATATATATATATATATATATATATATATATATATATATATATATATTCTTGGTCCCGTATTCTTGGGATACATGCTATCCCACCCCGTAAGGAAAAGGTTAAGTTATATATTTTACCTACAGCTACATTTTACAAATGTTAAAAAGCTTTGTAACTTTCTTTTAAGCTTAGCACCTTAAGTATGTATTCTGTGATTCTCGCTTGACACTAAAGAGTGGAGCAAATTTTCATAATTTTCCCTCTAATGAATTTTCAAGCGTTGTAATCTAAACGTAAAGTTTGGTGTCAAAATAAAAATACACCTATATCCGTTACACCCCCCTTAACTTCTAAACGGTGACAGCTTAGGCCATAAAGTTGGTGTCTAGGTATAGTAAAAAGGCTATGCGCTACTCGACGAGACAACTTACAACGCCATCTATCGGAAAATTTTGGAATTAGCATTTGTATCTCAAAAAACGGTACAAGATACGGGGAAAAAGTCAACTACAAAGTTGTTCAGCATCATCGATTTAGTAAGAAGAGACACCTTGCGTACATTAATGCTTAAAACAGAATGTAGAAAATGAACATTTGTTGGGTCACGATTTCGAAAATTGTCATGTCATAAAGAGTGTAAGAAAGAAACTGAGACACTTCCCTATCTTCAGGATCATTTATTTATGCTGCTGAAAATGCTCTCCATTAGCTACTATACACATTTGCACCCTGGACTGGATTTCTCGCTGCACATTGTGCAACATGGCAGGTGTTACGGAGACACAAGCATCAGTAATGCGTCGTCATTTTTTACATTCTATTTTGAGTATTAATGTGCGCAAGGTGTCTTTTCTTACTAAACAGATGATGCTGAACGACTTTGTAATTGACTTTTTTTTTCTCGTATCTCGTACCGTTTATGAGATAAAATGGCTCATTCCAAAGTTTGCCGATAGATGGCGATGTAATTTGTCCCATCGAGTAGCGCATAGCCTTTTTACTATACCTAGACACCAACTTTATGGCCTAAGCTGTCACCGTTTGGAAGTTAAGGGGGGGGGGAGTGTAACAGATATAGGGGGAACCCTGTATAAGCCGCGGTGCAAGTGTTGATCAAAATGTTACGGTCTGTTCTTATACATATCCAAGTTCAGTCATGACAAATAAGGTAGAACAGCAATCTGAAGTTAAGTAACTTTTACCCAATCCCTTTACTATATAGAATTCGGGGTAATGTGAGTAAATTATCAATCAGGAAATACCTCTGATAATATATGCTGACAAACATTTTAAAATGCATAAAACAGTTTATCGTAGGTATTGTGAAAACAACTGTTCATATCGTATGTCTGGGAGATATATATATATATACATATATATATAAATACACACACACACACACACATATATATATATATATATATATATATATATATATATATATATATATATTGGATCAAATGCTTCTGACATACGAATTGCTTGAAGCTACTATGCGTTTCCATTCATAAGAGTTAAAAGAGAGCACAAAATCCAAAGATTTCTATAACATATGCGTAAGCACGTGCTCTAATTTGTCCACAGCTAGAATCTTGAATATATCAATATACAATTTTTCTTTTATAAATTTTATTTTTTGAAATGCTGTATTAACATGAGAAACACTTTTATAGGATTAAAGTATGAATCTATTAAACGTTATTAAACTCTATAGCATTACTTCCGAAAAAAAGACCGTTAGAACTGAAACATCAAATTTAATTTTGCATACAAATTACTCTGATTTCCACTCATATTAACTTTTTTTTCTATTGTAACATATGAACTAAAATATCTAAAATAGGAAAAGAGGAATCATTTAATCAAACAATTAACAAAAAAAAATATCACTGTCGTAAATCTAAAACAATAAAATTTTATTTCACAATTGTGTTGATTAAAGTATGCGAATGATTAATTTTGCCTGGTTATATCTATTAAATTTGAATCGATATACACACAGGAAAAACGAATATTTTAGTGATGATATATTTTTAAAAAATAGTTATCAATAATGCAGTGACTTCGTAATGTCTTTGCAATATCCACGAAATTCAGAGTCACTTCTCTTATTCTCAGCGCGTTTTCTATAGGTCCATTTATTCTGTTGTTTATATGCGTGTGTTATGCGGGTTTATCAGAAATCAATTCTAATATATTTTTTCAATAAATAATCATGTTTCATAACTAACTATGATTAAGCCAAGAAACTTAACTCCTTTTTTTACGTATATTGATTCTCCTCTATATGTATGAAAGTATGTTTGTGCCGGTCAATCAAGAATCTGTTCTTAAATATTACTTTAAGAGTCGTACGTTTATCATATAACCCTCATTTAATTTAATTCTGAGATTTAATGCTTCATAATTAGACAAATGAAAGTGTTAAATCTCAGTCATCCTGGATTTTTTTTTACTTTTATTGATTTTCCTGTATATGCATGAGAGTATGTTTGTTCGGGTCAATCAAGAATCTGTTCTTAAATATTGCTTTAAAAGTCGTGCGTTTCTCATAACTCTCATTTCATTCAATACTGAAATTTAATGCTTCATAATTAGACAAATCAAAGTGTTAAATCTTAGTAGTCCTGGATTTTTTTACATATATTGATTCTCTTGTAAATGTATGAGAGTATGTTTGTGCGGGAGAATCAAGAATCTGTTCTTAAATATTGTTTTAAGTGCCGTACGTTTCTCATAACTCTCATTTAATTTAATTCTGAGATTTAATGCTTCATAATTAGACAAATGAAAGTGTTAAATCTCAGTCATCCTGGATTTTTTTTTACTTTTATTGATTTTCCTGTATATGCATGAGAGCATGTTTGTTCCGGTCAATCAAGAATCTGTTCTTAAATATTGCTTTAAAAGTCGTACGTTTCTCATAACTCTCATTTCATTCAATACTGAGATTTAATGCTTCATAATTAGACAAACCAAAGTGTTAAATCTTAGTAGTCCTGGATTTTTTACATATATATTGATTCTCTTGTAAATGTATGAGAGTATGTTTGTGCGGGATAATCAAGAATCTGTTCTTAAATATTACTGTAAGTGCCGTGCGTTTCTCATAACTCTCATTTAATTTAATTCTGAGATTTAATGCTTCATAATTAGACAAATGAAAGTGTTAAATCTCAGTCATCCTGGATTTTTTTTACTTTTATTGATTTTCCTGTATATGCATGAGAGTATGTTTGTTCGGGTCAATCAAGAATCTGTTCTTAAATATTGCTTTAAAAGTCGTGCGTTTCTCATAACTCTCATTTCATTCAATACTGAAATTTAATGCTTCATAATTAGACAAATCAAAGTGTTAAATCTTAGTAGTCCTGGATTTTTTACATATATATTGATTCTCTTGTAAATGTATGAGAGTATGTTTGTGCGGGATAATCAAGAATCTGTTCTTAAATATTACTGTAAGTGCCGTGCGTTTCTCATAACTCTCATTTAATTTAATTCTGAGATTTAATGCTTCATAATTAGACAAATAAAAGTGTTAAATCTCAGTCGTCCTGGATTTTTTTACTTATATTGATTCTCTTCTATATGTATGAGAGTATGTTTGTGTGAGTCAATCAAGAACCTGTTCTTAAATATTACTTTAAGAGTCGTACGTTTCTTATAACTCTTGTTTAATTTAATTCTGAGATTAAATGCTTCATAATTAGACAAATAAAAGTTTTAAATCTCAGTCTAAATTATCTTAAAAAGTCATGAGAAACACGCAATTTTTAATTACCACAAGAAAGTACTTCTGCTTTAAACAAACATTTTATCCATTTTAGGGATGGCACAGATTAAAAATTGTGTACTGCAAATGCTTCTCAAGTACGCTTTTGAGATCAACAATTTCTCAACAAAGCTTAAAAATAAAGGTCAGATCCCAGTTTACCGGGTGAGAAATATAGATTTCGTAATTTTGTTTCTTATGAAATTTTTATTTATTTTTTAATTATATACACTTAACCTTCCTATACCACGATTCGTTCGTTTCGCGTTAATTGGAAACCGCGTTAAGGGAAACTCAGAAGTACATATGCATATAGAAATCATACTGATTCTTTCTGCTATATAAACTGCATCTTTAGAGCACCATATTATAATGAATACGGTTATGAAATATAATTCATGCTATAGGGAATCTGCTTAACGCTGACGTGTACTAACCTATTGGATTCGCTCATCCCAATGTTAACCTATGGAGAAAATGTGTCCATGGATTGCCGACCTGGATTAAAAAAATTCTTTTAAAATATTGTACTCCGTAATAGAGGAAGATATTTGACACCTTGGCGCATTTTTCGTTTTATTTTTCAATTCCTACTATTAGTTCACACTCTCTCTATATATATCTTGTTCAAATTTTCAATCGTTAATAAAAGTACTTTTTATTCATCCACTCAAGTTCAAATACATTTTTTTAAACTTGTAGTGGATGACACTTGATGTTAATACAGTTTTTTCAAATATTAATTCATTAATTAAATTTAATTAATCAATTTTAGTTTTAGACCTAGAGCGTCTCTTGCTCATGAATAGTAATTTCCCTCTTGTTACTGTGTAAACGGTAGCACTGCGGTATCGCGGGCTTCTCCCGTCCTGTAGGTTGCGGGATCGAATCCCCAAGCTGACAAACTTTTTCTCTCTCTTTCCGCCCCTCCTAATCTCGCACAGTAGGCAAGGTTCTGGCAGGCAATCCATTTTTTCAATTCCTACTATTAATTCACACTCAAATTTTTCTTTGTTGACCTAAGTAGGAATTGACTTAAAAATTTTTTTTATATATTACTTGTTTTTAATGCAAATAATATTTTAAAATCTATATATATAAAACGCGTAGGTATGCGGCACAAAAAATCGACGATATTTATACACTCCGAATGGCAACGGCTGCAACTACCAGATGTAAACATTAGCGGCCGTCCGCAATTTGCAACCTCGTGTCAACATGGATTTAACGCGCTGAAATCAGGAATGCTCGAAAGCGAGCTACACGATCAAGTGCAAATTGGGAACGGTATCAATAAAGAAAGCGGAGAAGAAATAATTCATTAAGAGAGAGGCGTGAAAGAGAGAACATAAATGATCGCGAGGTTAGGCTTAATCGTCGCCGGCACAGCAACCGACAGCCAGTAATAGTTAATTTTCTACAATTTTTTCGGTACTTCCTGAATGTTTATTCCATTTTATAAGTGAAGAAATTTTCCCAACAATTTATTATTTGATATGATTAAGTGGAGATATCTGAATTGTGAACAATATTACATACAGAGAGTGATGTAAACCACACTATATTTTAGTACCTGCTGAATTTTTACTCCCTTTTTTAAGTGAAAAAAAATTTCCCCCAAAAATTTCTTATTTGATGTAATGATGGAAGTTTAGATATCTCAATTTTCAAAAATATTAGATGCAGAGAGGAATGCAATTTTTAAAATCATCGGTGTTGGGTTTCTTAGTTTTTATCTTTAACTCTGTTCTGAAGAAATGGAAATTCACATTTTTTAATCACGACGTTTTAGAATCAGCCTTACAGAGAATACCCCTTGACAACAGATATTTATGATGACAGATAATGGTAACATTTGTAAGGTATACACAAGATTCGATTCACAAGAATCGAACTTTTGAGTGAATGAATTAAAGAAGCTGCTTGAGATATGCTAATTTCGGCATATGCGCTTAGTATAAATACCATGCAGCGTCATTAATAAAAAAGATTGTTAAGGTTGAAAGAGGTTGTTAAGGTTGATAGATAAGCGAGAGGGAGCTACGATGTAAGCAGCTTACGAGGCAGTACTGCTGGTTTGACTCTCTGCTGGTTTGTGAGTATTGAAATGTGTACTTCTATTGAATGATAATATATATATTCCGTACAAGTAGTACGTATGCTTATTGCTGTAAAAGCAAATTCTATATGTGCAACGAATTCAATAAACATTGTTTCATGTATAAACTGTGTTTGTATAAAATTCAAATAGAGTGCCACTTCAAATTATATACACCCAAGTCTGAGGGGTAGAAGTGAGCTATTTACTCTATACATTCCTTACATATGTAACTTTCAGTTGAGTTGTTTTGCAAAAGAAAATATAAAACTAATAGCGACCATGCTGGTCTCGCAGCGGCTAGTTTAAATTATTGTGTGTGTGTGTGTGTGGGGGGGGGGGGGATCTGGTATAGCATGTTTAAAACGCTCCTAAACTCCTTTGATTTACGACATTTATAAAATGAATCCCGTTTCGATGTGCAAGAGAAATTCGCGCTATCAGAAAATACCATTTTTATTGCATTATCAGCCTTTATGTAGCTGTCAATAGTAGACACAGCATTTTTAGACACAGCATTTTCTCCATAGGTAAACATTGAGGTGAGCGAATCCAGTAAGGTTAGTACACAGTAGCCTTAATCTAACTGCGGTCTTATGGAGAGAAATAACGTTGTAATAGTTTCATAGAGTCCGATAATGAAATGCATGTCTTGAATATTAATGACTAGAAGGTAACCCGTCATTTTGACGTCATAATACTAATAATGACGTCATAATGGAAAAAGTATATGAAAGTTAAAAAATATCCCGAATTATATAACAATATTGCATTTAATCCACACCTTGTAACATCCAACCCTTTCATTATTTTTTATTTATTTAGTTTTTTATGCGATTGGAGTAGTAGACTGCCATCCAACCCGTCATTTTGACGTCATAATACTAATAATGACGTCATAATACTAAAAAAGACGTCATAATAGAAAAAGTATATGAAAGTTAAAAAATATCCCGAATTATCTAACAATATTGCATTTAATCCACACCTTGTAAAAGCAAACCCTTTCATTATCTTTTATTTATTTAGTTTTTCATGCGATTGGAGTAGTAGACTGCCATCCAGTTTTTCACAGCTCACTACGGGATATGAATACCTGAGCTATTTGATTCATTCACATTCAAGTTTGTGTACTTTCAGAATTCATCGCAAAAGTAAACAGATTTTTAAAAACTGTTAAATATACAGCTAAAAGCATCCAATTTTTTTAGTTCTGAATGTTTTATAGAAAAATAGGCTGAACAAACGTGATTTGATGGAGAAGATATTAGTTTTTAGGTAAGAAAAAATTCTGATCCACATCTGAAATTGAAATTAAGCCTAACCGGCTGTTTGTTTACTGAGGGCTTCAATTGATAAATGAGTACAGCCCGAAAGTGTTATATAGAGACAATGGCTATTATATATATAATTTCATTTATAATATTTAAAGATGACAGTCAACCTTCCTATAAACGACTCATTCGTACCACGTCATAAGAAACTCAGAATGAGTGTCCGTCAGATTCATAAATTTGTGAGCTATAAAATTAGAAATATTATTCAGAGATCCGTAACAAATTTCTCTGCATAAACATTATCTTCGAAGAAATTAAAAATTATCAGAAGTTATAAAAGTGTTTTTGTATTCCATTTCCCTACATTTGTCAGAATAGTGTTAAGTAACATATACTGCAAAATATTAATGCTTCCTCAAACGAAATAAAAAATTGTTGCTTCCACAAAAATAAACACCAAATTTTAAGGTTCTGTATTATCTAAATATATAAAACAGTTCCCTAACTGACTGACTGACAGATAACGCATCACAGACCAAACCGCTGGACCTAAAGGGCTGACATTTTGCATGGCGATTCTTCTTATAGTGTAGGGGTACACTAAGAATGATTTTTGAAAAATTCTTCTTAGATTAAATTTTTAAGCTTTTTTGTACCATTCTTTAAAGTTTGCATTTAAAAAATAAATATATATATTTATAATAAATGCGACGATCAATGTATACAATTGATGTAAAATATATATATATATATATATATATATATATATATATATATATATATATATATATATATATATAAAATCGTAAGGGCCATTTATTTATTTTTTTTTTGGATAATATTCAATTGTCTGCTAGATTAGAAAAAAAAATATTTTTTTGGTTGTTATGCACGTCACGATAAATTAATTTAAAGTACCAGAAAAAGAAATCACGTGATCAGCATTTGATGAATTAAATTCTAAAAATTAATCTTTAAAAATTCACCAAAAATCAGAAAATCGAGGTGAAGGTTCGAAAAAGATTTCCTTTTGAAGGAAATTTTATGATCTTTCTCGTGATATAAATTTTATAACCCTCAAATTATTATTTTAAATGAAAACTTGAAGAAGTTACAAAAACAGCTTAAAAATTTAATTTAAAAAAATCTAAGAAGAATTTTTCAAAAACCTTTCTTAGTGCACCCCTACACCATAAGAAGAATCGCCATGCAAAATTTCAGCCCTTTTGGTCCAGCGGTTTGGTCTGTGCGTTGTATGTCAGTGAGTCAGTTACGGAACTGTTTTATATATATAGATTAGTATATTTGAATGGTAATATAATGGTTTAGTGATAAATATATTTAAAAATAGGATTTAAATTAGAAAAATATTGTATAATATATGAATCTCGGAAATAACTACTTCATATATTTTTAATTACTGAATCAGCAAAATGCATTTAAAAAGATATGAGTAAGGTATGATAAAGTTAGATCCTGCCTATATAATAAACTGATTAGTGAAATGGAAATACAAGACTGTCCAAATGTGAATATGAGGAAAAGAAATTCCTATGACGCGTGATTAGGGATCACATGATAAAGTGATTAATCACGAGTCACTGGATTAATCACTCCTTCGTCGACAGCAAAACACAAATTTCTTGAGGCTCATTTGTTGAATCGAAAGCATAAAGATTTAAGTCTTACACAACACAAACACTTTATTAAATACGAAGATATGTAGATAGGTGATAGAGGTTTACAAAAAAACCAGAAAATACGCAAAGGTACGCTTTATGGCAGCAGGTAGAAGCAAAATAAGCGAAAATTACGTTTCCTAGAGATTTTTAAAGGACAATGGGAAGTCCAGTCACCACAGACAGACGTAATTGGCCAGATTATGCCTCAAATTGTCAAAACATTCAGTAGGTAAAAGCTCATTGGACATATCCTACCAGAAGTTTTCAGAAGAACGCAAATTAGATTTAAACAAGTAATATAAAAACAAAAATTTTTAAAGTCAATTCCTACTTAGGTCAACAAAGAAAAATTTGAGTGTGAACTAATAGTAGGAATTGAAAAAAAGGATTGCCTGCCAGAACCTTGCCCACTGTGCGAGATTAGGAGGGGGGGGGGGGGAAGAGAGAGAAAAAGTTTGTCAGGTTGGGGATTCGATCCCGCAACTTTCAGGACGGGAGAAGCCCGCGCTACCGCAGTGCTACCGTTTACAGAGTAAGAAGAGGGAAATTACTAGTCAAGAGCAAGAGACGCTCTAGGTCTAAAACTAAAATCGATTAATTAAATTTAATTAATGAATTAATATTTGAAAAAAACTGTATTAACATCAAGTGTCATCCACTACAAGTTTAAAAAAATGTATTTGAACTTGAGTGGATGAATAAAAAGTATTTTATTAACGATTGAAAATTTGAACAAGATATATATAGGGAGAGTGTGAACTAATAGTAGGAATTGAAAAATGAACTCTGAGAAAGCGAAGGGAAAAAGAACTTGATTTATTGCCCTCAAACTGAAAAAGAGACGCTATTTTTGAACAGCTGTGACCATAATAGCCATGTCACGATCCTCGCGAATAAGCCTCAAAAATATATTACACAAAATTTACCTCAGAAATTTCCTTTAAAGTTGTTATTTTAAACTTCGCCGCAAACGTGTTTATACGGTTTAGTTTAAAATTTTCTTTTTTAACTTCTCCATCAACATTTAGCTAATTTTCAATTCCTACGAAGCTTCGAACTCTTGAGATCGAGAGAAGATTATTAACCCTTCGGTGGCAACATCTGCCTCTCGGGCAGCTATGTTTTCTTTATTCAAAGCTGCCCCCACACACACTTCGACCTTGGGTACTGTGAGTCTACACCTGCTTCAGGCAGCATCTTGTCTTCATTGTGGAAGGGTGATTAGTGACGCCAGGCTTCTATGGTTCAGGTAAACATTATGCTGCGTTTGCATTGATGCACTCTGCTCTGCTGTGCCTTGGGGAATCCAGTGATTGATGTTCACTCCGTACACTGTATATGCGTGGATCGCCTCCTCTTTCGGTCCGGATGCAGAGCATCAAAGAACCCGTGGTCCGGGGGTCAAATGGTGACAATGGGGGCGGTGGACACTAGATCAAGAAACACGAGGGACCTTGGGGGCTTACCGTGACTAATGTGATGACAGGAGTCGGGGGTCTGCATGCAGAGAACTCTGCACGAATGCATATGCACCATTAGATGAATCAGGGCAAAAATTAAAATCCCAACCCAATCACTCGTTCGATTCACTATAAATGCCTCTACAAAACGAACCGTAACTTTTTTTTTATTAAAGCAATAGCACTTAGACATACATCTATACACTATTATGTGCCACTAAAATACAAGAAACAAACAGAAGAAACAAAACACAGAACAAAATAGCATATAGAAATCTTGGAGCAGAAACAACAGTCTAATCGGGCCGATGACCATTCGTCTTTTTCAGTTCTCTGGCCTCCCAATATCTGCCATAAAGACAGTTACTTGATAATGCGGAGCACAGTGGCAAATGCTGTGCATCCATAGGCACTCGCATACCACAAAGAGTACATACAGTTTGGGCTTTCGAAAGGACTCTCAGATAATCAGGGCCAGCCATCAGACTTTCCTAGTTAACAAAAAGCTCCAAAAACTAGGGGAAAAAAGCATCAAATTGACAAAAGCTCCATTCAGCCGTAGATTATTTAGCGTTATCCAGGGTACACCACGAGGAGGCGATCTACATTACACCAAAATACGAACCGTGATATAACCTTATAGAGTATTATACATGAAACAATGTTTATTGAATTCGTTGCACATATAGAATTTGCTTTTACAGCAATAAGCATACGTACTACTTGTACGGAATATATATATTGACATTCAATAGAATTACACTTTGCCAATACTCACAAACCAGCAGAGAGTCAAACCAGCAGTACTGTCACGTAAACTTTGGGCCCCCTAAGCACTGGCGCAGGATAGCACCTGGAACTGCTTTCCTCGTAGCTCCCTTAACTCGCTTATCTATCAGCCTTAACAAAACCTTCTTCAACCTCTGTATTAATCAAGCTGCTTGGTATTTATACCAAGCGCGTATGCCGAAATTAGCATATCTCAAGCAGCTTCTTTAATTCATTCACTCAAAAGTTCGATTCTTGTGAATCGAATCTTATGTATACCTTACAACCTGTGATAAAAGGTTTCTGTCCAATAGAAACTGGTCAAGAATTAAGGAGAAATATCGGTGTGAAATCTGTTGCGCCATCGCTTTATACAGAAGAAAGAAAGGGTCACCAGTCGCTCACTTGCATGGCCACCTCGCTCCCCGGATCTAACCCACGTTACTTCTTTCTGTGGCGTCATTTAAAGTCCAGTGTGTATCTAGGTGGAGTCTCTAACTTGGCGGCCCTAAAGAACATGATATCCCGGACTGTAAGGAACATTCCTGGTGACATGTTACGCTCGGCCGTCGAGAACGCAATGTTCAGGATGCAATCTGTCGTCCACCAGGACGGTGGTCACATTGAAGGAGGGAGCAGTAAATTTGCTAAATAAAGCGGTATTGAAGTGAAATTTCTTTGTTATTGATTTGTCTGCATATTACAGCTTTTTTGGTATTCACTCTTTATCTTTATAGCCCGAAATACTGGAGCTGCTGTCGACTAAGCAGTCGTGAATTTGAATTTTGATGATTTACTTGCGTTTTATGCAAATTCTCGAGTGCGCCGACGACAACAGCGCCATATCATCCCCTATCGGCGACTTTTGGAACTATATATATTTTTTTTTTTACGGAACTTCTTTCCCATGTCGTCCTTAGTCTCCCTATCAATTTTGGCGGAATACCGGCTGATAGATCGAACTACAGATGGCTCTGAGTAGTGTCTGTTTTAAAAAAATCCCCCCTCCGTGTATGTATATATATATATATATATATATATATATATATATATATATACAGCGATTTCCGCTTATAAGAATCACGTTTGTTATTACTGTTTTTGATTCTTATAAGCGGTTGATTCTTATAGCCGAAATTTAGGTTTTTGGACAGGCACACACACACCTATATACATATATTATATAATTTACCATAAAATAGTCGTTAATTTACGTTAATTATCTTTTATTAAAATTATTTTTTATAATTTTAAAAATACAACTTCATTTCTAGACCTATAAGTAGATACACATGATTATAGTAAGAGAAGAAAAAATCCAATATTTGTTACAACATACCAGCTTAACAGTTTTAACATTTCAACTACAGGAAGGGAGCAAGAAAAAGTTTTCTATGGTAGTTTGACGTAATGAAGTTTTCAGGAGGCTGCTTCAATACTCTTTCAATACTAATAGTCGCAGACGAAGATTCACCTTCTAGCTTACGTTTCACGGTTTGATAACGTGCTGAATCTACTAATGTCACGTTTGCCTAAGGGATAGTGGACACTTCGCCGAAGATTTATGTGTTTCAGGGTCCAGGAAGTCGCAACCAGAATGTGGGAGGTGGGAAAAAAAAGGGCCCCTATTTTTGTTTGTCAGTGCAGAAAAGTGAAATCGGACCCGGACGAGTAATGATGCCCCCGGGTCAAGCTAATAGGACAGTGTTGTGCTAAATTGTTTGAGGGGAAATTATTATGTTATGTCTAACAAAGAAAGGAATGAATTTTAAGACTATATTCCATCCCATCTTATCAATTTTTCTTTAAAAAAAAAAAAAAAAAAGAAAGAACTTCGTGCCTTTTTAGGGTTTAAGTGACTTTTTTAGAAAAATGAAAGGAAAGCGAAGAGTGTAAACTGATTCTTATAACCGGTGGATTGATTCTTTAAAGCGAAAATTTTAACATGGAAATAATGCATTTGTTTTTGTTTTCGCGATATTGATTCTTATAAACGGTTGATTCTTATAACCACTGATCACTATAAGCGGTGGTTACTGTATATATATATATATATATATATATATATATATATATATATGCAGTGGAATCTCGATCTATCGTTTTTCAAAGGACCGATTGAAATGAACGATAAATGCGGGAAAACGATAGATGCGGAAACATAACAAAGCAATATGATTGTTGGGACTGGATAAAATGAACGGTACATACGGAAAAACGATGGATCCGAAAACGATCGATCGAGATTCCACTGTATATATATATATATATATATATATATATATATATATATATATATATATATATATATATATATATATATATATATATTCATTTTTGGGCCCGTATTCTTGGAATACATGCTATCCCATCCCGTAAGGAAAAGGTTAACGAATGGATATTTGATAAATTAGTCTCAATGTGTATAGACGTCCATGGGGAGAGGCATCAGAAGTCTTAATTGAAGAGGAACCATTATACCTAAACTAGAAGGTAACCCGTCATTTTGACGTCATAATACTAATAATGACGTCATAATGGAAAAAGTATATGAAAGTTAAAAAATATCCCGAATTATCTAACAATATTGCATTTAATCGACACCTTGTAAAAGCAAACCCTTTCATTATCTTTTATTTATTTAGTTTTTCATGCGATTGGAGTAGTAGACTGCCATCCAGTTTTTCACAGCTCACTACGCGATATGAATACCTGAGCTATTTGATTCATTCACATTCAAGTTTGTGTACTTTCAGAATTCATCGCAAAAGTAAACAGATTTTTAAAAACTGTTAAATATACAGCTAAAAGCATCCAATTTTTTTAGTTCTGAATGTTTTATAGAAAAATAGGCTGAACAAATGTGATTTGATGGAGAAGATATTAGTTTTTAGGTAAGAAAAAATTCTGATCCACATCTGAAATTGAAATTAAGCCTAACCGGCTGTTTGTTTACTGAGGGCTTCAATTGAAAGATGAGTACAGCCCGGAAGTGTTATACAGAGACAACGGCTATTATTATACCTAAATTCCGTAACTCATTTCAGAGGAATGTGTTGCTATTTCTTCGTGATTAGTAGTCGAATCCCACGGTATCTTTCAACACACATTTGTATGAAAAATAGCTGAATGTATAGTTTATATTTTTTTTCCGGATTTATTTATAAGTCTGGTAAAAGCCCCGATAATAATACGAAATGGAACGTTCAAAATCTTTAAAATAATATATACTTCGATAAAATAACGCGATATAATCCCAAGGGCGTGATACCTCCGTCACTAACTTTTCACTGCATCACTTTGGAGCTAGAGGAAATATTTAAAGCGGTCGCGCAAGCCTCCACATTATTTATGAAACAGCTTAGTGTAGCTAACAAAACACAACGCCGTAGCGTTCGGTGCCACTCTAATTTCCCTACGTCAATCCGAGCTAAGACCATGCAAATAAATAACTCGCTGGGGCATGACTTGCACCATTATTTCTGGAGAAGAAAGAAAGGAAAAAAAAAGAGAGCTTTACTTCGCACAGGCATTTGGAAAATATTTTTGCATGCCTCTTCTCCGCAGTTACGAACTGCGTTCTTTGCACTAAATTTGAATAACATATGCCGGTAATATTGCCGTCAATTTAAAAGATGAGTTTGCTTACAAAAAAGGAGACTTTTTGCAAATCTACATGGCGTATTCAAAATGAATATCTGGACGTAAGAATGGAGCATGTTTAGCTTTCTCGTTCCGAGTTTAGGGGAATCTCGTTATCTTAGAGAAGAAAATATTTAAATGAACTGAAAATTGGGAAATTTAAACCTAGTTGCATGGGGAAAATATTAAGCCAGGGCAGTAAAAAAAAAAAAAACCTATGGAAGAGTGAAACAATTGGGCATGGCCCGATACTTTAGATTTTATGTGATATTCGTTAGTATTTATATTTTATATCAGTATTTAAGCAACGCTGTTTTATTCTGTCTCTCGGTATAATAATGCCGTTTTTAAAACGTGCAATGCATGGACTCGACAAATAAGGACTACATACAGAATTCAATCAGAAATTGAGATGTTGAAGCACTTATTTCAAGGAATTAAAGAATTCTAGAATGGTACACAGTTCAACCATTGGCGGCTCCAAGGGGGGGGGGGCAATAGGGGCAATTGCCCCTCCCAAAAGAGCCCTGCGTATTCTGTTTTCATAGCCTAAAATTATATAATCGTAGACCGAATACTAAATGAGTTTAAATTTAAAATGAGACGATGTTTATTTCTTATATATATATATATATAAATATATATATATATATATATATATATATATATATATATATATATATAAATATATATATATATATATATATATATATATATATATATATATATATATATATATATATATGTATGTATGTATGTATATATATATATATATATATATATATATATATATATATATATATGTATGTATGTATATATATATATATATATATATATATATATATATATATATATATATATATATATATATGTATGTATATATATATATATATGTTGCCCCCCCCCAAAAAAAAAAAAAAACTCTGGGCTGGAGTCGCCCCTGAGTTCAACCATGTTTATTTTGTGTTTGGAAAGGTTAAGGATCGGTAGGTATAGCATTAGATTGTTTATGTAAAGAACGTGAGTCAGTTTTAAAGAATTTTGTTTCTAATCCTAAAAAAAATTTTCCTTATTCAAAGAGTCAAGTTTTTTTTTTTTTTTTTTTTTTTTTTGTTTTTTTTTTTTTTTTGGGGGGGGGGGGGTTCATAGTCATGGCCACAATGGCGAGCAATATAAAACTGTTTGATATATAATTTTTTATCAAAGTTAAAACAAGAATACGAAACAAAAATTATATTGTGGATTCACACTTTGCATACATACTTAGATTACACATATACGTACACTTGCATAAATATAAATAAGCTTATAAAAACTATTTCCGTAATCCTTATAAACAGCTTTTACTTTGATAGAAAAAGTTAAATGTTTTATTAATTAAAAATTTATGTAGTTTACTTAAAGATTCATTAAGGATTAAAATCTTTAAGTAAACTTTTATCACCAAAAGGAAATCTTATTATTACCCAAAACTTATCTCAACAATGCCCTAACTTCTAGACAAACTTAACTCCTCGTTCAGTTTTAACAGTTTCCCAACAAAAGGAATTAATTACAGTGGAATTCATAGAGAATCAAATGGTAAGAGGGCATCAGTTCGGCGCATTTCATCTGTACTTACATTAACGATTAGAATATCTATTATTTACGTAAAGTTTTATCACCAGAATGAAATCTTATCATTGGCGATAATTATCTCAACAATGCCTAACTTCTATAGGCAATCTTATCTCCTAGTTCAGTTTTAACAGTTTCACATCATAAGGAATTAATGACAGTGGAATTCATAGAGAATCAAATAATACGAGAGATTCAGTTCGGCGCAGTTCATATGTATTTATATTAACAATTAGAATTCTCCAGTATTTCTCTATTAGTTTTATCACCAGAATGAAAGCTTATTGTTAGCAATAATTATGTCAACAATTCCTAACTTCTAGGCAAACTTATCTCCTAGTTCAATTTTCCCAGTTTCACATCATAAGGAATTAATTTCAGTGGAATTCATAGAGAATCAAATAGTACGAGGACTTCAGTTCGGCGGAGTTCATCTGTTCTTATGTTAACGATTAGAATTTCTATTATTTACGTAATTTTTTACACCAGAAGGAAAGCTTATCATTAGCAATAATTATGTCAACAATGCCCAACTTCTAGTCAAACTTATCTCCTATTTCAGTTTTAACAGTTTCATATCATAAGAATTGAAACTTACAAATGAGATTACAGCGAATAAAACAATAATAGGGCTTCAAATGAACACAATTCCTCAGTAATTATATTAATGATTAAAATTTCATTATTTACATAAACTTGTATAACCTGAAGGAATGTTTATCAGTAGTGATAATGATTTCAACAATGCCTGACTTCCAGACAAACTTATCTCCTAGTTCAGTTTTAACAGTTTCATACCATAAGGAATTAATAATTACATTGGATTTTACACAGAATCAAAGAATACGAGGGCTTTAGTTGATAATAGTTCATCAGTAATTATATAAACGATTAGAATCTATTATTTACGTAAAGTTCTATCATCAGAAGGAAAGTGCATCGTTACAGATAATTATCTCAGCAATGCCTAACTTCTAGGCAAACTTATCTTCTAGTTCAGTTTTAACAGTTTCACATCATAAGAATTAAAAGTTACAAGGGATTTTACAGAGAATCAAACAGTACGGGGGCTTCAAATGAACACAGTTCCTCAGCAATTATATTAATAGTTAAAATTTTTATTATTTACGTAAGCTTTTATCACCAGAAGGAAAGCTTATCATTAGCGATAATTATCTCAACAATGCCCAGCTTCTAGGCAAACTTTTCTCCTAGCTCAGTTTTAAGAGTTTCACATCATAAGAATTAAAAGTTACTAGGGATTTTACAGAGAATCAAACAGTACGAGGGCTTCAAATGAACACAGTTCCTAGGTAATTATATTAATGGTTAAAATTTTTACTTTTTACGTAAGCTTTTATCGCCAGAAGGAAAGTTTATCAGTAGTGATAATAATTTCAACAATGCCTAACTTCGACGCAAAATTATCTCCTAGTTCAGTTTTAACAGTTTCATACCATAAGGAATTAATAATTACAGTGGAATTTACACAGAATCGAACAATACGAGGGCTTCAGCTGGGAACAGTTCCTCAGTACTTATAGTACCGATTAGAATCTATTATTTACGTAAACTTTTTACACCAGAAGGAAAGTTTATTATTAGCGATGATTATCTCAACAATGCCTAACTTCCAGGCTAACTTATCATCCATTTCAGTTTTAACAGTGTCACATAATAAGAATTGAAATTTACAAGGGATTTTACAGAGAATCAAACAGTACGAGGGCTTCAAATGAACACAGTTCGTCAGCAATTATGTTAATGGTTAAAATTTTTATTATTTACGTAAGCTTTTATCACCAGAAGGAAAGCTTATCATTAGCGATATTTATCCCAACAATGCCTAACTTCCCGACAAACTTATCTCCTAGTTAATTTTTAACAGTTTCACATCATAGGAATTAAAATATTACAAGGGATTTTACAGAGAATCAAACAGTACGAGGGCTTCAAATGAACACAGTTCCTCAGTAATTATATTAAGGGTTAAAATTCTTATTATTTACGTAAGCTTTTATCACCAGAAGGAAAGCTTATCATTAGCGATATTTATCCCAACAAAGCCTAACTTCCCGACAAACTTATCTTCTAGTCAATTTTCAACAGTTTCACATCATAGGAATTAAAAACTACAAGGGATTTTACAGAGAATCAAACAGTACGAGGGCTTCAAACACAGTACGAGGGTTAATATAATTACAATGAACACAGTTCCTCAGTAATTATATTAAGGGTTAAAATTCTTGTTATTTATGTAAGCTTTTATCACCGGAAAGAAAGCTTATCTTTAGCGATATTTATCTCAACAATGCCTAACTTCCCGACAAACTTATCTCCTAGTTAATTTTCAACAGTTTCACATCATAGGAATTAAAAACTACAAGGGATCAAACAGTACGATGGCTTCAATTGGACACAGTTCATCAACACTCATACCTCAAGATTACACTAAAAATAAATTCAGCCAGTTGTTTCAAGTTTAAGAAAGGATGAACTCAAAGCTTTTCTGCCGTCCCTATACATCCGTTTAACGAACGCCTTAAAACTGCACTTACGAAGAAACAAATGAATTTTTCCCAAACATGTTCCTATAGATATCTCTTAGCCTGGCAACGTCCGTCCTCGAATAGCTCCTTTTCGGAAAAATTCTTTTGCACTACGTCGCCCTTCGGCAAATCAATCGATCTCCGTATACGATTCTCCGTCCTTACCCCTAAGGCAAGCGTCAAACACATAAAAAGAACGCCGAATCGACCGGATACTTTTTATTTTTATTTTTTTTTTATATATATATATCTATATTACGATGACTTTCGGAAAGTTCCTTTTCTTCTCCGCCCTCCCTCTGTGTGTGTGTATCTATTGCAGAAATAATTCCGGTATGTGGACGGATTTTTCTATAGGTCGGGAGCGATGTGGGAAATATGTATACTTTCGGGAAAAAATAGATGCGTGAGCAAACTTCAGGGTGGATTCGACGATGTGGTGTGCGCGTCGTCAAAACCCATGAGCTTTATGCTGTATTGCCTTATTTTCTTCCGTTATAATGATACACCCGAGGAGTGATAGTGGTTGACAATGCTCTCGGTGCCATAGAAGGCTGTGCAAGATGTCTATCATGTACACATATGGAACAAAGGAATACAAAAACTCTAGATAGCTATAAGGGGAATAAATGATAGGGAATCAAGCTATTGGATTTTTTAAAAAAATTCAACTTACTTGCATAGTTAAGCTCTATATAATTAACGCCGGTTCAGCAAACTAGGAAGAGAAAACAAGGTAAAAGAGTAATGATTTGACTATTCTATTTGCAATATTTCGCTTCCCCCAGATGTCCCAGCAATATACTAATAAATTGAAAAGTTTTGTGAACAGACAACTGCGAAGTTGTGATAAAATTCGTGAAATGTGTCAGCATTTGGGAACTGATCATGGTATGGTGACAATCGCACCTGAGGTTCCCAAACTTTTTCGATTTTCGGCGCCCGCCCTTGCTGAATCCATAATTTCTCAAGGCACTCTGCCCTATGTCAAATTCTAACACATATATATATATAAATCTGTTTTTAATAACATTATTGTAAATCAGTTAGTTCGTATAAATAGGCTATGTTCTAAAGACAATAGGATTAAGCATATTTTAGACTTGAAAGCTGTGCTAACACGGAATAATTACCCCGAAAGTCTATCCAGAAACATAATTGGTTGTTTTCGTTTTAATGAATAGTTTGTTCTGTTGCATTTAATAAGTTAAACATAACAATAAGATAAAATAGAGAAAATAACTACTAAAAATAAAAAATAAAAATTAAAATCATAAGTAAAAATAAAAATAATAATAAAAATAACTCTTAGTAATAATAATTAAAAACTAAATTATTAAGGGTATAATAGTCCTAAAATACGGTAACCATTGTAAGTCTGTAACTGAGAATCCAATAACTCCATGGTTGCAAGTTTTGTGACGTCAGTCATCTTGCGGTTACATGTTCTTAACTTCCCCTCTGTCTAGCGCCAGGCTTGATGTTCTTTTTGGTTAAGTACTATTATTCAATTATTAATCAATTCTTCAGTTTTTCATGGATTGTACGGTGTCTGAGTGTGTTTATTGTATAGATCATACTCATCGGAAACAATCCATTGGCTTTTAGACAGCATTGACACCGCTGATGATGAGATGCTGTCTAAAACTTCTTTCATACTTTTCTTTTCATGTTATTTGTTCCTGGCTGCAAGTAGCTTTAGGGCTATTACTGGTTTACTCCATCATCTATTTCTTATATATATATATGTAATCTGTGACTTGGTACGAGAAATGCCTAGGTCAGGTTTCTCTAAGATGACTTTGTTTGCTTATGTCTCTTTAAAAAACATTATTTTCAATGTAAGAAGTACCGAAGTCTGTACAATGGTTTAGAAAACCCTTTTAAAGCATCGGAAAGATTTTGGGTACTTCTTACATTGAAAATAATATTTTTTTAAAGCGATATAAGCAAACAAAGTCAGCTTGGAGAAAACTGACAGGCATTTCTAGCACCAAGCCACAGATATATATACAGGAGGTTATCAAAATAATGGAAATACCTATCAATATTAGTGGTGATTATGAATGTACTTCGTATTCCTTAAAAAACGAGTCTAGCCACCGGTATTTTTTTATATAATATGGTCTATGTATTACTCTACTATCAGGTAGCAGCAATGAAGCTAAGGGCATCGTGCTTTTGGGGGGGAACAGCGTAAAATGTCAAATCTTGCAGACCTTGCGAAAAGGGCAAATTGTTGGAGCTCGTTTAAATTGCAGTATATGTTACTGCAACCCCCAGGCTAATGGGTGTTTTTCCAGCTATGGTACCAAAAGTCATGATAGCATACAGAGTGCACGGAAAAACATCCTTTGCCAAACAGAATAGTGGATGAAAGGGGACAGCTGAGTGAAAGAGACGGACGAGGTATTGAAGCGGATTGTGACATGAAGAAAGAAAACAATTGCAACCAAAATGACCGAAGAGCTCAATCTGCATCTGCATGTTCCGGTAACAACCATTAGAGGTAAAGGGGAACTTCACAAGCAAAGCATTTAAGGAAGAGTAGCTATCATCCACAATGGTGCCACGAGCGCAAATCCTGGTCGAGTAATATGTCGAAAAACGGCATTTGGTCCGACGAATCATTGTTCACGTTGTTCCTCGAAACAGGACATGCGTTTGTCTGGAGAACACCTGCACAAGCGTAAGATTCTGGCTGTCTCATCTCAACTGTCAATCATGGAGGTAGATCTATCAGGGTTTAGGATGGATCATCCCATGGTTTTCTTCAGGCCCTATTGTAACCCTAAAACGGAGATTGAATGGGAAAGAGTATGTCAAAATTTTAGCTCATCATTCCATCCTATGGTGCAAACATTGTTTCTTGCAGGAGATGGTGTTCTCCAGGATGATAATCCCCCTATACATATAGCTAAATCTATCAAGTATTGGTTTGAAGAGCATGAAAAATGAGTCAAGTATCTTATCTTGCCCTGTACAATCCCCCCGACTATATCATCCAACCGCCGTGATCTGTATAAGCGGATAGAGCCAGGTATCGATATCCACCACAGCATCTCTACAGGAACTTTCATTATTTTTCCCTGAAGAATGGTATATTACATTCTTATCCACTATTTATGACTTGTATGAATCAGGTTGAATTACAGGACAAAGGTGCTCCTGCAAGTATTAATAAAGGTTTTCATGATGTATCTTAGTGTTTCCATTATTTTGATAACCACCTGTATATATATATATATATATATATATATATATATATATATATATAAAATATAGATATATATGTCATGCATATTAAGATAATAACCTAAAATTTCTCAACCCGGTGTTTTCCGCGTGGCAACAGTTTTTGAGCTCTGGCAGCGAGAGCGAGCTGATGGGCCAATCACAGCTTACCACCTTCAGCATCCTTGGTACTAGGCTCTATGATTGGATAACGCTTTATGCAGGCTCTGAGCTAGGTGAGAGAGTCAGAACGGTTTTGTACGATATAAGTGTTGGATGAACTGTTTTCCCGCTTGGGATTTTGTAAATATGTACATAGTTACGCTTAATCAAGAAATAATAAATGTGTTTAATTAATGACATTACTTGTGGTGTTAATGCCTCATTCTGATGTAAGAGCAAGTTAACCGAATGGCACCACACACACACACAGATATATATATATATATATATATATATATATATATTATATATATATATATATATATATATATATATATATATATATATATATATATATATATATATATATATATATTTATATATATATATATTAATTGGGGTTAAGTAAAATAAATAAAACAGTTATTTTAAGATCACAAAAAAATGTAATTGAACAAATTCTGCTGATTATAATTAGTGTTGAGCCTGTTAATCACTGGACATTTTCTCAAATATTGTAATCAAACTGGATCCAGACACACTCATTTCCTGCTTTACATTGATTTTCGCGCGATACACCCGACACTTTTTTTACACGAATTTGAAGCTATACGGTCCAAGGAAAACAAAGTCTCTTTTTTTTAGCACGCTTTTTTTTCTGCATTGTACTACGATTTCAAAATCATTGTCTTGTAAGTGCATATGTATCGTATTTTCCGGCGTACAACGCGCACTTTTAATACCAAAAATAAATAAGATCGAAATTTAAGGGCGTGCGTTATAGGCCGGATGTAAAAATGACAGATTTAAAAATAAGGAAAAGATGAGCATAAAAAATTAGATTTCTACGTGTACCTAAATGCTGTAAATAAGTGACATACCTTATGAACTTAAAAATTTTAATTATCGGATAACACGAATAGTTCGTCATATTCCTCTTTCGTTATATCTTCTGGCACATCATCTAATTATGTTACCTCTTCACCATCACTGTTATTCTGATCCTTAAATAAATAATCATCTTCCATTCCATCTAGACTGTAGATATACTACATTTTTTAAATGATTTTTGAATCATGTCAAGTTTAATTTCATTTCATGCTTTTATTATCTACTCACACACTATTTCTAGACTGGCATGATGCATTTGGCCTCCTGTTGTACATGTTTTTTTTTACCTTCAAACATCCCCGTGTTCCACTGTAAATTAAATTTCCTTTTGTCCTTCCTAATTGTTTTAAGTTTCCTTTGAATGGCTTACTGATACACACATCTAAAGGCTAGACAAATGGCGTTAATACACCTGGAATAACTGCCATTTCTGTGTTACACTCTTTCATCCATTTCTTCGTATTATCCGTTATCTGGATTCTTTAAGGCACCAGGAATTATTTACTCCCTCAAGCATTCCCCCCCCCTCACACACACATATTGTTTCCCTTATCGCTTGTCAATTCAGTATATCACTGTTCGAAAGCCTGTGAAAATCCTTCGAATGAATGACTTCAAAAGATATCGCACATGTACATTTCGGGTTTCTTCGTCAAGAAAAGGGTGCAACCCTCGTTGTACGGAGAATATACCTAAAAATTAAAAAATGCAGTTTAAAATTATACGTGCGCGTTATACGCCGAAAAATTCGGTATGTACATATCAAAAATCTGTTACCACAATTGCAAATTTAACAGCTCTGTTTCTTAAACAATTTTTGAAATAAATTTACTTAATTTTCCATTATACAACAGGTAATATTTAATTCATTTGTATCTACCCATTCCATTTTATGTTATAAAATGTTTACTACTTAAAACTTATTTCTGTTTAACGAAATTTCTTTGCTACATTCTTTAAGTGTAGTCTAGGGAATTAAAATAAACTCGATTGATTTTATTTCTAGTATAAATAAGCATAATTTTTAATTAAAACTATGCTTCAGAGGTTTATTGGCTGAGATTCCTCCTAAGAATAATTACGATAATCAATTAAAAAGTTACGTTTGTTTTACGATACTTGATTACCGTACTACTAATCTGGGATTAGTAGTACGATAATCAATTAGAATTAATTTACCCATGAGTTATGTATGTTTAACATAATTGCTCAATAAAAATGCATATATGTACGTATGTATGTAGTATATCAGTAGGTTTACAGTAGTTTCATTACTTTTTTACACGGTTTTTCGAACTAAATATAGTTCTTTATTTCATCTTACACGGTTTTCGTTTGACATGGAACGTATCTCCCATTTTACTATAGGAAACGAAATTTTTTTTACACGGTTTATTTTTACTCGGATTTCTGAGGAACATATCTACCGTGTAAAAAAGTCATGGGATGACATGGAACGTATCTCTCATTTTACTATAGGAAACGTAACTTTTTTTACACGGTTTATTTTTACTCGGATTTCTGAGGAACATATCTACCGTGTAAAAAAGTCATGGGATGACATGGAACGTATCTCTCATTTTACTATAGGAAACGTAACTTTTTTTACACGGTTTATTTTTACTCGGATTTCTGAGGAACATATCTACCGTGTAAAAAAGTCATGGGATGACATGGAACGTATCTCTCATTTTACTATAGGAAACGTAACTTTTTTTTACACGGTTTATTTTTACTCGGATTTCTGAGGAACATATCTACCGTGTAAAAAAGTCATGGGATGACATGGAACGTATCTCTCATTTTACTATAGGAAACGTAACTTTTTTTTACACGGTTTATTTTTATTCGGATTTCTGAGGAACATATCTACCGTGTAAAAAAGTCATGGGATGACATGGAACGTATCTCTCATTTTACTATAGGAAACGTAACTTTTTTTTACACGGTTTATTTTTATTCGGATTTCTGAGGAACATATCTACCGTGTAAAAAAGTCATGGGATGACATGGAACGTATCTCTCATTTTACTATAGGAAACGTAACTTTTTTTACACGGTTTATTTTTACTCGGATTTCTGAGGAACATATCTACCGTGTAAAAAAGTCATGGGATGACATGGAACGTATCTCTCATTTTACTATAGGAAACGTAACTTTTTTTTACACGGTTTATTTTTACTCGGATTTCTGAGGAACATATCTACCGTGTAAAAAAGTCATGGGATGACATGGAACGTATCTCTCATTTTACTATAGGAAACGTAACTTTTTTTACACGGTTTATTTTTACTCGGATTTCTGAGGAACATATCTACCGTGTAAAAAAGTCATGGGATGACATGGAACGTATCTCTCATTTTACTATAGGAAACGTAACTTTTTTTTACACGGTTTATTTTTACTCGGATTTCTGAGGAACATATCTACCGTGTAAAAAAGTCATGGGATGACATGGAACGTATCTCTCATTTTACTATAGGAAACGTAACTTTTTTTACACGGTTTATTTTTACTCGGATTTCTGAGGAACATATCTACCGTGTAAAAAAGTCATGGGATGACATGGAACGTATCTCTCATTTTACTATAGGAAACGTAACTTTTTTTTACACGGTTTATTTTTATTCGGATTTCTGAGGAACATATCTACCGTGTAAAAAAGTCATGGGATGACATGGAACGTATCTCTCATTTTACTATAGGAAACGTAACTTTTTTTACACGGTTTATTTTTACTCGGATTTCTAAGGAACATATCTACCGTGTAAAAAAGTCATGGGATGACATGGAACGTATCTCTCATTTTACTATAGGAAACGTAACTTTTTTTTACACGGTTTATTTTTACTCGGATTTCTGAGGAACATATCTACCGTGTAAAAAAGTCATGGGATGACATGGAACGTATCTCTCATTTTACTATAGGAAACGTAACTTTTTTTACACGGTTTATTTTTACTCGGATTTCTGAGGAACATATCTACCGTGTAAAAAAGTCATGGGATGACATGGAACGTATCTCTCATTTTACTATAGGAAACGTAACTTTTTTTTACACGGTTTATTTTTACTCGGATTTCTGAGGAACATATCTACCGTGTAAAAAAGTCATGGGATGACATGGAACGTATCTCTCATTTTACTATAGGAAACGTAACTTTTTTTACACGGTTTATTTTTACTCGGATTTCTGAGGAACATATCTACCGTGTAAAAAAGTCATGGGATGACATGGAACGTATCTCTCATTTTACTATAGGAAACGTAACTTTTTTTTACACGGTTTATTTTTACTCGGATTTCTGAGGAACATATCTACCGTGTAAAAAAGTCATGGGATGACATGGAACGTATCTCTCATTTTACTATAGGAAACGTAACTTTTTTTTACACGCTTTATTTTTACTCGGATTTCTGAGGAACATATCTACCGTGTAAAAAAGTCATGGGATGACATGGAACGTATCTCTCATTTTACTATAGGAAACGTAACTTTTTTTACACGATTTATTTTTACTCGGATTTCTGAGGAACGTATCTACTGTGTAAAAATAGTCAGGGGATGACATGGAAGGTCCCATTTTACTATAGGAAACGTAATTTTTTTTACACGGTTTATTTTTACACGGATTTCTGAGGAACGTATCTACTGTGTAAAAATAGTCAGGGGATGACATGGAACGTATCTCTCATTTTACTATAGGAAACGTAATTTTTTTTACACGGTTTATTTTTACACGGATTTCTGAGGAACGTATCTACTGTGTAAAAATAGTCAGGGGATGACATGGAACGTATCTCCCATTTTACTATAGGAAACGTAACTTTTTTCTACACGGTTTATTTTTACACGGATTTCTGAGGAACGTATCTACTGTGTAAAAATAGTCAGGGGATGACATGGAACGTATCTCTCATTTTACTATAGGAAACGTAACTTTTTTTACACGATTTATTTTTACTCGGATTTCTGAGGAACGTATCTACTGTGTAAAAATAGTCAGGGGATGACATGGAAGGTCCCATTTTACTATAGGAAACGTAATTTTTTTTACACGGTTTATTTTTACACGGATTTCTGAGGAACGTATCTACTGTGTAAAAATAGTCAGGGGATGACATGGAACGTATCTCCCATTTTACTATAGGAAACGTAAATTTTTTTTACACGGTTTATTTTTACACGGATTTCTGAGGAACGTATCTACTGTGTAAAAATAGTCAGGGGATGACATGGAACGTATCTCCCATTTTACTATAGGAAACGTAACTTTTTTCTACACGGTTTATTTTTACACGGATTTCTGAGGAACGTATCTACTGTGTAAAATAGTCAGGGGATGACATGGAACGTATCTCTCATTTTACTATAGGAAACGTAACTTTTTTTACACGATTTATTTTTACTTGGATTTCTGAGGAACGTATCTACTGTGTAAAAATAGTCAGGGGATGACATGGAAGGTCCCATTTTACTATAGGAAACGTAATTTTTTTTACACGGTTTATTTTTACACGGATTTCTGAGGAACGTATCTACTGTGTAAAAATAGTCAGGGGATGACATGGAACGTATCTCCCATTTTACTATAGGAAACGTAAATTTTTTTTACACGGTTTATTTTTACACGGATTTCTGAGGAACGTATCTACTGTGTAAAAATAGTCAGGGGATGACATGGAACGTATCTCCCATTTTACTATAGGAAACGTAACTTTTTTCTACACGGTTTATTTTTACACGGATTTCTGAGGAACGTATCTACTGTGTAAAAATAGTCAGGGGATGACATGGAACGTATCTCTCATTTTACTATAGGAAACGTAACTTTTTTTACACGATTTATTTTTACTCGGATTTCTGAGGAACGTATCTACTGTGTAAAAATAGTCAGGGGATGACATGGAAGGTCCCATTTTACTATAGGAAACGTAATTTTTTTTACACGGTTTATTTTTACACGGATTTCTGAGGAACGTATCTACTGTGTAAAAATAGTCAGGGGATGACATGGAACGTATCTCCCATTTTACTATAGGAAACGTAAATTTTTTTACACGGTTTATTTTTACACGGATTTCTGAGGAACGTATCTACTGTGTAAAAATAGTCAGGGGATGACATGGAACGTATCTCCCATTTTACTATAGGAAACGTAACTTTTTTCTACACGGTTTATTTTTACACGGATTTCTGAGGAACGTATCTACTGTGTAAAATAGTCAGGGGATGACATGGAACGTATCTCCCATTTTACTATAGGAAACGTAACTTTTTTTTACACGGTTTATTTTTACACGGATTTCTGAGGAACGTATCTACTGTGTAAAAATAGTCAGGGGATGACATGGAACGTATCTCCCATTTTACTATAGGAAACGTAACTTTTTTTTACACGGTTTATTTTTACACGGATTTCTGAGGAACGTATCTACTGTGTAAAAATAGTCAGGGGATGACATGGAACGTATCTCCCATTTTACTATAGGAAACGTAACTTTTTTTTACACGGTTTATTTTTACACGGATTTCTGAGGAACGTATCTACTGTGTAAAAATAGTCAGGGGATGACATGGAACGTATCTCCCATTTTACTATAGGAAACGTAAATTTTTTTTACACGGTTTATTTTTACACGGATTTCTGAGGAACGTATCTACTGTGTAAAAACAGTCGAGTGTAACTTCGTTCTCAATCACAGCAGCCGCCGAAAATCCACCTTCCTACAAATGGGTAGTCGCAAATGGAATTAAAATTGTCAGAGTTTTACCGCTCAGAGGGGGATATTCATCTTTTGCTGATATCCAAAATTGGTTCTGCTAAAATTTGTTTTCAAAGTTCTGTCGAAAGACGGCGAAAATTCTTTTCTTCTGCAGCAGTCAACTCATATGGAGCACTGGAATTCCACATTGGATCTTGAATCACCGCAAATTGATCGAGATTATCATTTTGAAAATGTTTTTCAAACCAGGTTATAAGTTGAAAATGGGGAAAAAAACTATGTTTGTAATATTTCGCGGCGTCCCTGTGAGCAAGCCGTGGCACACACGTCGGGAAACAGTGAACTCGATCGAAAACTGTCGCTCATACCCTTAGTAAACCTAAAAAAATTCGAAACGAAAATTTAAATTCACGACGTCAACAATAAAAGCGACAAATACAGTGGAATCTCGATCTATCGTTTTTCAAGGGACCGACTGAACTGAACGATAAATGAGGGAAAACGATAGATACGGGAACATAACAAAGCGATATGATCGCCGGCAATGGGCAGAGCCTGACTAAGGCAGGGGCATACGGGGCAGTTGCCCCGGGCCCCCACATCAGAGGGGGCCCCCAAATCGAATAGAAAGTTTAGTAATAAGTATTAAGTTCTTCATTACTGAAGTAGTGAAGCAGAGGGGGCCCCCCAAAGAAGTTTTTGCCCCGGGCCCCAATTAGGCTAAGTCGGGCCCTGGGAATGGGTGAAATAAACGGCACATACGGGAAAAGCTTAGCTTTTATATCAAACCTAGTAATGTGTAAAACACTATTGCAAAATTTCATTGAAATATATTGAAAACTTTTTTAATTATTAGCCTTCTCGTTTACAAAAGCAACTGAAAAATGAGTTTTCTAGAAAATGCATTGGAAGATGTTACTTCCTATCTTTAGATACCGTTTTTGGTTTATTAAATTGGTCATAAATTCTTATGCAATAGTCGTACGAATAGGAATAAAGCAGCTTTAAAATCCTAAAAGATTGACCTTTGAAATAGAGCAATTTAAAAAAAATTTCGAAATTTTGCGCTAAACAGCCATTTCAACATAAACAGATTAAACTGATTTTTAACTGCGCTGCTTACGCAACAGAAATTCCACAATTGCCTCGTATTAAGATTAGAGTATCTAATTGCGTAAACTTGACAAAAATTAATTATTGTAAATTTTATAGTATTCATGAGCAAATATTTTTTAAAGAGTAACAAACTATAATGTCAAATAGTAAATTAAAATCATTAATTTAAACTTATACGTTAACACTAAAAACAACAAATGTAGGAAAATCAAAACCATTACAGTGACCACAACTTTTTCATTATTTAAACTGAGCCGAATACGTATCAGAAATTTGACTTATTTTATATTGAAATTAATTACATCTTTTTTTTTTGGGGGGGGGGGGGGGAGGTTCTGCATACATAAATTTTCCATAATTAAAACCAAAAAACAAATTTTGGGAAGATTTGGTGCATGCATCGACTTTACAAAGTTGCAGTATTGCATTCCGATCTTACAGAAAACATCGTTAAATATGATTTTAGCGATAGCGGTCTCTGACCGTACGACTTTTGCGAATTTTTGCTTTTCTTGCTATGAAGAATGTCATTACACTCGTTTAATGTTTCTGCAATTATGTAAGTCATCACTTCTTCATAATGTAAGTCATCACTTCTTCATAATGTATGTCATCACTTCTTCATAATGTAAGTCATCACTTCTTCATAATGCAAGTCATCACTTCTTCATAATGTTAAGTTATCAGTTCTTCATAATGCAAGTCATCAGTTCTTCATAACGTAAGTCATCAGTTCTTCATAATGTAAATCAGCAGTTCTTCCTAATGTAAGTCATCAGTTCTTCATAATGTAAGACATCAGTTCTTCATAAAGTAAATCAGCAGTTCTTCATAATGTAAGTTGTCAGTTCTTCATAATGTAAGTCAGCAGTTAGATCAGTGGTGCGCAAACTTTTATCGACAAGCGACCCATTTTCTTTAAATTAAAAATCACGCGACCCCAACGGAAATTTATTGACAATAGGAAATTATTTTTTAAATTAACAGGAATAGTCTCCCATAATGTTCCAATTTCTTCTATTTTTCGTAAAGAATAAAAGTAAACAGAATGAAAAATATTCCAAATTCCCCAAAATATTACGTTTTGAAAAGCATGTCCAAGTTATCAAAAATGTTCGAGATCCACACAAGGCAGTTTCTCTGCAGTGTCGATCCCGAAATTGAAGGAAAAATAAATAAAAACACTTTCCATCACCTGACCGCCCACTCCTCGGAAATGAGTTTCATGCTTCGACTAAATAAGAAACGCACTCCAAAGACTTCACATGACTCTTCAGCAAATCTCCAAAATCTCCAGCGCGCGCCCGCTCGTTCCGAAATGCGGAATTGTATTCGTTTTGATATATATCCATTTTCGGAATGAGTTTCCGATATTTGTTAGAGTGATGAGGGTGCTACGGCAACTGATTTGCAGACGTATAGAGTGTATAGGTGTTCGCAGAAATCATCATATCGAGACGAGAATGGTTCGGGCAAGCATCAATTATGAGAACGAGGGGAATAATATTGGTTATAATGAGTTCAGATTCGGTCGATGGTATGAATGCCGCGACACGAGTCGCATACGACGTCGTATAATTTATGCTGCAGCTAAATTAGCTCACGTTTCATCGGTGGTAATGATTTCTAAAATTTGCTCAGTATATATGGCATATTATTCATATGAAACAACTGGCTGAATACCCGTGCTTCGCTAGGGAGTACATTCAAATTAAATACAACGGTCAATGCATGCAATTAATACAAATAAAAAAACAAAAAATATATTTATAAAAAAATCGGAACAGATTTTTATAGACAAATTAATGTAGGAGAAAACATTCAAATTAAATCTAATAGAACATACTAAAGAATATAGTACAGTTAATATAGTACAGTTTCTTTTACTGTATTTTAATATTTTTTTGGATAATGTCCAATCGTCTGCCACATTGAAAAATTATTTTATTTTGTCAATTACTTCGTTGTTATGCACGTGACACAAAATTAGTTAAAAGTATCACAAAAAGAAAAGAAACCATGTGATCAGCATTTAATAAATTAAATTTTTCAGAATGTAAGACAGCAGTTCTTCATAATGTAAGTCAACAGTTCTTCATAATGTAAGTCATCAGCTCTTCATAATGTAAGTAATCAGTTCTTCATAATGCAAGTCATCAGTTCTTCATAATGTAAGTCATCAGCTCTTCATAATGTAAGAGTATGTAGCAGTTCTTCATAATGTAAAGGGCAGAGGTGCGCAAAACTGTGGGTCGCGACCTACCGAGGGTTTACGTATTGTTTGAAATCAATTTATATCATTGAATTATTTAATTTAAAGTATGCTTTGAATTTTCTATAACATATTTATAATATTTTTATTTATACTAGTTGGTACCCGTCCAAACATGACGGGCTGGATAGTAAATAAAGGTACTAATACACAAATTATACTCAACACATCGTTGCCAAATGTTGAAAATCATAATATTAAGAAGAGAGAAATACACTTTAAAAATGACTATTGAACCCAGCAAAAAGAAATAGGGTTACTCAACAGCACGAGAGAAACAATTTCAGTCAGATTTAATTCTATACCTCACAAACATAATTAAAAATAAAAATGGCAGAGAGAGAGCTAGAGAGATTCCTCGGAATAAACAAACTAACGAGTTTAAGCAGCCTCGTGCATAGTAAGTATCTAAAGCCAAATTAAAACATGTCACTGAGCATGCGCAGACACAAATAAATGTGTTGATGCGGCCTCGCGCTTAGTGAGCACCTAAAGCCAGATTTAAACTTGTCCCTGAGCATGCGCGGAAAGCATTTTTTAAATTGTTAATTATCGCTCATTAATAGAAATTGCGGTTACAAAAACCAAATTTCACAAATCTACAGATCAAAATCTTTCTCTCAAGACCAAAATGAAGTCAATGGATGCAGTAGTTTTCTCTCAAGCACTGCCCAAAAAATCGGCTTAGTGTCAGACTCTCGTTTCCCATTCTTAAGTGGAATTGATGAAGGTGAGTAATAGCGTCTTCAATAAGCACCAAAAGAAACGCAAACAGGTGTCGAAAGCTATACACCTTTGGAAACCCTCAACAATAGTGAGTTAGTCAGGTCATTTAGAATGATTAGGGAAACACAGCGGCGCACTTCTAAGGGAGTAGCCGTGGACAATGAAATTCACGATAGGTGGTCTACGTAGCGCGGATGGAAAAGGCCGGTTGTTGTTCGAGAAAGAGAGAGAAGAATGCATAAATACAGACGCCGGTAACGAACGAGGGAGAATAGACTTGGACTGTTGAAAGGGTCAACACGCGTACGGAGAGAGGGTCTCCTACGGAATTTGAATAATGAGCCCTACTCTCATGGTGGATTTTACGTTCGTCGAAACGAACCTTTGTAAATGATAATGATTTATTTAATCAAGATTTTAATGTGTCAATAAACCATATGTAAATAAGAGTTGGTGCTACAGTTATGATTACTTCTACATGATAATGATTTGTCGGATCACGACCATAAAGGTTAACACTTAGCAACTTAAATATATAGATTTTCTTAGATGATACGATATTCAATAAATTCACAGTCCCGCCTTACGGCATACAGAACATCTGAAAATGATCAAACACACTTCCGACCGAAATTTTTAAATTTAAAAAAAATATTTTTTTCCTCAAAAATACCGCCCCTCGAATGTACAGTACATACCTATATGTCTTACATAATTACTACAAAATATGATGCAATACGGAAAAAATTTATGACGCAATAATAAAAATGTGTGATGCAACAGTTTCGATATCCACACAATAAATCAAATAAACTGTCATTGGCTTCAGCTTTTCATTACATTAGTAAAGGACTGCTACAATTAGAAGCAAAGGATCCGGCGAATGACGAAAGATTCATAATTGTCAATCGTCGTATTTGGACAATCTGGCTTGCTACCAGACACTATATAAGGAAAATAAGAGGCAAACTGTTCAAACTACCTTGGATAACTTTGTTAAAAAAACTTGCAATCTTATCTTCTGTCGCCAATTCTGAACCAATGGATTGTACTAACATAATAAGTAGTGATGACGAAGAATAATTTATAAATACAATGTATTTTAAATTACGTATGGAAGTAAAAAAAAAATATATGTCTGTGCATATACAAAAACAAAAAAAAAATTGTTTGAAACTAGACTTACGACCGATGTCTCGGTCCCTATCAAGTCGAGGAATATCTGTATATCTTTAATTGGCGACTGTTTTGTACTATAGTTGGCGACTTTTCTTGTAACATTGGCGACAGGTCGGTATAATGGGAGAGTACCCGAGGAAAATAAATGCTAAGAGCAAAGCTCTTCAATGGAAGATATTTCGAATTTTAATCCGATCGAAAACTTATAGAAATTTGCATGCAGGGTTATAGGCACAACTCGGGATGGGGGACCCCTAACACTGATATGGGCGTAACATTTCCAAAATTGACACACACAAAAAAAAAAAAAATAATAATCATGAATCATTGTGAAAAAACCATTTTACCAAGAATTGGCTATTTGAAGCGTAGAAGTCTAGAACATTATCGAATAACAAAAAGCAATACAACATTTTAACTTCATCATTAAAACATCACCAATTCAATGCAACCAGAAAAACTTATTAATCCCTTATATACACTATGACATACATATGATGAACTATACATATAACTATACATATGACGAACCAATCAATCAATCAAATTTGAAGGGATATATAAAAAAAATTGCTATTAAAAAGGGTAAAATTAAAAAAAAAAATTTAATTGGGATTTTTTTCTTTTTTTCCTTTTAAAATTAAATTTTTTTGGGGGCCCCTAGACCCGGGCCTACTGGGCCTAATGGAAAATCAGGTCCTGAACCCAATACATCTTTAATTAGCGACTGTTTTGTACTATAGCTGGCGACTTTTTTTGTAACATTGGCGACAGGTTGGTATAATGGGAAAGTACCCGAGGAAGATAACTGTTAAGAGCAAAGCTCCTCAGTGCAAGATAATTCGAATTTTAATCCCATCGAAAACTTCGATCGCCATCGAAAACTAATCGCCATCGCTCAATAACACAGACAAATGAAATCGACAACTCAGTCCAAAAATACACACACACACACACAACAGAGGGGCGGTAAATATAGGATATATATATATATATATATATATATATATATATATATATACAGTCGAACCTCCATATATCGAACTTCCCTATATCGAAATTTTCTATATATCGAACTCTTAGCAAATCTCCATGTTCATTACATAGAAAAATTGTTTCTATATATCAAAAAATCTCTATATATCGAAATATTTTTCAAGACACATTGGGAGATTTTATTCCCCTTTAGAATAAAATCTCCCAATTTTTGGCATTTGAAACAATACGTCGTGGACTTCAATTCGCGGAAAATGTCCCTGATGAAGTTTTTAGTGGACTGAATAAATACGAACATTTCTTTGAACTTTCCGCAAAACTAACTGTTCGGCAAGATATTCGTAGTTTTTTTTTTAAAAGAATGTAACTGTGATCATTGTAGCCACTATCTGCATTATTGTTTTTTTAAAGATATGTAGTAATGGATAATTCTTTCATATTAATTCATTTTTTAGTTGTTAACTTTCATTTAATGGGATTCGCATATAAATAAGAAATGGAGTTTCGTATACGAAAATTAGCTTTAATTTTTTTTAGGAGAATTATAATAAGACTAAGCTCAATTCTATACATCGAAATTTCTATATATCGAATTTTTTCTCTCAATTTGCTACTTCGATATGTGGAGGTTCGACTGTATATATATATATATATATATATATATATATATATATATATATATATATATATATATATATATATATATATATATATATATATATATATATATATATATATATATATATATATATATATATACATATATATATACATATATACATATACACTGGTGTAAGAAATTAAGAGAATTTGAAGACTTGGTCGATTATCTCTAGAACTATACTGTACCGATTTTAAAGAAATTTGATATGTACATACATTGATACAATACAAAACAAATAACCATTCAATAATTGTAATACACACGCATGATCTTGCGCAACACTCGTTGGAATCTGAAGGTATGAAACAGTGGTTGCAGAATAAACAAAAAAAAATGGGTTAATAGGGGGTATGGTCCCTTCTTACAGATATACAGGTCTCGCAGCGTGATTTCATACTTGAAATAAGACAGTTTATCATTTCGTGTGGCAATTGGTCCCACTCGTTCAGCAACGCTGTTTTCATTCCCTGGATGGTTCTCGGAAGGGGGTTGGGAGTTGCAACTGCCCTCCCCAGAGTGTCCCAGACATGCTCTATAGGGTTAAGGTCTGGAGATCTGGCTGGCCAATCCATCCGGCGAATATCCTCACTCTCTAGAAATTCGTCGACCAGTAGAGCTCTATGTGGCCTCGCGTTATCGTCCATGAAAATGAACTCAGGGCCAACTGCACCCCTGAAAAGGCGAACATAGGGCTCCAAGACCTCATCCCTATACCTCACACCAGTCACAGTGTCTCTTTCAAAGACATGGAGAGGTGTGCGGCCATCCAACATGATGCCTGCCCAGACCATTAAACCTCCTTCGCCATAATGGTCGATTTCGTGGACATAGGTGTGTAGGTAGCGGGTCCCTGGTTCTCTCCATATGAACGTACGGCGAGAATCGGTGTTTAGGCTGAACTGGGGACTCATCAGTGAAGAGAACGGTCGCCCACTGATCCATACTCCAATCTCTATGCTCTCTGCACCATGATAAACGGATTCTCCTGTTCGTAGAAGTGAGCGGGACGCAAACAGCAGGTCTTCTTGCAAACAACCCTCTCTCATGAAATCTTTTGGAAACAGTCACCCTTGAAACACAGGTTCCTGTGGCTGCATACAACTCACGAGAGAGCTGAGAAGCTGTAACACTCCTGTTACGCCTCTCTATAATCTACAAATGGCGATCTTCTCTGGCCGTCGTGGCTCTTGGACGACCTTGCCCAGGCTTTCTCTCGATGGATCCGGTATCCTGGAACTGTTTCCGTAAGTCACACACAACACTGGGCGTTAAATTGAACTCTGCAAATTTGAACTTGAGATTGGCCTACTTCTAGCCTCTCCACAATTCCCCACCTCATTCCATCATCTAAACGTTGGTGGTTACTCATTTTTACTGTTACAATTTGAAATTAACCGATTGCTGCAAAATAACACCAAAAATTGACCCATTTTTTTGTTTATTCTGCAACCGCTGTTTCATACCTTCCGACTCCAACGAGTGTTACTCACGATCATGCGTGTGTATTACAATTATTGAATGGTTATTTGTTTTGTATTGTATCAATGTATGTACATATCAAATTTCATTAAAATCGGTACAGTAGTTCTAGAGATAATTGACCAAGTCTGCAAATTCTCTTAATTTCTTACACCAGTGTATGTATACATATATACATACATATATGCATACATATATACATATATGCATACATATATATATATATATATATATATATATATATATATATATATATATATATTGTAATGATTATATGGCCATCCCTCAATATCACCGAGAAGTGAAACCGACAACGCAGTCCAAAAATACACACACACAACAGAGGGGCGGTAAATAAAGGAAAAGCGAGAAAGAAAGAAAAGATTGCGAGCGAATTCCTTCCTTATTCACGATGCCAAATACATTAGATAAATATATATCCGGCATTTAGTGTCCCCGACTAACCTGCGGGGCGTCGGATGCCCTCCGCTTCGATGCCTGCCTTCCGAGCCAAATGTTTCCATTCGGCGTCTTCATTATGCGCGCTCCGCCGCTAACGTTAACGCAACTCGCTGACCCGTAAGCTAATAGGCGCCTCTCCCACGATGTGCGCGCCGCTTGTTAGGGCCATGTCGGGGGCTTTGTTGGCGAAGATACGGCGCGATGTCGCACGGGTGATTAGGTGGGGGGGCACACACTGTGGTCATATCGGAAGAAGGAAAATATGAATTAAGATGGGAAGACTTTCCCACGAAAGAGTCGCCAGTTTCGTTTGGTTCGCTGGATTTTTTTTATTTTCAGTTATTTTTTAAGTGAAAGTCTGGCCCCGTGACAGTATATTGCTGTCAGTTTATAGCAGTGGTAACCAACAGGTTGTCCGAGAGGGCGTCGGGATTGGTCCGGCACCACATACAAAAAAGTTGCGAAATTGTTATTTCAACATAAATTTGTAATTGAGACTTTTATATAATTATGTAGTAGGCTAGGGCCTATATACAATAAACATTATTAAAAAAAAGTAATTTTTATGTATTAAATCAAAGAAATTGTAGTTAAGTCGTACTGTACACTGTACAATAGCAATAATAAATAATGTGTTGGAAAAAACTGTTTCAAAAACTGTTTTCAACCATGTGATCAGCATTTAATAAATTAAATTCTTCATAATGTAAGTCAGCAGTTCTTCATAATGTAAGTCAACAGTTCTTCATAATGTAAGTCATCAGCTCTTCATAATGTAAGTCATTAGTTCTTCATAATGAAAGTCATCAGCTCTTCATAATGTAAGTCATTAGTTCTTCATAATGAAAGTCATCAGCTCTTCATAATGTAAGTCATCAGCTCTTCATAATGTAAGTCATCAGTCCTTTTTTTTTTTGGAAAAAACTGATCCGACCCGACCTTACAATCTATTTCGTCTCAAACCACTGTACCGTTTGAGAGTTAAGGATGCTATGTACTAACCCCATTGGATTCGCTCACCTCAATGTTAACCTATGGAGAAAATTTGTCCACGGATTGCCGACTTGGAATCAAAGGTGTTTTTTTTTTTTTAAATTGTACTCCGTCATAGAGAAAGAGATTTTACATTTGTGTACCTTTTGCGTTTTTTTTAAATGCAATTAATATTTTAAAATTTAAATTATTCGGGAAAAAAATCTGGTATAGTGTGTTTTAAACGCTCATAAATTCCTTCGGTGGACGAAATTTATAAAATGAATCGCGTAGCGCTTTGCAGAAAAGTTCCCAAATGCTGGGATCGTCAAACTCCTCGATGTCAATAAGATAAGAGACGGAATTTTCCCTTGAAGAACCTCGTGTGTCTCAAAGGGAAGCAGACGGTGTGTTGTGTCCCTTGACCGACAGTATATTGTCAGTTCAAGTCCAAGACGGCTATTGGACAAAGTGGTGCGACTCCGGATAGAACCACTTTGACCAATAGCCGTCATGGCTGCGATGACGTTTGGATCCTTTTGAATAGCACCACAAGGGTCGAAGTCCGACTTGGCTAAAGGACCGGTCCCGTAATTGTGAACCGAGTCAAGTGACGAGACCGGAACACTTGACCGCGCACCTCCAGAGGTAAATTTTGAGAACTTGGGAGGGGGGGGGGTGAGGACTAACTTTCCAAAGTTCTCAAGCGGATGTCATTCAAAAAATACAAATAAAGTAATTCGTTTAGAAAAGTGGCGTGCAAAATAGAATCGAGAATATGGAATTATGAGTTGGATGGTTGAGCGCGCAACGGTCCTTTTTTTTTGGGGGGGGGGGATACACGAGGGCTCATTACACCGGGACTTACTGCTTCAAGCCGATTCCGAACGGATACAAACAGCCCTGCCAACAGTGGGACCAAAAACCCAGAGACTCTGGTACCTAATTAGGTAGAGCTGGCGATGGATGTCCAGCTATTTTGAGATGGAATTAAGAGGCAGTAGTCCTATTTTACTCACTCCTGTTTTAAACTGATAAAAATCCTGTCTCGTTTAATTTAAAGTTATACATAAACTCGCCAGTAAATTTTTTTTTCCTCTCGCGAAAACTTGATCTCGTTAGTATGTCCGTACATCAGACTTGGCGAGGATCGTAGAATACATTATGTAGATCAAACTACACGCTCTCCCTTTTTAAAAATATTTGTGGTATAAGATTTCTCGTTTCAATTTCAAACTCCTTGGAATTGCAAGGCATCGTTTTAATAAAGTTCTTGTTGATTTCAGAGACTGATTAACACTCGATTACTAGCCTTGTATCCATGAGATACACGGTAACTATTTTTGCTGACTGCAAGTCCATCCGTAGAGAGGGAGGTTGCTTCTCCCCTCCCCCCCGCCTATCTTCCTAGCAGGAGGGGTGCTAGATGTCAGTTTAGTTTTCGTTCTTATAAAGTAAAGGTTATTGACATCACAAGCCTTTTATCTCTCAGATACGACGACAGCAGATTCGTAAGTATTTTTGGTCAATCTGATTTTTTTGTTTTGTAGCTGTATTTTGGTGGATTGTTGTTGATTCCAAAATGTTTTATTCAACCAGTTTGGAAATTTATGCAATGTTTCATTCGACCAATTTGGAAATTTATGCTGGAAAGCAAACGGACGGGCCATACCAACTGAGCACTGCGAGCACTGAGCACTGAACCAATTATCAGCGTGATGTCACTGCTGATAATTGGTTCAGTGATGTCTATCTGCTCCAAACCTTATCAGAAAATTTTTTCCGTAAATAAAAGGCAAACCAATGCATACCTCTAGTTATTTACCCCCCTTTTCCTTGAAATAATAGTGTAAAAATTGATATATCATGGTTTTTATGTCATGTATCTCACAGATACGACGACAGCAATGACGTAAGTTTTTTTTAGGATAGTAATGGAGTGTTAAAGCATCTGGGATAGTTCCTATCCTTTTACTTTTTCGACCTTTGTGGATTCTATTCAAATTTTCCTTTTTCTGTTATAAACCAGTCACGTCAAAGCTTTGTGGTATACATATCCTATGTGAAATGAGAGTTGTGTCTGATTTGTGTTGATTTTGTTATGTTTTAGTCCATATTCTTTCTATTGTACTCTGAAAAGTCTCACGTAGAGATGTATCTTCATTACTGAATAGACTGTAAATATTTAATACGCTTCCTAAATTACTGCCATACTCTACAGCAGTGATTCTCAACCACTGTGCCGCGGCACTTTTGTGTGCCGCCAAATTCTTAAAGTGTGCCGCCAAATTATAAAAATGTATATAGTAAAAATTATAATGCTTTTTTTATTACGAGTAAAGTTTGTTTAAATTAAAGAAAAGTATACTGTAAAAGAAAACTGTTGTTTTTACAGTTAAATGCCATATTTTAACTGTAAAAACAACAGTTTTACAGTTTTTAAGTAAACAACTTTTAAATTTATCTTTTTCTTTGTGTGCCGCCAAATTTTGAAATCGTTAAAAGTGTGCCGCAACAAAAAAAAAAAGGTTGAGAATCACTGCTCTACAGCATTATAAAAGTTTCTTATGCTATCCTCTAATCAGACCACTATCGATTTTAAACCTGTGGAGGATTACAATTTGCTAACTTCGATTTTAAGGAATCCGTTTACGTTAAAATAGCTGTTTGGGTGCAAAATTTTGATTTTTTTTTTAATTACTCTATTTTTAAAGGCTTGTTGGCTCATTTTCTCTTCAATGATTTTCTTGAAAAATTTGTTAAAATTTTTAATTTTTTTTTAGTTTGTACAATCAGCACATCTTAAAGCATAACCCGGTACGAAAAAATTTGAAAAAATATTAATTAATATTTTCTATATGAAAGTTGATTTGGTTTTCAGATTAGTAACGGAAATGAAAAAACATAAAATATCAAATGTAATTTTAATATCGCATATAAAAGACACAAAGGATAAGAAAAGATATTTCGTCCAACTTAACTACTGCCTTCATCGATCTTTCTCATCATCACAATGAATGCAAACATAAAATATCGTGTCCCCAGTGACACATGATTCAAGTGCCCAACGATTGCACCTGGTACATTGAATCCGGTCTTCTCCTGATTTATTGACAATTTTATTGACTTTTATAGGCTTATGAATCTAGAAAAGAAACTCTTGGACTGCGGGGCATCTTCGGCCACTGTGTCAACATGCCCCGTATCGCCATTTTGGCTTTTGATCGTTGTGTGAAATATTCTGTTAATATTTTTTTCAAATCAGTGGGTAGAAAATTAGCTCTGAACAACAATCTTCAAATTGCTATTCACCTAAGGGAAACTTCAATGTCAGACTCTCGTCTCCCATTCTTAAGTGGAATTGATGAAGGTGAGTAATAGCGTCTTCAATAAGCCCAAAATAAACGCAAACAGGTGTCGAACGATATACACCTTGGGAGATGTGCGACAATAGGTAAAGGTACGCAAGTCATTTAGAATGATTTGTGAAACCCATTAGCGGCGCGTTTTTCCAAGGGAAGAGCCGTCAGGAAAGAAATTCACCATAGGTGGTCTGCAGAGGGCGGAACCGGAAAAGGTACGGTATTTGAGATTGTTCGAGATAGGGCTGAGAAGAATGCATAAATAACGACGCGGTTGCGAATGAAGAGAAGAATAGACTTGGACTGTTGAAACGTCGCCACACGTACGGAGAGAGAGGGGGTCTCGCATGGACTTTGAATAATGAGCCCTGCTCTCATGAGTGTATTAACGTTCGTCGGAGCGAACCTTTGTAAATGATTTATTTAACCAAGATTTTAATGTTTCAATAAACCAGATGTAAATAAGAGTTGGTTCTACAGTTATGATTACTTCTGCAAGATAATGATTTGTCGGATCACGATGATAAAGGTTTACATTTGATTTAGAAACAAATCAGAAACGATTATTTATAAGTTAAAAAAGAAACTCACTTCTGTGAAAATTTGAAGTGGCTTTCGTATGATTGCTTTCTTCGCTGCTGACACTGTTATGGGTGTAAGAAAACGTGCTAAGACACACGTCGTTTAGCTAGTAACGCAATCTACCGGATAGTTTGAAAAATATCGCAGATGAGCCATCGTGCCCCTACGGCCACCATGCATCGGTCTCCCCTACTGATTGCCAAAATCGTACCATTGGTTCTATTTCAAATTGGTGCATGTACGTAAACAATAAACGTTTTAGGAATGTATTTCCTATTCCAAGCTGTTTAAACAAAATGCTATTCTATTATTGAGTAAAATTAGTTTTTTTAACAGACCGGTTCTCCATATCATGCATAAATTTTTAAGTTTTACGATTTTGACAACTTACACCTGCATCATATATGTATATGTTCTCTTTCTAATCTATATATATATATATATAACAGTTCCGTAACTGACTGACTCACTGACTCACTGACATACAACGCACAGACCAAACCGCTGGACCTAAAGAGCTGAAATTTTGCATGGCGATTCTTCTTATAGTGTAAGGGTGCACTAAGAAAGATTTTTGAAAAATTCTTCCTAGATTTTTTTAATTAAATTTTTAAGCTGTTTTAGTAACTTTTTTAAAGTTTGCATTTAAAATAATAATTTGAGGGTTATACAATTTATATCATGAGAAATATCATAAAAATTTCTTTAAAATGAAATCTTTTTCGAATCTTTACCTCCCTTTTCTGATTTTTGGTGAATTTTTTAAGATTAGTTTTTAGAATTTAATTTATTAAATGCTGATCCCGTGATTTCTTTAAATGGCACTTTAAAAAAAATTATCGTCACGGGCATAACAACTAAATAGACAAAAAAAATTTTTTTTTTTTTTTTTTTTTTGGCTAATGCGGCAGACGATTGGACCTTATCCAAAAAAATATTAAAATAGAATAAAATATATTATGTTCCTCAAACTTTACTATATTAACTGTACTATATTCTTTAGTATGTCCTATTAACATTCAATTTGAATATTTTCTTCTACATTATTTTGTGTAAAAAAATATCCCTTACGATTTTTTTATAAATATATTTTTTTGTTTTTTTTAACATCAATTGTATACATTGATCATCGTAGTTATTATATATATAAATATATATATATATATATATATAAGAAATAGATGAAAGAGAATACCAGTAATAGCCTTAAAGCTACTTGCAGCCAGGAACAAAATTATATATATATATATATATATATATATATATATATATATATATATATATATATATATATATATATATATGGCATTAATTGCATACATTGACCGTTGTATTTAATTTGAATGTAGTGCGGGTTTTCAGCTAGTTAGTTATAAGTTGTTATTGTTGTTGACACTTTAATAAACTTGCGTGCCCGTCACTCTCAAGTCAGCAAAAATTTTCAATAAAACAAGCAATATAGCAATGCCTTGGCGACTTTTAACAAAGGAAGAAAACATAACGAATCTAATCAATGACACCGCGGAGCGAATTTAAAATCTCGAAACGAGTTTTTTTAATAGAGTCGGCATTTTTCTTTTATATTCCGTTTTAGCCCCTCTCACGGCAGGATTGATTTCTAGAATCCATTCCATCATCGCTTCGCTTGGTAGTAATGTTATGACAAAGTTCGTGTAATCCCGTTCTCACCTTACCTTCGCAAACAAATACTATCCTCTTAAACCCCCTCGACAAATACTCAATCTATCAAAACCTGTTTAACCTCGTCACAGTTTATAGCTGCCTTCTCGCATGCCGGTCCGTCAATAGGCCAAAGTGCGACTCGAACGCTAAGTTGTTTACCGCTATTAGGTTATTTATCGCCTTCGTGCCATTTACCGCACCTACTGGGGGGGAAAAACCGCACAAAGAACTGTTGAAAGTTAACCGTATTCAACACCCACAGGCGAGCGGTCACGTTTAATGATGTCCCACCCTAATAGAGTCGGCTGTTAGCGACGAGAGTTTCAATGGCCCAGCATTTAACGCCTTTCAGAACCTCTGCTATGTATTCTATTGCGCTCCAACCCCCTCCCGGTTTCGGAAAATAGAATTCCCGATTGTGGAGGTGGTTTCCATTTGGCGGGGAGGTTAACCTCTGGGATTGGGTTGGGGGGGGGGGGGGGGGGAAAAAATTGCTTACTGAAATATGTCTTTGGAATTTGGGAGTTTGAATAGAGACTCCATATTGCGTGGGTAGCAATAGCTTTTTATGGAGGTTACGGTGGGGTTTCTTGAAATGTTAAGGTTTCGCACAAGATGTCTTCATTCTTCCAATTATACATTTTTTCGTATTGGCAATGCCATCTTTTCTCCTTTTTTTTTTTTTTTTTCTGTCTGAAAGTTGAAGTCATTCGACTCTGCGGTAAGTAGTCCGGAACTGATTGCAAGGTCAAGAATTTTCCTTTTTTTTTAACCTTCGCAATGACATACGTGGCATTCCACGCCCCCCATGTAAATTATTTGGTATTGTGTCTCGTCGTATTTGACTCAATCACCTGAGAAAAAAAATTTCAGGTAGTCTCTTCTAACGAAACTACCGCGGGTTGTTAACATAGGATTACTTATAGTTGATTAACTCTTTTGTATGTATATATGTATGTACGTGTTATCTATCTATCTATCTATCTATCTATATATATATAGAAGCTATTCACACATTTTTTAGACGATGTATATTGTATTCACAAAACTAAATTATATAAAATTCTTGTGTTTTAAATGTTCTATTTGACATCCCTTATTCTGAACTATCTTTCGACACAGCAATTTCCAGGATAATAATGCCTTTTGAAATGTCAGAAGAGGTATTCTATCCCATTCCTCCTGAACAGATTTCCAGAGTCCTGTAAGGGTTTTGGGACGACGTTTGGATAATGCAGATTTTAAAAGTCCGAAAGCACAAAAATCCATATGTGATACATCGGGAGATTTAGTAGGGATATCAGTGAAGGGTATAGCCTTGATACCAGTTTTTTGTTCCATTTCTTTTAGGAAATTTACAGAGGATTTTGATGTGTGACTGCTAGCTTTGTCCTGATGGAGTCTCACAGATTGATGGCACTGTGGGTAAAGCGATGGTATGTCATTCAGAAAAATTGGCGATAAAATATGTTCCTGATAGTATTTGGAGTTAATCTTGACATTTTTTCCACTCTCTTTATTTTTAACTTGCCATTATAAGAAAAACCAGCAACAATCATGAATCCCTTAGAAAAACTTTCTTTCGATTCTTTGAACCATGTACTTAAATTTTTTTCTCCCCTTTTATGATAATAAATGGCTCTTTTTTTTGTTGCAATCATTTAAATACACCCATGATTCATCTATTGTGACAATTGTTTTCCATTTTTCTTTGGATAAGTGTTTCTCATATAGAATTCTGCAGCGTGTCCTGCGTTCAGCGATATGATTTGGAAGAAGACGATGCACATTGCGTTTTTTCGCTTTCAAAAGATTTAAATCAACGTTTATCATTTTGTTTACAGAGGACACCGAGCATTTTAATGATTTTGCAACTGTCCTTTGACTAGGGGGATTTTCTTTTAACATTAAACAACGTACCTTTGCAATAGTCGAAGATGTCCGTTTTTTCCTTGGATACTTGTTTGGAATTTTTGTCCCACTTGAGGCTCCAATTTGACGTTTTTTTCCTTTCTTGTTGACGATATTACCTATCGACGCTTTAGATATCACAAAACCATGACTCTCACATCGTTTTTGGATAACGGAGTATGCATATTTCTCTTCGGAAAGAGCATAAATGTAGCCTTCGAACCACCGCTTTGTTAAAAACGCCATTTTGAATAAAAACAAAGCTTTCCGTAAGTAAAAGAAGCCGTAGACGATAATTTTGACTTTTAAAAACATAGTACAATTGCAATTACTTCTTTTGCAGCAAATGATTTTTTATTACCGCTTACCAAAATCGTCTAAAAAATGTGCGAACAGCCTCTGTATATATATATATATATATATATATATATATATATATATATATATATAATAGTTCCGTAACTGACTGACAGATAACGCACAGACCAAACAGCTGGACCTAAAGGGCTGAAATATTGCATAGCAATTCTTCTCATAGTGCACAAAGAGAGATTTAAAAAAAATTCTTCTTAGATTTTTTTAAATTAAATTTTTAAACTGTTTTTGTAACATTCTTTAAAGTTTGCATTTAAAATAATAGTTCGAGTGTTATAAAATTTATATCACTAGAAAGAATTCCTTTAAAAATTCCTTTAAAATGAAATCTTTTTCGAATCTTTACCTCCATTTTCTGATTTTTGGTGAATTTTTAAATATTAATTCTTAGAATTTAATTTTCGCAGTGCCAAACCCAGTATGTATCGGTTGGGCAAGCAGTAAACAGTTAAACAGAAAAGAACCAAAATCCGTTTAAATAATAATAATAAAAAAAAGTAAGCAGCGGTAAGTAATCTTACGTTAATAACCCGCGGTATGTTCGTTAGAAGAGACTACATGAAATTATTATTTTTTTTATAAATATAGTTTGTTGGGTTTTTTTACATTAATTGCATACATTGACCGTTGTATTTAACTTGAATATTTTTTTCTACATTATTTTGTCTATAAAAATTTCCGTTACGATTTTTTTTTTTGATAAATATATATATATTTTTTTCGCATACATTGCATGCATTAATTTCATACATTTACCGTTTTATTTACCGTTACTTTGGATAAGAAACGTTTCTAAAAAAATGGTAAATTTCGTTATTGACGGGGAAAATGTTCATCAAACTGTTGTTCCTGTTGTAGGAGATGGAGCCTGCTTAATTTAGAGCTTTATCTTAATGCAATTTCATTATTTTTCCATTGCAATTATCCTACAATGTACTCCGTAGCGAAGCACGTTTGTTCAGCTAAGTATGGCTATGAAAACCAAACAACGATCAAGACTTAACCTGGAAGATGATACGAGAGTAGCATTCTCAAATATTTCACTAGATATTGAACAAATATGACTAAACCATCATACTCAATAATTTAAGTATGATGTTTTAGTCGCACGTAATATACCAAAAATGACAGCAGAAGATAAGCGAGACCTTTTTCTATTGTTATCTTGCAAAGTCAATATATATCCAAAATCTACATACAGTTCATTGATTTTAAAATAGTTTGTGAAAATGTACATATTTATTTTTAATATAGGATTACATTCCTCCATAACGGTCTTCTGGAAAGCAAAATTTCAGACGCTAAAAGCGTCCATCGTCAAGAGTTATAATTTTGGCAGCGCGCCGAACCCAGTCTGTATCGCTCGGACAAGCAGTAAACAGTTAAACAGAAAAGTACCGAAATGCGTCAAAATTTTGATACACACACACACACACACAAGCACACACATATGAGGCGGTAAAAGGCAAAGTGGTGTAAGTCAGTAAGTTAAGTGGTGTAAGTCCAAAGCGTTTCACTGCCAAAGCTACAAAAAATTCCACTAAAAATTGAACAAATTATAATTCATAATAATTATTATAATATTGCAAATAATAATTATTTGCAATTCCACTATAAATTGAGCATGAAGATTACATTTTTGCCCTCAAATAAAAATAGTTGAAAATGTGACTTGCACCATTTGCCTTTCACCGCCTCATATTCATAAGGGTATAATAGTCCTAAAATACGGTAACCATAGTAAGTCTGTAACTGAGAATCCACTATCTCCATGGTTGCAAGTTTTGTGACGTCAGTCATCTTGCGGTTACATGTTCTTAACTTCCACTCTGTCTAGCGCCAGGCTTGGTGTTCTTTGGTTAAGTACTATTATTCAATTTTTAATCAATTATTCTGTTTTTCATGGATTGTACGGTGTCTGAGTGTGTTTATTGTACAGATCATACTCATCGGAAACAATCCATTGTTTTTTAGACAGCATTGACACCGCTGATGAAGAAATGCTGTCTAAAACCTCTTTCATACTTTTCTTTTCATGTTATTTGTTCCTGGCTGCAAGTAGCTTTAGGACTATTAGTGGTTTTCTCTATCATCTATTTCTTATATATATATATATATATATATATATATATATATATATATATATATATATATATATATATATATATATATATATATATATATATATATATATCCATATATGCATAGCAGGTGCATACATATATACATACAAAAGAGGTAAGCAACGATTAGAAATCCTACGTTAATAACCCGCGGTAGTTTAGTTAGAAGGGACTACTTGAAATTTTTTTCCCTTTTTTTTTTGTTAAAATTTTCCTAACTTTTTCTAAAAAATTTTTGCTATTACCAAAAATTTTTCATTGGAGATGGGGAGGGGAGTGATTTTTTCTTGGCAGAATGTGGGTCACAGTCGAAAAAGTTTTCTCACCACTGCCCTCAACTGCAGAATAAGTTAGGAAAAAGTAGCTTCGAAATTGTAAAAAAAAAAAAAAAAAAAGAATTTTTAAAAACAAATAGAAAATTCAAAACAAAATTTAATAATCAATTTGAATTGTTTAAAATTGTTAATTTCAATAATTTATTCTTCCATTATTAATTTTAAAATAAAAATTGATAACCTTTATTAATTTAATAATATCAAAATTATAAGTAAAAAAATAATTTAACAATTATTTTTTACAATTTTAGTCAATAAAAATTAATTTTTCGTTTTAATACTTTGAAATCTATACTTATATATAAAGAGAGAGCGATTTTGTATGTGGAGGGTAATCTCCAGAACCACTGCACCTATTTTAAAAATTCTTTCACTGTTTGAAAGGTACATTATTCCAGATGGACGTAGGCTATATATTATGTATATCTGATCACTAGAAATAAAGTTAGGGGCTTAATCCTAACAATCTCCATTGTTACCGCTACTGTCCTCTACCGCTTTTTGTGTCGAAGACTCTAACGATCCTTAGCGTGGTGCTATCGCCATGGGCTTCTGTTCTGACGTTAGCGGTTCGAATCCAGCCGTTCTCCGGCACGCCCTTTTCTTTTAAAAAAATTAACTTTAATTATTAACTAACGTAATATTAATTTAAAGGTAAAAAAAGATTTACAATTTATTGGCTATCAACTGGAAATTTATTGGTATAATATTTTGTTCAACCCGGACAAAGTCGGGACGGGCCGCCAGTATTTATTAAATTTATTAATTACAAATTTTCCATTTTTATGGGTATAAAATGGTTGATTCTCTCATTCATCTAGGTTAAGCTGAGGAAACTCTCAAAAACTAATAGCTTCTGATCTTGCAATTAAATTAACTGTGATTCGTTAAATATTAAAGAAAAATTTATCATCAAATTGCTGTACAAGATTTATAGTCCAGGGCTTCCGGGTGCGCTGGAGGCGCATATATTTGTCTAAAAAACTGCTAGGAATTATTTTCTCCAGTTTAACAGCTTCGTGTAATTCTATAAGGTCTTCCGTCATACCTGCGAGTAAAACCTTGCTAGCTAGAAAAGGAGAATGATACGTTGTTTTTAATGAATGAGGATAAAATACCACACGAAATCATTCTTCAGATGGGAACTATGGCCGAATGGTTGCAGGGCTCTTGCACTGGTACTAGAGTCTATGGGTTCGAATCGTGCTGTCGGCAAAAATGACCGTAGCCGCTCAGATTCGGCTTTGAAGCGTAGGTCTAGCGTTCCATTTAGCCCACGAGTATGTAGCACATGGCCATAGAGCTGTCATGGTACAAACCATCCATTCTTCGAATGGCAATGTAAGTAACCAGTATCTGGTTTGAGCTGTATTGTTGTAGATGTCAATCCAATTTCTGCTATGAAATTACGATTCTTTCCTCTTATTTTCTCTCAGATAAAATGTTTTCCTTATATAAAAATGGTTGTCGCCAATTCAGTGAATATCCCAAAGTCTTTTTGGATACATTTGTCCGTTTCTTTATAGTCATCAAGAATCATTATCTCCTTTATCGCCACGGCAGCCCTATCTGGGCTCTGGCATTGCATCCTGCAGAATGCCTTCCAACAGAATGCAGAATCCACCACGCCACTCCCCGCCGAGCTTTGGCATTGCATTCTGCAGCTTTGGCATTGCACTCTGGGCTCTGACATTGCATTCTGCAGAAGTCTCCATCTGCAGAATGCAGAATCCTCCACGCCACTCCCCGCCAAGGTTTGGCATTGCATTCTGCAGCTTTGGCATTGTCTTCAAGCTTTGGCATTGCACTCTGAGCTCTGACATTGCATTCTGTAGAAGTCTCCATCTGCAGAATGCAGAATCCATCACGCCACTCCCCGCCAAGCTTTGGCATTGCATTCTGCAGCTTTGGCATTGCCTTCAAGCTTTGGCATTGCACTCTGGGCTCTGACATTGCATTCTGCAGCTTTGGCATTGCCTTCAAGCTTTGGCATTGCACTCTGGGCTCTGACATTGCATTCTGCAGCTTTGGCATTGCCTTCAAGCTTTGGCATTGCACTCTGGGCTCTGACATTGCATTCTGCAGAAGTCTCCATCTGCAGAATGCAGAATCCTCCACGCCACTCACCGTGAAGCTTTGGCTCTCCAGCTCTTTACTCCAATGACGTCAAAATAAGCTTTGGGCATTGTCAGACTCGCGTCCGACATTCTTAATTGGGACTGAATTAAGGTGAACGACAGGACCATCAATAAGCTCAAAAGGACACAAACAGGTGGCGAAGTGGAATGCACCTTTGAAAATGACCAATAATAGGTGATGCGGACACTTCATTTCGAATGATTATCAAAGGCCGTTAGCGGTATTCAACTAAGCGAAAAGCCGACGGCTTTGAAATCGCCGTACGTGGCCGTACAAAGGAAACCGGACATAAAAAGGAACCGGAAGACGGGGGGTCGGAGATGTGGAAAGATCTAGATTGTTCCAGAAATACAGACAGAAAAAGGAATAAATAGAGGAGACCGGAAAAAAAGATAGACTGAACTTAGACTTTTGGCATAAACGACACGAGCGAGGGGCAGAATGCAGAGACAGGGTCTCTATATCGAACTGATTTATGAACTCCGCGCCCCTTAGTCGATGTATGATGGTTCTAAGGAACGAAAAGAATGTACATATTATCCGATGTAAATAGTGCATAATAAACAAGATGTAAATAAGAGCCATTTCTCCAGTTATGAATAAGGGCCCGTTCACATAGGAGTCCGTTGCGTTGCGTTAAGGAAAAGATGACGTTGAGACGAAAATAAACCAATCATAGGCGTTGAAAATTTCATTGCTAATCGTTTGGAGGCATATGATTGGTTTATTTTCGTCTCAATGTCATCTTTTCTTTAACGAAACTCAACGGACTCCTATGTGAACAGGGCCTTACTCTACGAGACATTTATTTAACGGATCACGGCGATCGAGGTTAACAGATATCACTAGCCCAATAACGAAGACGCTAGATGACGCTAGATCCCTTGACCTTTTCGTCATTGGAATAGCTCCTGCACTGCATAGATTTTTGAATATTTTAGAGTTATTTATCCTTTGTAGCTGACCCGCCTATTTCATTCTGTTTACTTTAATGAAATTAATAATATCTGGCACTCTATTCGGTCTAGAAATTTCATGACTGAACCATTTCCTCCAAACTCCCCCAACCCGTATAGCACACTTCCCAAAATACATCTCAAAATCTTTCTCTCAAAATCCGCAGGAGTTTCTTCATCAGTAGCATTCATTGTCTAGGTGCCTATATTAGTAGGGTAGACCGGAGCTTGTTGTCCCAATTTTTCTACAATTTTTTTTTTAATTATTAACATTTTAATTTTTTTTAGTTTGTACAATCAGCACATCTTAAAGCATAACCGCGTATTAAAATATTTGAAAAATATTAATTAATAGTTTCTATATAAAGCTCAGCAGGACATCAAGTCATTGGGCCAACCTGTTCCCTCGAACGGGGCAGGTTGATTTGATTTTCGTATCGCTAACGGAAATGAAAAAACACATAAAATATCAAATGTAATTTTAATATGGTATATAAAAGACACAAAGGATCAGAAAAGATATTTCGTCCAACTTAACTACTGCCTTCATCGATCTTTCTCATCACCACAATCGATGCAAACATATAAAATATCGTGTCCCCAGTGACACATGATTCATGTGCCCAACGATTGCACCTGGTACATTGAATCCAGTCTTCTCCTGATTTATTGACAATTTTATTCACTTTTATAGGCTTACTAGCTGAAAACCCGCACTTCGCTACGGAGTACATTCGAATTAAATACAACGGTCAATGTATGCAACTAATGCAAAAAAAAAAAAAAAAAAACATATATATATTTATAATAAATACGACGATCAATATATACAATTGATGTAGAAAAAAATATATATATTTATAAAAAAAATCGTAAAGGATATTTTTATAGACAAAATAATGTCCAGTCGTCTGCCGCATTAGCAAGAAAAAAAATATTTTTTGTCTATTTAGTTGTTATGCACGTGACGATAAATTTATTTAAAGTACCAGAAAAAGAAATCAAGTGATCGGCATTTAATGAATTAAATTCTAAAAATTAATCTTTAAAAATTCACCAAAAATCAGAAAATGGAGGTAAAGATTCGAAAAAGATCTCATGTTAAAGGAATTTTTATGATCTTTCTCGTGATATAAATTTTATAACCCTCAAATTATTATTTTAAATGCAAACTTTAAAAAAGTTGCAAAAACAGCTTAAAAATTTAATTTTAAAAAATCTAAGAAGAATTTTTGAAAAATCTTTCTTAGTGCACCCCTACGCCATAAGAAGAATCGTCATGCAAAATTTCAGCCCTTCAGGTCCAGCGATTTGGTCTGTGCGTTGTATGTCAGTCAGTGAGTCAGTTACGGAACTGTTTTATATATATACTAGCTGAAAACCCGCGCTTCGCTACGGAGTACATTCAAATTAAATACAACGGTCAACGTATGCAATTTATGCCAAAAAATAAATATATATATTTATAATAAATGCGATGATCAATGTATACAATTGATGTAAAATATCTATCTATATATATATATATATTTATAAAAAAATCGTAAGGGATATACATTTTTTTGGATAATATCCAATTATCTGCTGCATTAGAAAGAGAAAAAAAAATTTTTTTTGTCTATTTAGTTGTTATGCACGTGACGATAAATTTATTGAAAGTACCAGAAAAAGAAATCACGTGATCAGCATTTAATAAATTAAATTCTAAAAATTAATCTTTAAAAATTCACCAAAAATCAGGAAATGGAGGTAAAAATTCGAAAAAAATTTCATTTTGAAGGAATTTTTATGATCTTTCTCGTGATATAAATTTTATAACCCTCAATGTATTTTTTTTTAATGCAAACGTAAAAAAAGTTACTAAAACCGCTTAAAAATTTAATTTAAAAAAATCTAAGAAGAATTTTTGAAAAATCTTTCTTAGTGCACCCCTACACCATAAAAAGAATCGCCATGCAAAATTTCAGCCCTTTAGGTCCAGCGATTTGGTCATTGCGTTGTATGTCAGTCAGTCAGTCAGTTACGGAACTGTTTTATATATATATATATAGATGAATGTAGAAAACAAACTCTCGTAATGCGGAGCATCTTGGGCCACTGGGCCAACATGCCCCGGATGAAATGGGCTTTCGTTTGATTGCTTCTTCACTGCTGACGCTGTTATGGGGGAAAGAAAACGTGCTAAGACACACGTCGCTTTAGCTAGTAACGCAATCTATCGGATAGTTTGAAAAATATCGCAGATGGGCCAACATGTGTCGGTCTACCCTACAAGTCGCAATAGCACCATCAAGAATCATTATGAAACTAACATTTAAAAACAATCTTATTTTTCAGCATAGATTTGTTACTTCACCAGCCACACTAAACTTCATATCTTCCGCACAAGATAGTAAACATTAACAAACTGGCCATCATTTCGAACTATGACGAATAAACCAAATCTGATTTCCGCCGTCCCATACCGAAATCACACGCCAAGTAATAAATGCCTGGATAAGTAATACAATAAGCCCTTTATTTCTATACTAGAAGCATTTATATGAAATTATAAAATCATTAAACTTCCGAAATCCCCCCCCCACGGAATCTCGGCTTTCCCTTCCTCCGCCTTTTGATGTTTTCCACTTTGTTACGGTGCAGAGCGGTTCCTTAACAATCAAATATCTCAAAAGCTTAGCGACTGCGCCGGCCCAGGACGCGTGAAATGCGATTTCTACTCCGGTCTCCAATTGCAGCATAATGGGATTGACTTTTTGACTGCACTTCCACCTAACACAGGAATGGGAAGAGATGCAGAAAGAAGAATAAAAAAAAAAATAAAACCCATCCATTTAAACGAGATTTCCAAATTTCCCAGATGCAAAGCCGGATTTTTGTTTTTTGTTTTTATTTATTTATTATATTTTTTTTTAATAATGGGACTCCGCATGATTTTTTTTTTTTTTGTCCATACAGTGATTCGGGGAATTATCCAAATTGGGAGCGTAGTAATGTGATTAATGAAGTTTTAATTAAGATTCTAGTGGAGCGAATGGCGCTTTTCTAGTAAATCTGCTTTCGATAGTTTTGTAAGTTTTGCTGTTCATTGGGTGCTTTTTTTTTTTTTTTTTAAGTCGAATGTATTTGAGGCTATATTTAGAAAGTCGATTGGTGGCGATTGAAAGGTGGACTATCTCAAAATGGGGGAAGCATTCAAAAATATCAGATAAGCAAATACACTCATGGACAAAAAAATTAGCGCACCAAGAAATAATTGCGGGATCGTAACGAAACTTGCAATGAAGGTACATGTCGGGGAGATATGCAGATGATTAGAAATGCAGCGTGATTGCGCATTACGTATAGCCGGTAGAGGGCGTTGAACATCGTACTCTGTGGAGTATAAAACAGGTAAGACCGGTTTTAAGAATCAGCTTACACTCTTCGCTTTCCTTTCATTTTTCCAAAAAAGCCACTTAAATACTCAAAAGGCATGAAGTTTATTCTTTATTTTTTTTTTAAAGAAAGAGTGATAAGATGGGATGGAATAGAGTCGTAAAATGCATCCCTTTCTTTGTTAGACATAACATAATAGTTTCTCCTTAAACGCTTTAGCACAACACTGTCGTATTAGCTTGACCCAGGGCATCTCTACCCGTCCAGGTCTGATTTCACTTTTCTCCACTGACAAGCAAAGACGCTTTCTTTTTTTCCCACCTCCACCATCCTGGTTGCGGGTTCCTGGACCCCGAAACACATAAATCTTCGGCGAAGTGTCCACTATCACTTAGGTAAACGTGACATTAGTAGATTCAGCACGTTATCAAACCGTGAAACGTAAGTTAGAAGGTGAATCTTCGTCTGAGACTATTGGTATTGAAAGAGGTATAAACAGACTCATGAAAACTTCATTACGTCAAACTACCATAGAAAACTTTTTCTTGCACCCTTCCTGTAGTTAAACTGTTAAGCTGTTAAGCAGGTATGTTGTAACAAATATTGGATTTTTTTCTTCTCTTATTATAATCATGTGTACCTACTTATAGGTCAAGAAATTAAGTTGTATTTTTAAAATTATAAACAATAATTAAAAAAAAGATAATTAACGTAAATTAAAGCGTATTTTATGGTAAATTATCTAATATATGTGTATATAGATGTGTGTGTGCCTGGCCAAAAACCTAAATTTCGGCTATAAGAATCAACCGCTTATAAGAACTAAAAACAGTAATAACAAACGTGATTCTTATAAGCGGAAATCACTGTATATATATATATATATATATATATATATATACGTACACACACACACACACACACACATATATATATATATATATATATATATATATATATATATATACTGAGTATATTTTTTGGCATTCTAAATATTTTGTGAGCAGTTTGCTCACATCTGCAATTGATTTTCTACTTGTTCTTTAGTTGCCTTCGCCTCCAAATCCAGTGGTTTCTTTTCTTCTTTTTTTACGATTAACAGATCCAGTCATGTCTAAAAACATCGTGATACTCATTTCTTTACAAGTTATTGGATAGAAAGTTAAACTTCCGCAAATGACACGATTTTTTCGAGCATTGTCCAACTGATTCTGCGTTCATCTTGGAACTGTGTTTCCCAACGCTTTTCCTGTCGCGACCCTCTTCAATGGTTTTTCCCACATCCTGCGCCCCCCCCCCCCTGTATATTTTCATTAGAAAGTATTGAGACATAAAGAGAAAAAAATCTGCAAAATGCATTATGCATAATTTAAATCAAACTAAATGTTTAATTGAATAAAAAAGGGAGATAAGTTAGAAATGGATAACATTAAGTAGCGTTAATCCCCCAGTTTAAGACGTGTAAAACCAGGAACAGAACTGAACAAAATTTGAAGAAAAACAGTGCACCTACCGTATATATTCAGAATAAATTAACGATAAAATTAGTAAAGTTCGTACCTAAATCATCATTCCGTTGGTGGAAATGACAAAAGTCACAGCACAGACTGATGAAAGACAAACTTATGGGTAGAATTTGTGTACTGTACGCTGTAAGTCACCATGATTTTCATTTACAGACCAAATAAAGTCGATAGATTTCTAACAAACTGAGTTTGCAGTTTGAATGAGACTTTTTTTCATTGAAAAATATCACTGCTCTACAGTCTCATGGTAAAAAAAATACATATACAGTGGAACCCCGTTATTGCGTACCCGGTATATAACGAACTAACGGATATAACGAGCAAAAATTTTGGTCCCGCCGTTTTTCTATTGTATTTAATTCTAATTTATGCTTTTATAGCGAACCTCTGAAATCTTAAGAATTGGCTATAGCGAATCTTTATTTCAGTCGACTACTGAATTAATTTTTTTTACTTTTAAACTTTTTAAGAATGTTGAAGATACAACGAATGTTGAAGAAGATGATGATTTAGATTTGCCTATAGCGATGTGGATAGAAAAGCACAAAATTTAATCATTCTTAGATTGTGATACGCAATTGTTCGAAACAAGTGATGATGAAGTCATTAAATCTGAAATTTCGACTGACGAAGATATTAAAATGAAAGAAGAGATTAAAATGAATCATTCTGAAATCGAAGGTTCTGCATCTGATGCCGATGAAGAGGAGCATATAAATGACGAAATCCCCACCATCTCAGATGCTACAGCAGCGATGAGTGTCAATAATTAAGTTGTTGTCTACACAAACAGCGGAAGAAAGAGTGTTGGAGTCATTTGATGCATTGGACGAAGAAATTCATAAAATGTTTTTGAAATCGGCATCCCGTCAGCAGAATATTACCGATTATTTCTGTATCAAAACAGTGAGCAACAACTGAAGGTAAAATGAATTTATTTCCATTTGTCTTCAATTTTAGTTAATTTCATAAGTTTTGTGTCAGTTTAATGTAATCGATTTTAATCAATTTAATTCATTAATGATCATTTTTAATGTATTTTTATCATTCTTTAATACATCTTTATTGGATACACATAGCAACTAATGAGTTATACATTTTGCGAACTCTAACATTTTTCATAACAGTCCGGATATAACGAACAAAACCTTTTGGTCCCTTGAAGTTCGCTATAACGGGGTTCGACTGTATTAACCTTTAGCTTACGGGGCCCATTTTTATGATTCCCTCTTTAGAACGAGAAATTTCATACCCCCATTGTAAGAACGGCTATTAAGGGTTATATATATATATATATATATATATATATATATATATATATATATATATATATATATATATATATATACACACAGTCAAACCTCGATATCTCGAACTTGAAGGGAGAGACAAAAAAATTCGAAATATCGAAAATTCGAATTATCGAAAATCGCATGTTATCAATAGTAATAGTGAAAATAAAAGCTTTTTTACATACCTTTTTAAAAAGTAATCCATATTTTTATTTTAATAAACACTATTTACAAAATTCTTTAAAAAAGATTCAATTGTTTGCTTCAGAAAAGAGTCTGAAATTTTATCTATTACACTAAGTGGACAATGGCTTTAAATGTGTCCTCTTACCTATTTGGTTGACTTTCAACATATCTTCTCAAAGCGTCTACTGCAAATAGTCTTTCTTTGTTTGTCACATTAGGTGGCAAATGGCGGATTTCGTCCTCCTCTTCTTCTGATAATGCACAAGAAACTTTCGTCTGACGGATGTTGTCATTGTCCTCCCACTGACCACACACTATTACCGTATCATCTACGACGACAAAGTCATTAAATTCCATGTTATCGAGGTGCATGAGCATCGAGGCTCTAGCTTGAATGCAAGACAGCACAGGCATGCATTCACACCTGTAATTTTTTTTCTTTCACTCCTTGTTGCAATGATAAGAAATTCTACAATCTTCTTGGAAGCCACGCACCTCTTGATTTTTGTCCATACCTTAATTTCCTACTTTGTTAAAACCACCCCAACCCCTCTAGAAAGTAACCTTGGAGTATAAAAGGAGAAAAAATAAAAGAAAGGATCGATGGTCACTGCATATGCATGGCACCTAACTGAAACGAGATAAGAAAACAATAAACAAGAATTTCAAATCCCATCTTGGAGGACAAGAGAAGTTGTCATTTCACTGTGTTATCTTCCGTCTTTATATCCCTTCTTTTTAAAGTTTATGCAGGCTTTTACCACTGTAATGTTTGAATAGCTTTTCTATTTTTCAGAAAATTCTATTTTTTTTTTTTGGATATTATTTTTTTGTTTTTAGAAAAAATTTTACCTCCAAAAATTCAAGTTATCGAGGGATGAGCCAAAAAAAATTCGCCACATCAAGGTTTTTTTAACATTGAGTGCATAGGAAATTTGAAGGGAATTTTTATTTCTTCGAGATATCGAAAAATTCGCGAAATCGAGGTTCGAGTTAGCGAGGTTTGACTGTATATATATATATATATATATATATATATATATATATATATATATATATATATATTATATATATATATATATATATATATATATATATGTATGTATGTATATATATATATATATATATATATATATATATATATATATATATATATATATATATATAATATATATATATAATATATGTATGTATATATATATATATATATATATATATATATATATATGTATATATATATATGTATGTATATATATATATATATATATATATATATATATATATATATATATATATATATATATATATATATATATATATATATATATATATATATATATATATATATATATATATATATATATATATATATATATATATATATATATATATATATGTATGTATGTATGTATATATATATATATATATATATATATATATATATATATATATATATATATTCATTGTTGGGCGCATATTCTTGGGATACATGCTATCCCACCCCGTAAGGAAAAGGTTAAATCCGCCGAAAAGTTATTTTTCTGGAATCCAACCGTGGCGAAACCCCAGGTTGTGAACTCTTGTGTCTCGGACCGTGAACGCGCGCATCTGCGTCGACACTTTCTCACTTTATATCCTGCCCCCCGCTCGCTCTCTCTCTCCTTAAAGACCTGCGGTTAACCTGAAGATTAACCGAGGCAAACGGCGACATAATGTGCTGCATTTCATTACTGTCTCCCCGGACTAATGACGAGGCCTCCCCCCCGCGCTTTCATCGCTGACAAGCCAACCGGGATTTCTGCAAAAGTCGAGGGCTGTTCACATTGATCGGTTGAAAAAGTGCCTCTGCACAAGTTGACGGCGTATTGCGTGTGCGTCTCCGAACCAAGAATATATTTCGAAACATTGTGAAAAGTTCTTGACAGCTCCGGTGAGACTTTTCAGCCTCTAATGAGGGCTGGCGGAGGAAATAAATACAGGCACGTGCTGCTCCGGAGGTTAGTTTCACGTCAAAATGGTAATGAAGACAGTCGATGGTGGTTCACGTTTATATAAGGGCTCTAATCGTAGAGACTTGGATAAACAGAGTTTCGCACTTTTGCTTGTTTCTGAAATATCGCATTTTGCGTTTGAGAAATACATGCCTTTTTGTGTGACTAATCGTATACCGTATTTTTCCGGCACCTATAATTACCATAATTTCACTCTCGTATATAAAAAGAGTATAATTAATATTATCTTCTACTATATTGAAGACACTTAGAATTAAAAAATAAGTAGTTTGTAGAAGAATAAGACCTCTTTTTCAAACCATTCTTCAAAAATAAGTAGTTTGTTAGAGAATAAGACCTCTTTTTCAAAACATTCTTCAAAAATAAGTAGTTTGTTAGAGAATAAGACCTCTTTTTCAAAACATTCTTCAAAAATAAGTAGTTTGTAGAAGAATAAGACCTCTTTTTCAAAACATTCTTCAAAAATAAGTAGTTTGTTAGAGAATAAGACCTCTTTTTCAAAACATTCTTCAAAAATAAGTAGTTTGTTAGAGAATAAGACCTCTTTTTCAAAACATTCTTCAAAAATAAGTAGTTTGTTAGAGAATAAGACCTCTTTTTTCAAAACATTCTTCATAAATAAGTAGTTGTAGAAGAATAAGACCTCTTTTTCAAAACATCTTCAAAAATAAGTAGTTTGTAGAAGAATAAGACCTCTTTTTCAAACATTCTTCAAAATAAGTAGTTTGTTAGAGAATAAGACCTCTTTTTCAAAACATTCTTCAAAAATAAGTAGTTTGTTAGAGAATAAGACCTCTTTTTCAAAACATTCTTCAAAAATAAGTAGTTTGTAGAAGAATAAGACCTCTTTTTCAAAACATTCTTCAAAAATGATAGCTTTTTCAAAATGTTCCATGCGCATTACTTTTGTTCTGATTTCTTCCAAATTCCTCAGGATTGTTAATGTAAGTATTTTCTATAAACCTGGGCATTATTCTTTGAAACCAAAAGTATTTTTCATATTTATAGACCATGAAATAAAGCAAAAACATAAAAAATAAGAGGCAGATTAACAAAATAGTTGTTTATGGATTTTGATTCATACAAAACAAAATCATTGCACAGCTATGTTTATATATGTATGGTAAACTTATATTAAAAAATTTAAGGTTTTTTAAAGGACTTGGAATGCACATGGAGTATTTTGAAAAATGCTAGAATTTTTTTAATTTTTTTTTAAAAACAGACATTATTCTGCCAAAAAATCCTTATTTTAAATTCCAAGGGTCTTCAATTGTAGTAAAAAAGAATACACATTATTATCCTATTGTTTATAGTGACAAAAATGCAAAATTAAAATATTCACGGTTAAACCTCCCTTGTCTCCTTAACTCGCTTTCTTGTTTGTTTGTTTGTTTGTGGGTGTGTTTGCCCAGTACAAATCTTGCAATCGATTTTTAACTAACTTCCCGACTAGCTAGACATTTGAAACTTTTAGAGTAGCTCAGAACACGATGACAATGTATTCTTTTCATACTTTTAGCCATCTTTAAGCGGGTGTTGAATTCATTTTCGGTTAATTTTTTTTTTGTGGAATGGTGCAGCCATCTATCGGTCGGGACGGGAATGAAAAGATAA
>OU015492.1:219328488-219330988 GCA_907164885.2 Dolomedes plantarius | reverse complement strand
AATCACGTGATCGGCATTTAATAAATTAAATTCTAAAAATGAATCTTTAAAAATTCACCAAAAATCAGGAAACTGAGGTAAAAATTCGAAAAAAATTTCATTTTGAAGGAATTTTCATGATCTTTCTCGTGATATAAATTTTATAACCCTCAATGTATTATTTTAAATGCAAATGTAAAAAAAGTTTAAAAAACAGCTTAAAAATTTAATTTAAAAAAATCTAAGAATTTTTGAAAAATCTTTCTTAGTGCACCCCTACACTATTAGAAGAATCGCCATGCAAAATTTCAGCCCTTTAGGTCCAACGGTTTGGTCTGTGCGTTGTATGTCAGTCAGTCAGTGAATGAATGAGTCAGTTACGGAACTGTTTTATATATATAGACTAGCTGAAAACCCGCACTTCGCTACGGCGTACAGTCAACTTAAATACAACGGTCAATGTATGCAATTAATGCAAAAAAAAAATATATATATATTTATTTATAATAAATACGACGATCAATATATACAATTGATGTAGAAAAATATATATATATTTATAAAAAAATCGTAAGGGATATTTTTATAGACAAAATAATGTCCAATCGTCTGCCGCATTAGCAAGAAAAAAAATATTTTTTGTCCATTTAGTTGTTATGCACGTGACGATAAATTTATTTAAAGTACCAGAAAAAGAAATCACGTGATCAGCATTTAATAAATTAAATTCTAAAAACTAATCTTTAAAAATTCACCAAAAAATCAGAAAATAGAGGTAAAGATTCGAAAAAGATTTCATTTTAAAGAAATTTTTAGGATCTTTCTTGTGATATAAATTTTATAACCCTCAAATTATTATTTTAAATGCAAACTTAAAAAAAGTTACTAAAACAGCTTAAAAATTTAATTAAAAAAAATCTAAGAAGAATTTTTCAAAAATATCTCTTAGTGCACCCCTACACTATAAGAAGAATCGCTATGCAAAATTTCAGCCCTTTAGGTCCAGCGGTTTGGTCTGTGCGTTGTATGTCAGTCAGTCAGTGAATGAATGAATGAATGAGTCAGTTACGGAACTGTTTTATATATATAGATTAGGAATAAAATCATCTACTACCGAATAAATGTCGCTCATTATTATGAAATTTATTTCAGAAGTAAAGAGAATACACGAAGGATTTGAAGTGAACCAAATTCATTTTTTGGCTATTTCGTACTAACACTACCCAGTATAAAAAGATTTTTCAACGCAAGTCCGTAGTATAAACTTTACCTCTCGAGAACACTTAAGAGAAATTTAATTTTAATGGAATATTTAACTTTAGCTATACAGTCGGACCTCTATTTTGCTAACTTTTCCTTGGAACCAAGAACATTTTGTGAATTTCTTCATAAAATAACCTCCACTTGTTAGTTACCACTTGTTAAAAAATAAATAAATAAAAGGAAAAAAAAATTTATATATATATATATGACGCGGAGCTTAATCTACTAAATATGCCACCTAACTTAAAGAATAGCATGGGCGCAGGTGGGCCAGTTGGCTAAGGCACCGAGCCAGTAACCTGCAAGTTGTGGGTTCGATGCCCGTCGCCCACAAATCCAACGACGTGTACACTAATGGCGGCTGGTGCAAGGGGAAAATCTGTCGTAGCTGCAATGCCCTTCAAGTTCCCAAAATGCGTTTGGAGGCGCAGGGTCAAGTGTTTCCGGTCTCGTCACCCGACTCGGTTCAAAATTACGGGACCGGTTAATAGGGGGCGATGCTGGTCCACTTATAAGGTGCCCCCCATAGTAGAGAGTCCAGCATAACCGCGTTTATAACAGGCGAATGTTTGGAGCGCTACGGTCGACTTTTTTGCTACACGAGGGCTAATTAGACCGGGACCTACAGTTTAAAGTCGATTCCGAACATCCATGGCCACAGGATTTGAACCGAATGTCAGCGCCCTAGCCATTCGGCCATCCCCTGGCACGCATTTCGAAAGGTAATATTTTCATATCTTTGTTGTAAATATCCCAGATGTTTGGCCGAGACAAATGCAAGTTGTCTCGGCCATTCTGATGAGATTCTGACGATATTCATCAGAATTGATGAATATCGTCAGCATACGGTATTTTCCAATTCTGATTCCCCTATTCATAGCGAAAGAAAGAATCTACTGTCCCAATAAACGAGAAAGGTTTAGATTTCTACAAAAAAGTATCAATGAGTTTATCAATTTTTTTTTTTTGGTAGAACAAGAATTTTTAACTTGCTATAGTCTAGAGATCATGTAAAAGGGAAAAAAAATCAGCCGTTTTAGAATAAAAAACAGTTTTATTTATTAGATTACAGGCTCATAAAATCGGGCTCATTTGGTATATCAAACAGAACATTGGTTATAAGTCAAGACCTTTTATACAAATGTGTCTAGAAATGTCTTGGTGCTGAAGTCACTATTTCTTTACAACAATTCTCACTTCCGTGGCTGGGGAAAAAAATATATATACTAAAATCTGCCTTGTCTTGGAAAGCTAAATC
>OU015492.1:219290988-219323488 GCA_907164885.2 Dolomedes plantarius | reverse complement strand
AGTCGACAGGAGTATAGGGTATCTGGCGTAAGCACTCCATTGTACTGAAAATGTATAAAAAATTCCCTCTATTTTAAAATGCTATGAAATTTTTTTTACCAAAATTATATTTGTTTTCATGATTTGATATCCCATTTTAACTAAAAATATATGCATTTAATCAGTACTGTATATTTTTGAAACAAGTAATATAAAAACAAAATTTTTTAAAGTCAATACCTACTTAGGTCAACAAAGAAAAATTTGTGTGTGAACTAATAGTAGGAATTGAAAAAAAGGATTGCCTGCCAGAACCTTGCCCACTGTGCGAGATTAGGAGAGGGGGGGGAAGAGAGAGAAAAAGTTTGTCAGGTTGGGGATTCGATATCGCAACCTACAGGACGGGAGGAGCCCGCGCTACCGCAGTGCTACCGCTTACAGAGTAACAAGAGGGAAATTACTATTCAAGAGCAAGAGACGCTCTAGGTCTAAAACTAAATCGATTAATTAAATTTAATTAATGAATTAATATTTGAAAAAACTGTATTCACATCAAGTGTCATCCACTACAAGTTGAAAAAAAATGTATTTGAACTTGAGTGGATGAATAAAAAGTACTTTTATTAACGATTGAAAATTTGAACAAGATATATATAGAGAGAGTGTGAACTAATAGTAGGAATTGAAAAAAAAAAATGCCCCGCACGTAGGCAGATAATGGAGATTAAACAAATAACAATAGACAATAAAATTCAAAATATTCCGAAAATATCGGAACCAGAACGAACCTTAAAATTAAATATATATTCCATACATGGGATACCTACATGGAATATATAGCACTTCTAAATATTCTATATTTCTTTTTATATACCCCATACATAAAAATATTTTGTCATCCTTCACAAATAGAACAAAACTGCTGGCCCCACACAACGACAGATTTGTTTTTTTCGGGTGCACACCCATCCCAGCCAGCCGAAAAATAAGATGACCGCAGAAAACAAAACGAGCCTCCTGCGGACGACGTCACCGTAAAAATGACGCAAATAGAACAGAAGAGGGTTACATCCTAATCGAAAAAGATGAGTTATGGATGAATCTCCACACAGATGTCGGACCTCACGCTTGACCCCACACGGGGGGCGGGGGAGACTCGAAAAAAAGTAAAGCAATGGAGCAGAAGCATGGCTTTTCAAGTAATGCGAAATAAATAGGGGGCCAATGTTTGTGGAAATAAATAAGGGGGATTGGGGGGGATGATGTTACTTTGTACACAGGATGATGTCTAACTTTTTCACCAGCCACGAATGGAGAGAGAAAACCCAACTAAATAAATAAAAGCTAAACATAATTTAGCGATAGATCAGAGCGCGTATTTATGAGAGTTTCCCAGTAACTCAAGTTTGACGTTTAAGGGGACAGTGGACTTTCAAAATTGTGAAATTTGTCCAAAAATTAGATTTTTTTTATTTTATTGAATTATAAAACTACGGACGAGTAGGAATGTGCTGCAAAAAGAATTTTTAATTCCTGTGATTACTTTCCTAGTTATAGGCATTTGTATTTAATTTAGATATTGTGTGGTTACTAATAGCAATAACTTTAAATGTGTTTTTCTCAAAATAAAAATTTTCGTGTCATACGTATATTCAAACTGCTCCAGGCACATTTCTAATTATCGTATTGCTTTGAAATTTAAGTTTTATATACTTAACTGTATATCAAATAAATCTTATTGAAAAGAATTATGCTTCGTAGCTCAGAATTTCTAAATTTTATACTTGAAAAGATGATTTATAGGTATTCTGTGTAATAAAAAGGATGTTTTCACTATTATTATTTTTTTCTCTTTATATTTTTAATGAATGCTTAAAATAAGCAATAAGTTTCATTGTTAGTTCTATAAGGTATCCTGTAAATAAAAATTACCATATTATATGCAAAAGAAATGCGCATGGAACATTTTTAATGAGGCCAATTTTTGATATAATTAATAATTCATAAATTATTAATATTTCATGTTTAAATTTTAACCACTTTTACATATCTATGGTACTAATCACATATTCAAATTTCAAGCAAATCCATTCAAAACAAAAAAAGTTAGGTTTGAAGGTCCACTGTCCCCTTAAAGGCTGCTATGTACTAACCCTATTGGATTACTTATTGGAATCATAATTACCTATTGGAACCCTATTGGCCACTTTAATGTTAACCTATGGAGAAAATGTGTCTACTCCATAAATGCCGATCATCCAATGAAAATGATATTTTCAGAAAGCCCGGACTTTTCTGCACCACGCGGCGTTATTCATTTTAGAAATTCCGTCCACCCAAAGAAACTGATGAGCGTTTCAAAGACACTGTACAACATAGTCCTCGAGTTACGCGGATTCGTAAATGTTGCGAATCGAATGGATCGAGTGGGTGGAGTTCAACTGGATCACATGGTACTCATCGATACCACGTGACCCCCAGAGAACGAAGTAAGAATATGTTGTTTATGTTTTTGACTGGTCTTGCTAAGTTTGATATGAATGGTGCACATCTTGGCAGTGCACCCCAGGTTCAGGGTCGCCCAGAGGGGGGGGGGGGGCAACTGGGGCACTTTGCCCCAGGCCCCCAACTGCCGGAGGGGCCCCAAAAAATTTTTTTTAAAAATATGTATTAGATTTCCTCCAAAAGAAAATTCTGAAACTTGTACCGTACTTCAAAATTATCTCCTAAAAAAAGGGGCCCCCAAATAAATTTTAAAAAAATTATTCGATTAATCAGATTTCTTGGAACCCCAACAGAAGTTTGCCCCAGGCCCCGTAAAGTCTCTGGGCGGCCCTGCCCAGGTTTCATTAATTATACTCGGTAGAAATTTCAGTCTAATTTTTATTGTTATATTTATGTTTGTCATGTGTGGTGTTAAAATAAAAGTATAAACCCAGGACTCTTATCGGTTATTTGGCACCTTACACAATTCGTATTTAAGGATAATTTTTTTCATTTTCTTCAGTAGATACGCGGTTGTAATTTTCAACTTTAATACGACGATAATTTCGAAGAAAAAAGGTGTTTTAATAGAAACGACGGAGAAATTATTGATAAATTTCGATCGAAGATTTCCAACGTAAACGCTTACCGATAAGTCTTGCGCTGATACAAGAGAAAGCGTTAAGTATTTTTGAAAATTTAGAGTATAAACGAGGTGGTGATATCGATGATGGTAAATTTCGACCTATGCGCTTTCTACTTAAGCGGAATGTTCTGGAACGAATTAATCGCGTAAGTCGAGGACTTACTGTACAGATTTCAGAAACACAGATTGTAATTGCACAAACATCGCCAAGAGAAAAACGAAACTGCTTCTGATTGGTTGCAACGGGAGGACCCACGTGCTGTTTAAGGTCCAGTGGATTTCCCCAGTTCTGCCTAGTGTTGGTACACAAAGAAAAGCATTCGAGGCATATACAAAAGCGTCATGACATTCGACTTTAGATGCATGATCACTCCGCCCTGTGCAAATCTGTATTTATACATATTAAAACGGATATTATTATCTAATAATTACATTCCTAAAAAGTTAAATTAAATTTTAAAACAGAAAAAATTATCATCGATCCCCAACAGACGCCTGGAGTACTATAGATCCTTTTTAAACCTCCATCGACCCCCAAGGGATCCACCTAGACATGGTTGGGAATCCCCAGTGGCGTAGCGAAGGGGGTCTATCATGCCCCGGGCGCCACTTGCAGAGGGGTGCCAATATAAGGTCTATATACTATATTACTATATGTTCTTCGGGGTTGAGGCCCCAATATAAGGTCTATATATTAAATTATGTTTTTCGGGGGGGGGGGTGCCAATATAAGGTCTATATATTATATTAGTATATGTTTTGCGGGGGAGGGGCGCCACAAAGGTATCGTGCCCCGGGCGCCAGTTATGCTCGCTACGCCACTGGGAATCCCTGCCTTAGATTTGGTTTGGTTTGGAGCGTTACGGTCAACTTTTGCTACACGAGGGCTCATTAGACAGGGACCTACAGTTTAAGGGGATGGTGGACTTTCAAATTACCAAAAATCGAGCAAAAATTGGAATTTTTTTGGGGGGTGTATTAATATTTTAAAAATATGTAAATATTGGAATGAAATGCATTTAAAATGTGTAGTGAAAAGAAAAATGAAAAATTGGTGGCTTTAGAGTAGTAAGTATTAAAGGTAGATAAAAAATTATCTTTTAAATGACTTTTTCTCAAAATGAGAAATTTCCAGATTTGCAAGTCTTTAAAATGCTCCTCGCGTCATAATTTTTGACGAAATTTTATGAAATTTATAATAAAGATTCCTGTAATACATCAAAATAAAGTTATGAATCCATTTTAGTCGAATCCATTTTTGGATTCGAGGTCATTTAGGTTATAAAAGTTTAACTTTAGTGTAGAAAAGTACAAAAATTTCGCGAAAATTCAGAGTACAAGCAAAAAATATTTTCTAAAAATTAACTATTCAACGAAAGTACAAAAAAATACATAACTTTGTTCAGAAAGTATTTATAAGCAATATAAATGCAAAATTAAGGGGAAAAGTTTAAAATTGAGTCGCAAGGAGCATTTTAAAGAAGGGTAGTTTAATTTAAATTTTTTAATTATAAAATATTTTTTTTAAATATTTATAAAATTTTATAAGGTGTTTAATATTATTATACTTTAATGAATATATATACAAAATTTTCATATCTCTGAGGTAAAAATTTCAAAAATCGTTTTGAAAGGTCCACCATCCCCTTAAAGCCGATTCCGAACGGCCACAAACAGTGGGACTCGAACCCACAAGATCTGAACCAAAAGCCAGCGCCCTAGCCATTCGGCTTCGATCGTTTCACCAATCATAAACACGTTTACGAACGAGAACATACAGTTCCAGCGAGAACTCAGGAGCGAAGCAAAACAAGAGAGATTAAAAATGAAATACAGAGATTTATTAAACTAGACGAGTCCCTTTTCACAAATCACCCGACAAAAATGTCGCTAGAGAGAGAGAGAGACGCTCGAGCGAACTACAACTTAAAAATTCCGAGCACCCGACATTAGGGGAGAGCGAAAACCGCCGGCAGTGAATAATAAAGCAACTCGCGGCACATCCCAAGTCATAAGCCGACGCCAAATACAATAAATAAATAAAAACCCATGGAGGCTAAAATCAAGCAACACCGTCGAATAACAATAATAATAAAAAAAAAAGTAGGAGAAGAAATACGCCACTGCAAGATACTGTAAAGAGAGAGGGGGAGGGGAAGAGAAAGGAGGCAGGCTAACTTGATATTCAACGTGGGCCATGGCAGGGAAGCCCGTACCTTGGAGTGCTAGGTAAACAAGTCGGCGGGCTGAACCGCGTCCGGTGTACAAGGCATAAACACAGGGATTTCGATCTGTCGCATCATACGCGGCTGGGACTATTACAGACAGGATTTTTAATCTTCGGCTGAAGGGGGGGGGGGGGGGGGAAGGCGGAAAAAACTGTTCTGTGGATTGCTGGGCGGGTGTGTGCGGAGAGACAGTTTTTTTTTTCTCCCCTTCTCTCTTCTGTGGAGGTGAGAAAAGTCATAAACCGAAGATGCGTTTGAGAAGATTATTCCCTATTTCGAGATTCAGAATGCGTTTGGGTGTGGGAGACATATTTCAGAGGCAATAGGATAAAGCATTATTTTACACGGATGAGGAGGGGGGGGGGGGGTTCTCGGACAAATATACATAGCGATGTAATTCCGTAGGGATGTTGAAAAATGACTATGAAAAATAGAGCCGTTAAAAACTTAGAATAATTACAAGATAAAAAGAACTTTTTATATACCATGTTTTTAAATTTTCTGTTGAATCATATAAACTTGACAATTCTATGTATTAACAAGCTGAAAACCCGCACTTCGCTACGGAGTGCATTCAAATTAAATACAACGCTCAATGTATGCAATTAATGCCAAAACAAATATATATATATCTATACTTATATATAAAGAGAGAGAGCGATTTTGTACGTGGAGGGTAATCTCCGGAACCACTGTACCTATTTGAAAAATTCTTTCACTGTTTGAAAGGTACATTATTCCAGATGGACATAGGCTATATATTATGTATATCTGATCACTAGAAATAAAGTTAGGAGCTTAATCCTAACAATCTCCATTGTTTTCGCTACTGTATTCTACCACTTTTTGTTCCGAAGATTTCAACGATCCTTAGCGTGGTGCTATCGCGGTGGGAGTCTGTTCTCACGGTAGCGGTTCGAACCTAGCCGTTCTCCGGCACGCCTTTTTCTTTAAAAAAATTTATTTAAATTATTAACTAACGTAAAATTAATTTAAGGTATTATTTAGGTTATTATTAAGGTAAAAAAAGATTTACAATTTATTGGCTATCAACTGGAAATTTATTGGTATAATATTTTGTTCAACCCGGACAAAGTCGGGACGGGCCGCTAGTATATAATAAATACGACGATCAATGTATACAATTGATGTAGGAAAAAAATATATATTTATAAAAAAATCGTAAGGGATATTTTTATAGACAAAATAATGTCCAATCGTCTGCCGCATTAGCAAGAAAAAAATTTTTTTTTGTCTATTTAGTTGTTATGCACGTGACGATAAATTTATTTAAAGTACGAGGAAAAGAAATCACGTGATCGGCATTTAATAAATTAAATTCTAAAAATTAATCTTTAAAAATTCACGAAAAATCAGAAAATTGAGATAAAGATTCGAAAAAGATTTCATTTTAAAGGAATTTTTATGATCTTTCTCGTGATATAAATTTTATAACCCTCAAATTATTATTTTAAATGCAAACTTAAAAAAAGTTATTAAAACAGCTTAAAAATTTAATTTTAAAAAATTTAAGAATTTTTCAAAAATCTCTCTTTGTGCGCCCCTACACCATAAGAAGAATCACCATGCAAAATTTCAGCCCTTTAGGTCCAGCGGTTTGGTCTGTGCGTTGTATGTCAGTCAGTGAGTCAGTTACGAAACTGTTTTATATATATAGATAAATACTTAAATTTTTTTTATGAATTATCCCATCCACTTGAAAGAAAATGAAGTTAATTGGAAGTTAACTTGCGTTTAACTTTTCGTTCAAGTCCCGATCGATAGATGGCTGCACCAGTCTACAAAACAAAATTGACTGAAAAAGGATTCAAATCTGCTTAAAGATGGCTAAAAGTATTAAAATAATGCATTGTCATCGTGTTCCGAGCTATTCTAAAAGTTTCAAATGTCTAGCTAGTCGGGAAGTTAGTTAAAAATCGATTGCAAGATTTGTACCGGACAAACACAAACAAACAAGAAAGCGAGTTAATAAAAAAAATGGTAAAATACCATTTAATAACAGTCATGGTACATTTCATCATTTCAACTAACAAATGGAAGTTACTTTTCCCCTCAACTTAACTTCTCGCTTCCCCTTCATTTCAGTTTTTTTTAACCGCGTTTTCTCACTTCTACTCACAGGTAAAAAAAAATTTCGAGAAGGTTCTAGAAAAACTACAAGAATATTCTGTGAAGTCATTCAACTGTTTCCTACCGCTTTTGAGTGACAATTTTTTTCACAAAACATTCATGAAGCGAAGAGTGTCCTCTGGCCCAACAAAAAAATACTGACACTAACAGCCAACAAACACTACATCAACACGTTTCTATTTGATAAATTAAAAAAAGCAATTTAAAAATAAAATATGAATAACGTGTATGTGCCTTATGACAATTTCTTGAAAATAGTGTACTTCCCTTTTAGCTTAGTTTATAAATACATCCTACAGAACGTAAAAAGCATGCCTAATAAATGACATGCCAAACACAGTCACTAACAGTGAATATCATGTTATTTACTTAAAATGTTGCTCTATAAGGTAAAATTTACGATACAAAATGCTAATATTTCTGTATTAAATGTTAACTAGTTGGTACCCGTTAAAACATGACGGCTAGATAATAAATAAATTTACTAATACACAAATTATACTCAAAACAGCATTGCCAAAATGTTGCCAAATGTAGAAAATCATAATAATACGCAGAAACAAATTAATGTGTCTAAGCAGCCTCGTGCTTAGTATCTAAAGTCAGATTTAAAAATGTCGCTGAGCATGCGCAGAAGGCAATTTTTTAAAATTGTAAGTCATCGCTAATTAAACAGCCCGAAATGAACAATGTCCATCAGGTTTAATCTTATATTTCACAAACATAATTATAATACAAATAAAAATGGCAGAGAGAGATCTAAAGACTCCTCGAAATAAACATGTTTATCATTAAAGGCCTGTCACTGAGCATGCGCAGAAATCAATTTTTAATTGTAAATTATCGCTAATTAATAGAAATTGCAGTTACAAAAACTAAATTTGAAAAATCTACGGATTACAAATCTTTCGTTTAAGACCAACATGAAGTAAATTGATGCAGTAGTTTTCTCTCACGGACTGCCCAAAAAGTCGGCTTAGAAACTTAAATATATACATAAATAGCACGGAAGGGGGGGGGGGGGGGGGAGGGGTAGCTAACCGAAGTACAGATAAACTCCGCTCGAACAGAGATCGACCAAAATCTAAGGCCAACCATAGAATGCCATATATCATCATATCAGTCTCGCCAAAACATACATTTTCTTATGCTAGCGCATTCACCTTATGTTCGTTTCGTTTCGTTTCTACAAGGAACTGTAGACGGTACAGACCCCGATGTACTGGACTACAGGATGAAAGAGTCCAGGGCATTTAAAATGCACATATCTTACACATTGTAAATAATTCAACACAAAATAAGAAGTTAATATACATAAGGGCATAGACAGCCGAACGAAATTAACAGAAAAACTGCACTAGCGTTAAATTATTTTAAAACTTTTGAATAAAAAGATTTTGCAGTTGCAACAAATCCTCATACTGAAGACACACACATTTATAACTAGTAAAATGTAAACAATTCAACAGAGAAACATATTAAATAACAGGAAGAATATCTTTCTGATTTTATCCTCCTGTTAAATAATATCTGTCTCTGTTGAATTATTTACATTTTACTAGTTTTATATACTGTGTGTGTATGTATATATATATATATATATATATATATATATATATATAAATAAGAATAAGATGAAAGAGAAAACCAGTAATAGCTCTAAAGCTACTTGAAGCAAGGAACATCCAAAATGTAAAGAAAAGTATGAATAAGGTTTTTGACAGCATTTTTTCATCAGCGGTGTCAATACTGTCTAAAAACCAATGGATTGTTTCTGATCAGTATGATCTATTAAATAAACACACTCAGACACCGTACAATCCATTATTAACAGAAGAATTGAATAATAAATGAATTAAGTTTGAATAAAAGTACTTAACCAAAGAACACCAAGCCTGGCGCTAGTCAGAGTGGAAGTTAAGAACTTGTAACCGCAAGATGACTGACGTCATAAAACTTGCAACCATTGAGGTAGTGGATACTCAGTTACAGACTTACTTAGGTTACCTTATTTTAAGACTATTATTCCTTAATTTATTTAGTTTTTATTTTTGTTACTACTATGAGTTTATTTTATTTTTATTTTATTTTACTTATGATTTTTATTTTAGTTTTTAGTAGTTATTATTTTTATTTTAACCTATTGTTATGTTTAACTTATTAATGCAACAGAACAAACTATTCATTAAAACAAAAACAACCAATTATGTTTTTGGATAGACTTACTGGGTAATTATTACGAGTTAGCACAGCTTTCAAGTCTATAATATGCTTATTCCTATTGTCTTTAGAACATAGCCTATTTATACGAACTAACTGATTTACAATAATGTTTATATATATATATATATATATATATATATATATATATATATAGTGTTTATATATATATATATATATATATAAACACTAATGTTTATATATATATATATATATATATATATATATATATATATATATATATATATATATATATATATATATATATATATATATATATATATACATACACACACACACACAGTGGAATCTCGATCGATCGTTTTCGGATCCATTGTTTTTCCGTATGTGTCGTTCATTTTATCCAGTCCCAACGATCATATTGTTTTGTTATGTTTCCGCATCTATCGTTTTCCCGCATTTATCGTTCATTTCAATCGGTCCCTTGAAAAACGATAGATCGAGATTCCACTGTGTGTATGTGTGTGTGTATATATATATATATATATATATATATATATATATATATATATATATATATATATATACATATATACATACACACACACACACAAAACTTGTATTTTCTCCTCACATTAAATTTCTTTGTATAAGTCCCACATTTATACCTAAAGTAGCATTTTTCCATCAACAGATTGCACTGTTTTTTGATGACATTTTAAGGGCCTGTTCACATAGAATCCGTTAGTGTTAGCGTTCAAGATACCGTTGGCGCTGATTGAATAAATGGGCCAATGTATCGTATATGATTGGTTAAAAAATTTTATGCTGACGCTGACGGATTCTATGTGAAGAGGCCCTTAGAGACAAAGGGCGAAACCAGCACGTTGGAAGTAAAATTGACTCAACTAAAAAATTAGAAAAATTTTTTTTTTTTTCCCCAAAGGTAATTCTAACTAACGAAATATGGAAAAAGGAAACTTTCTGCTGCATGCTTACATTTTATAGATGATTTCCCCACAAATAACATTGCAGTGTTAGCCACGCGCACGAGTGCAATTCTCAATTTAAAATGTTTTAAAAAAAAAAAATCAGAATATAATTTGCTTATTTTTGTTTACGAAAGATGAAAAAAAAAGAGTACATGGCTGAACAATCGAGAAAACAAGGAAATAATCTTTTTTTCTCTCTCTCTCTCTCTCTCTTCACATATAAAACACTTATTTTACAGAATCACGAAACCCTTCTGATGAAAATACATTTCGAAAAGAAGAATATTTAAAATTTCAAACAAAACACAAAAATATTCTATTAAGCTAATGGCATCCTCGGCACAAGTTTGTAACAAAGAACTTGCAAAATTTGAAGGACGGGCATTACAATCCAACTATAGTTGTATATCCCCACACACGAGAGGAGGAGAATAATAAAAAATAAATAAAAAATGAAAGAATAAGATTCCAGGAAGAAACACGGTAAAGAGTTTTCGAAGTAAGCGACGATTGCTTTATTTCAAAGATAACCCTTTTTTTCCTTGAAGGGAAAAAAAAAAACTAACTCAAAGAAAAACTCGAACTGGATGATTCCCGCACAGCGAAACACAGAACACTCGTCATCTGAAAAGAAACTTCGCAAGAACAAACAAGGCTCGTTTAAAATTCCCTCGAAGGCGTACCGCAGAACAAAAGGAGTTTCCTGCAAATGCAAACAAAGTAGCTATCGCCACACCCAACGGCCCCTCTTTTAACTTTTAAATGGGAAGCGCGGGTAAATAGAGGACACCATTTGCTGCTCCAATCGGCCATAATAGATGCTGATCACTGGAAAGAGAGCAGTCGGTGGAAGGTAACAGTGGTATGAGGAGCGGCTCGCTATTGACAGTCTTTTTCGAGTTCAGTCATTATTGCGTGCGCGGGGAAGGATGAACTTGCAAACGAGTTGGAGGCAATGCCATTTAATTTTTATCTCACAAACAGAAGATATAAAGTCTTTGCGGTCTCAAAAAGATAAACAGTGGTACCTCGGTACTCGTCGGTGATTGGTTCCGGAGGCACGACGAGTACCGGACACGTTTTTCCCATAAGAATTAATGTAAATTGAATTAATGTGTTCCTAAAAACGAGAAATGTCACTTTTTTACAGGGCAAATAAATAATCCAACAGAGATAGATAAAAAAAAATACGAATATAGACAAAAAACAAACAGAAATCAAGCACTCTGGGCATCCACGCACCAACGGCAAGATTCTGTATAAGAGCCGGAACTGAACCATAAAACAACATAGAGGTAACCGACAGGTCTCGTCATCAGGGAGCCTAACCAAATCAGTTACCTCAAGGGGAACTTTCTGAATAGGAGTATTGTAAATTGAATTCGTTCCGGAAAACTATGAATTTTGCATTTTACAGGGCAATTTATAAATGGATGGGGCTATTTTTTTATACAAAATCTTTAAACAGACAGACATAATTTAAAGCAAGTATTAAATTAAATTAAATGTATCACCACTCAACCTTTACTGAAAGGAGTTGATGGCCTAATGGGACAGTGGCCTAAGTAAAGGAGAGAGGGGTTATTGTTTGGAAGGGGAGTCTCCTTCCAATGAAACATCAGGCGATTGCATAGGGATTCTTTCTCTTAAGGTCGTTTGCACACGGAGCAACTCAAAAGAAACTGATAACTGACTCAAATCGCAAACCAGTCCGTGATGAGTCGCAACCTGTGTAATTGAATGGAGCCACGCACACGGCGCAACTGGTTACAAACCCGTCGGACGGGTCAATTACATAGGTTGCGACTCAACACGGACTGGTTTGTGATTTGAGTCAGTTATCAGTTTCTTTTCAGTTGCTCCGTATGAAGACGGGCTTAACACCACCGATCCCTGTTGTAGACTCGGATTTTGAGAGTTTCACTACAGAAAGAGAAACTTGCCTCTGCCAACGTTTTTGAAGTGAGACATTGTTTGATCATTCAACAAGTCCCCATTTTGGCCTGCTAGAGCTATGTCAAGGTGATATTTCTGAACAAAATTTTGCAATTCAACCCATTTAGAACAACATTTCACACTACAAAGAAAAAGTCGAGTACCGAGGTATGACTGTACGACATTGGATCTAAACTTTCTATCTCATCCATATAATTTGTAGGGCTTAGAAAAATTAAGATAATGGGATGAACGACCAGACTTTATTTTTTTTTAAATTACATTTACATTCTTTATCAGAAATAAATAGAGTGAACTTAGTGGGGCACAATAAAAGGACCCGAGGTAAATAGGTTTGGTTTGGAGCACTACGGTCAACTTTTGCTACACGAGAGCCGGAACCTACCGCTTAAAGCTGATTCAGAACGGCATCAAACGTCCAACAGTGGGATTGGAACCCACAGACTTTGGTACCGAATGCCAGAGCCCTAGCTAATCGGCCATCGTCCGGCGCAGCGCAGGTAAATAGGATACAAGTAATTAATACTATGGGCTGGAAACCAACGTTAGAATCAAAATGACGGTAAAACCTATTAATAACAATGTTAAACAGGAACTGACAAGAAATACTGCTGTTCAGAGAGTTAATTCTTTAGGCTGGGAAGTCCAAAATGATACACATATTAATAAAATTTTTGGAGTTAATCTGCTCCAGATACAGAGCCCATTAACAGTATGACTTCGTTGTCATTTTGAAATTACATTTTCACATTAAGAGTAAATATTATTAATTATGCAAAGAGCATTAATTCATGGTATTACTAAAATCAATAGAATTTTGAGTAGGTCAATTTCCCGATTTCCCGACAAATAACTTTAATTTATGTGGCAGTAAAGTTCGACACAGATGTAGCCAGTCAGCCTCTTCAGTTTTTCTTTGCCTTTGGAAACTAGTGTCCGATCTCGTAAAAGTAGCAAACATGAGGCTCTGTTCCACCAGCACTGTGAATGTTATCCAAAAAAAAAAGTGTGTGTCCAAAAGGTGTTTTATCCTCATTCATCCTAAATTTACGTCATTCATCAGCGTCGATTTCACAATTCCCAAGCATATTCCGGAAACGCTTCAATTTCCAAAGCCAGCTTGGAAATCGTTATGTGCAGTATAAAAGCAAATTTGCCATATCACTTTCATTTATGGGGATACTAAACCCTCTTTTCTAGGAAACATTTCATAGCGCGTGCAGACTTGTACAGCGCTCTCTGCCTATTCCAGTGATTTATGTCTTCTGTACTCTGTTCCCTGCGTAGATCGCTCGCTCTGGCGGTCCGTGAGCAGAGCATCAAAGACGAACTCGAGGTCCCGGGGGTCAAATGGTGACAGTGGGGGCGGGTCACACTAGATCAAGCAACACGAAGTCTTTGGCGGCTTGAATGGGGGAATATCTGGAAGACACGTGTTCATTGGAATGGGGGTGGTTCTAAATACCGTGTCTAATGTTACCGTAACTAATGTTGACAGCAGAGTCGGGGAGAGAGCTCTGTCGAATGTGAATGCACCATCATAGTGGCGGCATGGAATTCTGCACAGTAAGCAATCATCATTGTTTTTCTATTTAGAGTCTGCTGGATTTCTTTTCCTCTCTCTACGATCGTGGAAATCCGTACATCTGGAAACTGCTGCTTGATTCATTCTTGCATCAGCGTCTTTAATAACGCATTTTTACAGCACGTTACAATTTAAGATGACTGTGGCCCTAAGAGAGTAAAAACACATAAATGACGAAATCCCCATCATCTCAGATGCTACGGCAGCGATGGGTGTCATTAATAAGTTTCTGTCTACACAAACAGTGGAAGAAAGAGTGTTGGAGTCATTTGATGTATTCATAAAATTCTTTTGAAATCGGCATCCCATCAGCAGAAGATTACCGATTATTTCTGTATCAAAACAGTGGGCAACAAGGGTAAAATGAACTTATTTCCATTTGTCTTCATTTTTAGTTAATTTAATTAGTATTGTGTTAGTTTAATGTAATCGATTTTAGTCAATTTAATTCATTAATGGTCATTTTTAATAGATTTTATCATTGTTTAAAATTTAATACATTATTATTGAATACTCATAGCAATACTTTCTGTGAACTCTAACATTTTTATAACAGTTCGGATACAGCAAACCACCGGATATAACGAACAAAACCTTTGGTCCCTTGAAGTTCGTTATAACGGGGCTCGACCACATAATATATATATATATATACACACACACAGTCGAACCTCCATATATCGAAGTAGCAAAATGCCGTAAAAAAAATCGATGTATAGAAATTTCGATGTATAGAATTGCTCTTAGTTTTATCATAATTCTCCTATAACATTAAAATTAAAGCTAATTTTCGTATAAGAAACTCCATTTCCAATTTATATGCGAATCACATTAAATGAAAGTTAACAATTAAAAAATAAATTAATGTGAAAGATTTATTGCGTACTATATACCTTCAAAAAAACAATAATCCAGTTAGTAGTTACAGTGATCACAGTTACATTCTTTGAAAAAAAAAAAAAAACTACGAATATCTTGCCGAACAGCCAGTTTTGCGGAAAGTTCATCAAAGAAATGCTTGCATTTATTCAGTCCGTTAAAAACTTCATCAGGGATGTTTTCGACGAATTGAAGTCCACGAAGTATTGTTTCAAACGCCCAAAATTGGAAGATTTTATTCTAAAGTGAAATAAAATCTCCCAATATGTCGTGAAAAAAATTTCGATATATAGAGATTTTTTCGCTATATAGAAACAGTTTTTCTATGTAATGAACATGGAGATTTGCTAAGAGTTCGATATATAGAAAATTTCGAAATGGGGAAGTTCCATATATGTAGGTTCGACTGTGTGTATATATATATATATATATATATATATATATATATATATATATATATATATATATATATATATATAAACTGATGCGATATGAAATTATTATGCTCGTCATTTGATAGGTTCCGGTATATTTACTACACTAGATACACATAATTAGAATAGAGGGAAATTAGAATAGAGTGCGGTTGATACAAAATAAATGGGCTTATATACTCCTTTTTCTATCTCGACAAAAGCGCCTCAATAATTTCCGTCATTTGAAACGAGAAATCCGAAATCCAGCATTTTGACCGGTTTTTGGTAGTTCCTCGGTGTAAAACGGGGCATTCTTTTTTACGAACGCAATCCTTCCCCCCCCCCCCCAAATTAAAGCATTCTTTCTACAGGGGGTGGAAATTATACTAAAACCGAACGTTTCCAAGGCTGGCAGAAGAGAGAGAGAGAGAAAAAAAAAAAAGCGCGCCATTCCTTCCTTAAATCACCGGCCCGTACGGTAGCGTCAGAACCGTCTGATGCTTAAGTAAGAGGCAGTAAAACGCTTCCTTTTGGATTCTCTCTTCCCCCCCGATGCAACCTGGGTACATACAATATCTCATTTCCTGTTGCGTACAATGGAAGGAGAGCTCCCCAGAAATTTCGAAATCCGATGGTTATAACGGGAGAGGATATTATTCCCGAACGTTCCACGACCACCCCATCCTCCCGCGCAAGAGAGGCGCGTGCCGGAATCAATATCGAACGATTGTTGCGCCGTGGCGGCAAGACATCACAGAAGAGAGAAGAAACTGGGCAAAAAACGACAACATCCAACAAAAATAACCTTAAATAAAAACGAAATAATAATACTAATATCAGGAAAGAAAAAAGCCTCTCTCTCTCTTTTGTTAGGGGCGCGCGCACGGCAGAAAATCAACAAAAGCGAACGCTATAGTAAAATGGATTCACCACAAAAGCAATATCAAGGTAGGGGCTTCTGGAACAAATAATCTTTTAAAAGCGGATTTCTTTTCTCGGCGGAGAGATAAGAAAAAAAATAAAAAATCCGCTCATATTATTCCAAGTTTTCGATAAAATTGAGGCGTCCTCAGAAAGAGTGGTGCACGGCATCGCAAAAATGCGTTTTAAAATTTAAGTGCCCCCGAAGAGAGAGAGACGCATGCTGCTGTAGTCGCGAAGGAAATGTGTAGAGTCCCGCGGAAAAAGCCAGAGCAATTGAGGATCCATAATCTAAAGCCCACTTTTTATGAAGGGGAGAGAGTTACTTAACGTTTTCTCAAGAACTGAAACCGCACGCGTCTTCGACAAGAAAGAGGCCGTTCACAAAAAAAAAAAAAATGAGGATTCTCCTCTTTTTTTTTCCATATATATATATATATATATATATATTTCGTTTTTACCGAAAGAGATTTTTAATATGCGAGAATCCGGAAAAAAGTATCTTTCGAGTGTCTGGCAAATTTAATCGCCGTGGAAATCTGGAATGGATTTATTTTGATAGCGTAAACAAATAGCTCATTCCGGGTTTACTTTAACTTCGCCCAATTTCGACGGGAAACGATTCACATGTCTGGCGCGAGAGTCGGTCGCTCCCTTCCAAAAGGAATCGCGCCACAAGTTGGGGGGAAATTTTTAAACTCTGTCAGAGGACTTGACGCGAGAAATACTTTTTATTATTATTATTAAAGTTTGGAAAAATGTAAGAATGATATAAAGATGGAGATTTTCCGAAAGGATCGATTCTGGCACGGGCACAAGGCCGATTACAAAATCCTTATCTCATTCGTCTCTCTCCAGACGAATGAGATAGAGAATTCGTCTCTCTCTCGAGACGAATTCGAGAGAGAGTCCAATTCGTCTCGAGAGAGACGAAGTCTCGAAATGACGATATGACGAGTCTCGAAATGACGAGTCTCAAAATGACGTTATCTCTCTCGTCATTTCAGCAGAAAGGATAGGACGGTATAAAATGGATGCAAGTAACAGCTCCGGAATGAAAACTGAAAATGAAATGGACAGTTGATGGAGCAAATAAGTTACATGAAATAAATAAGAGCAAAATCCTGCAATATTCCACCATGCATAAAATAATCGACATAACACAAAACAGTATAGTAAAAAATTATAATAAAAGAATTATAATGTATAATTATAGTTTATAGGATCTGTTTAATAATATTACATAGTTAAAAATATTTCCGTATTGGTCATGTCATCTTGAAATTATAATATTAAACAAAAGTTATATACAGTACAAATCGTTTCTAAGAACATCCAGGGGACTTTAAAAATTGGTTCTTATAATCGATAGTTTTTATATCCGATAGATAACTTACAACTGCTGGAAATACTAAATTCATTGTCACATAATTTCTATTTACACCTGAAACATGACGTTCAAAAAATGGTTAAAAGGTTCAAGTTCAATCAAGGAAAAACACACTGCTCATTTTCATATAAGTATGTATTTTTGAACTTTTTCAAATACATAGTTCTAAAAACGTTAAAAAGAAAAGTGAATAAAATTATGTAGCTATTATGAATGTACATACATAATGCAATATTTTGTTTTTACATGTTTATTCATTTTCTGAAAAATAGTCAGTTTTTTTTTTTTTTTTTTTTTTAAATAAAAATAATTTTCGGTTATCGCGACAAGTTCTTTGACGGCTTTTTTTTATCGCATCCTTCACAAAATCGTCATTGCAAGCTAAAAATGTATTTAAAGTATTCATTGCTGAAAACATTTCTATTAAACTCGGACAAGGAAACTCGTTTAAAAGATCTTCTGAACTGGCACTATCGTCAATATCATCATCTCTGCATTTACGGCTGCAACAATATTTTCATCCATTACATTACCATGAGTTGCTAGAGCCAAATCTATGTCTTCATATTCCTGAAGTGAATCTTGTTCAATTGGCAAATCTCGAACCCAGTCTTGAAGCATTTCATCTCTAGCGTCTTGAGTTTAAAAAATGGGAGGATTTTTTAACCCTAAGAAAACCAGCAGGCAGGAAACAATTCGATTTTTTTTTTTTTGATTGAAGATTTCATGGTCTTCATAACCTTCTGTTAACGTAGTCCAAACGATTTTAAGCCAGTTATCAGAAACTCCTGGTGGCACGGCGGCCATCCAGGTGATGGTCGACGATTATCTTGAAAGTGAGGATATTCGCCCGATGGATTGGCCAGCCAAATATCCAGACCTAAACCCTATTGAACACGCCTGGAACTCTCTTGGGAGGGCAACAGCAGCTTGCAACTCCCCTCCGAGAACCATCCTGGAGCCGAAAACTGCGTTGTTGCAAGAAAGGGACCGACTGAAAATATTCAATTCCACTGCCTCAAAATAAAACTTTCATTTCAGTGCTACCAGAATGAAACGAACTCAAATTTTTCAAGATACAATGAAACTTCTCTAGGGGGTCCTATTTTGTTCAGAACCGAATAAAGACTCCATATAGCCAATGTTATCAAAGAAACCCCCTCTCCACGGCCACTTTTTTTCGAAACCGTGACGGGCGCCATAGAGGAGTTTCACTGCATGTTGTTTCATTATCAAGTAGCTTCTGTCCTCTTTAAGGCAGCGCATAGTCTAATTTACTTCTAGATGCAGCGCTTTAAAGCAGCGGGAACCACTGCTTTAAAGGTCCGCGAGAACCTCGGGAGTGGTCCGGCACCACCTATAAAAAAGTTGCCAAATGAATGGGGATTTTGAAAGCAATGTTCATCGAACTAGACGGGCCGAATATATCCGATGACTATCAGGTGTTGAATTAAAATTTCATAAAAGTTTAACATAATTATTTTATTATTAGAATATGATACGTTATAATGTCAGTGCGTTAATCCTGTATCCTTTTTGCCTGAGGGATATTCTATACCCCCATACCCTCCCCCCTCAAGACGGAAGGGGACGGGGGCTCCGCACATAGTTCGATTTCTGGCTTAGTGGTCCACAGACTTCTACGGGTTTGGAACCACTGCTTTAAAGTTGTCAACCGTTTTATTCCTTGAAGTTGCTCAATACTAACCCTATTGGATTCGCTCACCTCAATGTTAACCTATGGAGAAAATGCGTCTACTATTGTGACGGCTCCACAAATACCGATTATCCAATAAAAATGGAATTTGCAGATAGCCTGAACTTTTCTGCGTCTTGCAACAGGATTCATTTTATAAATTTCGTCCAACAAAGGAACTCATGAGCATTTAAAACACACCAGATTTATGCCCCGAATTATTTAAATTAAAAAAATATCTGCATTGTTTAAAATATGAAAAAATGCCCCAAGGAGTAAAGTTCTCTCTCTACAGAGGCTGTTCACACATTTTTTAGACGATGTATATTGTATTCACAAAACTAAATTATATAAAATTCTTGTGTTTTAAATGTTCTATTTGACATCCCTTATTCTGAACTATCTTTCGACACCGGAATTTCCAGGATAATAATGCCTTTTGAAGTGTCAGAAGAGGTATTCTATCCCATTCCTCCTGAACAGCTTTCCAGAGTCCTGTAAGGGTTTTGGGACGACGTTTGGATAATGCAGATTTTAAAACTCCGAAAGCACAAAAATCCATAGGTGATACATCGGGAGATTTTAGTAGGGATATCAGTGAAGGGTATGGCCTCGATACCAGTTTTTTGTTCCATTTCTTTTAGGAAATTTACAGTGGATTTTGATGTGTGACTGCTAGCTTTGTCCTGATGGAGTCTCACAGATTGATGGCACTGTGGGTAAAGCGATGGTATTTCATTCAGAAAAATTGGCGATAAAATATGTCCCTGATAGTATTTGGAGTTAATCTTGACATTTTTTCCCACTCTCTTTATTTTTAACTTGCCATTATAAGAAAAACCAGCAACAATCATGAATCCCTTAGAAAAACTTTCTTTCGATTCTTTGAACCATGTACTTAAATTTTTTTTTCTCTCCTTTTATGGTAATAAATGGCTCTATTTTTGTTGCAGTCATTTAAATACACCCATGATTCATCTATTGTGACAATTGTTTTCCAGTTTTCTTTGGATAAGTGTTTCTCATATAGAATTCTGCAGCGTGTCCTGCGTTCAGCGATATGATTTGGAAGAAGACGGTGCACATTGCGTTTTTTCGCTTTCTTAAGATTTAAATCAACGTTTATCATTTTGTTTACAGTGGACACCGAGCATTTTAATGATTTTGCAACTGTCCTTTGACTAGGGGGATTTTCTTTTAACATTAAACAACGTACCTTTGCAATAGTCGAAGATGTCCGTTTTTTCCTTGGATACTTGTTTGGAATTTTTGTCCCACTTGAGGCTCCAATTTGACGTTTATTTCCCTTTCTTGTTGACGATATTACCTATCGACGCTTTAGATATCACAAAACCATGACTCTCACATCGTTTTTGGATAACGGAGTATGCATATTTCCTTCGGAAAGAGCATAAATGTAGCCTTCGAACCACTGCTTTGTTAAAAACGCCATTTTGAATAAAAACAAAACTTTCAAGCCGCAGACGATAATTTTGACTTTTAAAAACATAGTACAATTGCAATTATTTCTTTTGCAGCAAACGATTTTTTTATTACCGCTTACCAAAATCGTCTAAAAAATGTGCGAACAGCCTCTGTACTTTTGCTTAGACAGACATCAATAAAATATACATAAATGTACAGAAAAATATAGAAAGCATCCTCGAATTCCATGAACAACTTTTACTCAGAATTTTAATCGACGGGCACGCGTTTGAATCATCTGAATTGTGCCAACACGTCTAAGGAGCAATCTGCCACTGCGCCCGGGCATACCGACAAACACAAACATGGAAGAATTTTGTATCCACTTATCTTAACAACACGCAGTACTAAAACGACCATAAAAACTTAACGGAAGGGCAAACAAACACTTTTTTCCCCCCTTCAAAAATAGCCTACCTTAAAAACGAAATTCAGCTTAAAATAGCAAATCGGAATTCTTGAAACGATACCAAAGTATGACTATAAAATAAACGCGAAAAGAAAAAATCATAAAAATTTGATATGCAAACATTTAAAAAAAGAAAATTGAAGAAACATTTCGCTACCAATATAAATCATAAGAAAGAAAGGGGGGTAAAAAAACTGCAGCGAAAATACGGGCTGTATAAAAATGCGAATTCCCTCGGAAAAAGAGGATCTTTTAAAAAGGACTTGTACCGCTAATTTTTTCCAGCGAACACGGTAACACGTTTTCGATAAAATTTGGGCATCTTCGCGGAGTACAGAGGATCGAAAAAACACATTTTAAACTTTGAGCACCCTGAAGACAAGTAGCTATATTTGCAAAGGAGTCACGATAAAAAGGAGGCAGGGGAGAAAATCGAAAATCCATAACCTAAAGCCCACTTTATGAAGGAGAGAGAGAGAGAGTAGCGACGCATTTTTTCCTGTCACAGAAAACCGCACACACGTCCTCCCAGATGAAATGAGAGATTCTCTTCGCAAAGATTTTAATATGAAAGGAATTCAAAAAAGGACTTTTTTTTTCGAGTGCCAAGCGAATTTAATCGCCTTAGATTGTGAAAGGAGATGATTTTTACATGACGAATAAATAGTAGGAGCAGCGATAAATTTTTCCACAGTTCCCTCTCGGCTGAAAGGAAACGGTTTTAAATAACCAGACGTGTCAGAAACAAACGGCGAAATTGCGCTGGACAGAAAATGACGCATGAACCTATACACATGAAATCGTATTCAAGTTTTTGCACGACTTTCTCCATACAATTATTAAACCGAAAACAACGATAAGTCCATTTACCTAACTGAAATTCATTTTATTTTTTTCTTTCTGGAATAATTAATATATATATATATATATATATATATATATATATATATATATATATATATATATATATATATATATATATATAGTTAGTCAATTCCGGCTAATCGGACCACATCGGCTTTTCAAGTAAAGCAATGTTCAGTGGATCAAAAATTTCTCCGACATGACTTTCCTATATTCCAAATTGTCTTCCAACATTTGCGTGCAATAACACGAGATGACTCGGTACAGGTCAGCGATGAGTTAATATTCTGATGTTGCCAACATTTTATTCAAAGTTTTCCTGCTAAAATAAATGTAAATTAGCCCTCTAATTCTCTGTTCCTATTTTTCCCCAGCGAACTGCCAACCGAAGAAAAGTACTTATACAAAAATAGTAATCTATTCAAAATAGTAATCTGTCAATAGTATCCACAAAAACTATGTTTTCGCCTAGTTCCCCTACACGCCATGAGTAAATGACGGATTTCGGAGTGTCAAATCGCATTCAACCCGAATGAAAATTTCAGAATAAGAAAAGACATGAAGAATAATACACGTTATAAAATCGCATTCTGATGTTCATTTCTCAGAACTGGCGGCAAAGTTAGATAAAAGGCAATATTTCAGCAAAGATATAGCACAACTTGAAAACTTTTATACAGGACGTCCGGGCTAAAAGTACCCAAAATTTATGACTTATTTTTACGGAACTACCCATTAGAATTCTTTAAAAATTATTTATATAGAAAGAACATCTCACCAAGTTTCAATATCAATCACAGATTTCGATCATAGTGTCATAGATTTCGATTTGTGCACCTTTTGTAGCACGACAAACGTCTAAATGGTAATCCAGTTCTCTCCAAGTGTTTCGTGGCATATCAGGAGTAATTACCCGAATTGACTGAATGATACGCTTCTTCAACTCATCCACAGTTTCAATTTTTTGTTTATATACAACGGATTGAATGAATCCCCAAGCAAAAAAGTCTAATAACTCCTGAACCTTTTGTAGCACGACTAACATCTATACGGTAATCCAGTTCTCTTCCAGTGTTTCGTAACATATCAGGAGTTATTAGACTTTTTTTGCATGGGGATTCATTAAATCCGTTGTATATAAACAAAAAATTTAAATTTTGGATGAGTTGAAGAAGCTTATCATTCAGGCAATTCCGGGTAATCACTCCTGATATGCCACGAAACACTTGGAGACAACTGGATTACCATTTAGACGTTTGTCGTGCTACAAAAGGTGCACACGTCGAAATCTATGACACTGTGATCGAAATCTGTGATTGATATTAAAACTTGGTGAGATGTTCTTTCTATTTAAATAAATATTTTTAAATTCTAACGGTAGTTCTGTAAAAATAAGTCATGAATTTTGGATACCTCTAGCCCGGACACCCTGTATTTAAACAGGAAGAATTCGTTTCGTAAAACAATATGCTATAAATTTCAAAGCTTTTCAGTCATTTATTTAAAATTTCTAGTCTTCGATCCACGACAAAACAAGATTACTAAGCAATTATAATGAACAATATCTACATGCCTACAATGACCACCTTAACCCATCTTTCGCGAGACAATTCAAGGTCTCCATCCTCGGAAATGCAGCATACTTCAAGAGGGAATTTTCCAAAATAAACTGTACCCTTGTCATCATTTCGCGAGCGAGGCGATACGTTTAAACCGCAAAGAAAAATCGTTATTTGTCCACCCTGAAAAACCACTAGAGGCCGGTAAAAGGCACTGGAAAACACTTCTGGACGGGAGTAGCGAAACGTCTCTCTCTCTCTCTCTCTCTTCTTCCGCGCGGACAATGATAATTACGCAAATTCAACACTTGTTTACGAGAAATTTGAAGTTAGTCGCCAACCGCTCGACCTTTAGACACTCCAAGGCACGTCGAGGGGCGGGAATAAAAATGAGAAGATTAAAAACCGGGGGAAGAGGAAAATAAAAAACGAGAAATAATAATGAAACTAACAAAAAAAAAGGGGCACATCGAAAAAGAAGAGCGTTGAATAACAGACAGACGAAAGCTCTTCAGATCCGCGGTTGATTCAATTCTGGAGAAGTTGAGGACTCCCCAAACTGTGTGTCGGCAACTGCAGTGGCCCGAACGCAAATAGGGTTAAACAAAACGAGACAAAGGATAGAAAAGAGCTAGAATGACAGGGGAGGGTGAGATTTAAAGTAGAAAAAGCATCCCTATAAATATATATGGGGGGGGGGAGGAAGGGAGGGTTTGATATAAAAAAAATTTGACAAAAGCAGTCTACGTATAAGAAAAATTCCCGATAAATCAGACATCAGGCAGCAGCAGTCCGTCAACAATAGCAGACCGTCACCATGGTAATATCCACTTGAGAATCCTCGCAGCTTGCAACTCAAGTGCGGGCCCCGGACGACTGAATCATGCATGTGAATAGGGTACGGAGCTCTCAAGGGCCCTCGAGATTTCGGGGCCCACAGAGGCCCCAACTGTTCCCGACCTCAAAGGTCCATTCTCATCGCTTTCTACGATGGTCACTGGAAAGCACCCCAACAGGTTTGAATTAAAAACATTGAAGGAACATCTGTTCCCCACAGCCAAGCACGATACGATTACAGTAAACGTATACAGGAAACTTCAAAAACAAGGATAAAATTCTCATGGCGCAAATCTTGCCAGAGTTGACACTTTGATATTTCTCTGGCTTTGATGACGCCACAGCAAGTTGGACGGAAAGAGCATCGGTCATAGCATTTTTATGGGCGCATTTAATGTTTTAAACGCCCTCCAAATAAATCTAAGACGGAATATTAGTTTATGAATACAAATGATAAATTTTAATCCAAAGAGATTCATATGTATTTAATACTATCAGTCATTCGTAAAGCTAATTTCTACAAATTACCAAATAATAAGGTTTTACTCTCCCATTTACTTACGATAAGCAGTCTCATAAAATTGAAAATTGTCAAATCTCATTCTGAATACTCGTGAAATTATTAATAAAAAAAAATTAAAAAAAAAAAAACCTGGGTTAAAGATTTTAAATACGCACCAAGATGTTGTAGATCAAATTTATTATTTTTTTCTGCCTCTGTTTTAAGTCGCCAAGGCATTGCTACGTTATTTTGTTTATTTTTGACATTTCGGCGAACTTGAAAAACGCAGAAACGCTAATCTGTCAAACAGATAACAATGGTCCCCGGGGTGCTAGAAACTTAGTTCTAAATTTTACATGCGTACAAGATGTTATTGATTAAATTCACAATTTTTTTCCCTTCCTCTATTAAACATTGCCAGGGCCCTGCGAAATCACTTGCTTCATTGGAAATTTTTGTGGAACTTTAAAAGGCAGACACGCATATCTGTCAAAGTGATAACAATTGTACCTTAGAGCCGATAAGGAACCATTATAAATAAATAAATAAATAAAAAATTCAAGTAGTCTCTTCTAACGAAACTACTGCGGGTAATTAATGTAGGATTACTTGTCGTTGCTTACCTCTTTTGTATGTATAGGTTATGTGTGTGTGCGTATATATATATATATATATATATATATATATATATATATATATATATATATATATATATATATGTGTGTGTGTGTGTGTCAGTCAAAATTTTGACGCATTTTGGTACTTTTCTGTTTAACTGTTTACTGCTTGCCCAAGCGATACAGACTGGGTTTGGTGCGCTGCCAAAATTATAACTCGCGACGCAGGACATCTGAAATTTTGCTTTCCGGAGGACAGCTATGGAGGAACGTGATCCTACGTTAAAACGCATTACACGTTTGTACGTGAATGTACAATATTTTATAAAGCAAAATAAAGATACCGATTCATATAGAAGAATAAAAAAGAATTCTTAAACGGAAAATACATCCTCTCTCAACAGAAAAAAAAAAATGACATTCTATTAAGTTAAAAGTATGAAATTTAAACTATTTGTTCCTATGTTCACAAACAATATGAAAATGAAAAGTTGGTTTGTTCCAATCGAGATGAAATAAACGCAATTCAGCGAGCACGTAATTATTCGAAAATAATATAATATAAGAATATGGCACAATATATCACAAGTCGCTGCTTGAAAAATAGCGTCTCTGTGAGATGACATGAATTGAGTGTTTAGAGTCGAACTAATTCTTGGATAAAAGGAAAAATTAATTTGCCAAAATGACACCATGAAACAAGACACACGAATTTAAAATTCCCGTTAGCACAAACCCCACATCAGTCACAAGATATCTCCTTTAAATATCTAGGCCATCACGGAAACTTCACAAGAAACGAGTTTTAAAAAAAAAAAGTAAGCTCAAACCTCAAACAAAGACTTTTGACACCTACTATGTCTAAAATCTGTCAACACTCGTGTTGACTTCCTCCGAGAAAAAAAAACTTAACACGGCCGGCAGCGCTCGCATCGGCGGACAATAACCCCTGTCAACCCCTCTAATCCGAGGCTGACCGAGGAAATGTCTTACGTGGACACTGTCCAACTTTAAAACCCGAACCACAACACGCAACGTCAGCAGTCAGCGGGTAAAATCCATAATACGCTTTTTGTGCATAATCGGTCCCGCCACTCGAGGGCGACAAAGGCCTCAAAATCCTTTCCCTTAATCCTCATTCCATTGTGAAGGGGCCTTCCCCACACTGGGCAAATATCGGGAATCTAACATTCCCAACTGCAGCACTCGAAAATCAACTAATCTACGGCAAGCTAGACCAACATACTCAGACATTACTCACCGCGATTTCCCCCCCACTTTTAAGTTCGTTTGGAGTCCCATATGGTAGCGGATGTTTGGAGGCATTAAAATTCCCAAGTTACTGCATAGGCGGGGAGAATTAATACAGTTTTTAGCGAGGCCTTGACAGACTTTTTTTCCTAACGATTTAGACAGTTTAACACATAGACCTGTATGTTCTTTTCTCGAGAGATTCGGTATGTGCTAGTATATACGCAGTTCAACAGCGCTGGAAATTGTTTTTCTACGAATAATCACTATCCCAAACCAAAGTTCAAGTATGTGTATTTATCGATGAAATCCGATGAGGGTACAATATCAGTGTAGAGCTTTCGTCCAAGATTCGAAAAGAATAACGAGAAAAGCGTATCGCACGATTGATGCATACATTTTTATATAACAAACTCTAAATCATCGGTGTCCAACCTTTTCCCTTGCCTAGATCGCATATAAAATATATAATACAGTCAACACATACGAGTAACAAAACTTTATTTATCCAACTTTTTATTATAAGGCAACACAAACATAAAACTAGTGGGATATTTGACCTTGTTTTTCTAAAATTATTTCATTCCCAGTGACTGGCAAGATGTTGTACAGGAGAATTTGAGACAAGAAACACACAACATAAAACAAGAAAGAACGTTAGCATGCCACCTCAACGTTAACCTATGGAGAAAATGTCTCTACCATTGACAACTACGTAAATGCCGATAATCCAGTAAAAATGTTTGTTAACCTTTATCGTCGTGATCCGACAAATCATTATCTTGTAGAAGTAATCATAACTGTAGAACCAACTCTTACTTACATCTAGTTTATTGAAACATTAAAATCTTGGTTAAATAAATCATTTACAAAAGTTCGTTCCGAAGAACGTTAATACACTCATGAGAGCGGGGCTCATTATTCAAAGTCCGCACGCGTGGCGACTTTTCAAAAGTCTAATCTGTCTTCATTCGCTACCGGCGACTGTATTTATGCTTTCTTCTCCCCTTTCTCGAACAATCTCCCTCGAACGCCGGACCTCTTCCGGTTCCGCCCTACGCAAACCACCTATGGTGAGTTTCATTCCCGACGGATTTTCCATTGGAAAAGCGTGCCACTAATGGGTTTCACTAATCATTCTAAATGACCTGTGTGCCTTACCTATTGTCGCGCATCTCCAAAGGTGTATTTCATCTGGACACCTTTTACGTTTCTTTTGGGGCTTATTGAAGATGCTATTACTCACTTTCATTCAATCCCACTTAAGAATGGGAGAGTCTGACAATGTTATTTCAGATAGCACCTTGCAACAGGATTCATTTTATAAATGTCCACCAAAGGAATTGAGGAGAGTTTAAAACACACTACATCAGATTTTTTCAAGGAATAATTTAAATTTTAAATATTATTTGCATTGTTTAAAACGAAACATGCCCTGAGGTGTAAATTTTCTTTTTCTATTACGGAGTACAATTAAAAAATCTTTCCATCCAAGTCGGCACTGTAGTTTAAAATAGGTATTTGCCTACTTTGAAATGGCTGTTTTGGTGCAAAGTTGGGAAATTTTTTTCTATTTCAAAGGCCGCTCATTTAGGATTCTAAAACTACTTTAATTCATACGATCATTGGATGAGAATGGATGGCCAATCTAATAAACTGAAAGCGATATTAAAAGACCTGAAGTAGCATCTTTCAATGCATTTTCTAGAAAACTCATTTTTCAGTTATGAGAAGACTCATCATTTAAAAAGTTTTTAATAATCTTAATGAAATTTTGCAAGAGTGTTTTACATATGACTAACTATATTTTCCCCCAAAAGCTAAGCTATATGTGTTAATTAAATCTTACTACAGGTACCTGCACTTATAAAAAGATTTTTTTTCTAAAAACATCAGTATACAGTCGAACCTCCATATATCAAACTTCCACATATCGAAATTTTCTATATATCGAACTCTTAGCAAATCTCCATGTTCATTACATAGAAAAATTGTTTCTATATATCGAAATTTTTTTCAAGACAAATTGGGAGATTTTATTCCACTTTAGAATAAAATCTCCCAATTTTTGGCATTCGAAACAATACGTCGTGGACTTCAATTCGCGGAAAATGTCCCTGATGAAGTTTTTAGTGGAATGAATAAATACGAACATTTCTTTGAACTGTCCGCAAAACTGGCTGTTCAGCAAGATATTCGTAGTTTTTTTTTTTTAAAGAATGTAACTGTGATCATTGCAACCACTGTCTGGATTATTGTTTTTTTAAAGGTATGTAGTACTCAATAAATCTTTCATATTAATTCACTTTTTTAGTTATTAACTTTCATTTAATGGTATTCGGATATAAATTAGAAATGGAGTTTCGTATACGAAAATTAGCTTTATTTTATTTATTTTTTTAGGAGAATTATGATAAAACTAAACTCAATTCTATACATCGAAATTTGTATACATCGAATTTTTTTCCGGCAATTTGCTACTTCGATATATGGAGGTTCGACTGTATTTTCTCCCCTTTTTTTGGTCCTTTTCAGGGATTTTTGGAAATTGTGCAAAACCTTTTTCCCAGAACACAGGAAAGTGTCCCAGTAGTATATCTTTAGCGCCCGTATAAAGGGCTTAAGTTAAAAACAGTGATTTATAGATATTTGAAAGTATTTTTTAAAAAAATCTTCAGACTGATATAAAACGCTTCTCAATTTTGTACACAAAATTACATTTCTTGTACAGAAAACTCAAGTCAAAATTATATTTCTGAGATTAGTATAAAAGCCAGCAACTTGGTATATTTAAATCACCGTTTTTGACTTGCACCGGGCAGCATAGATATAGTATAAAGGAAATTAAAATATGTTGGGCTGAATGAAGTGTAGGATCTCTGGCGTAAGCACTCAATTGTACTCAAAATTTATAATAAATTCCCTCTATTTTAAAATGTATGAAATTTTTACCAAAATTATACAGTCGAACCCCGTTATAGCGAACACGGTATATAACGAACGAAAATTTTGGTCCCGCCGTTTACCTATTGTACGTAATTTAATTAGTACAGATTGCTGCTTCATGTCTCAATACAGTCGAACCCCGTTATAGCGAACACGGTATATAGCGAACTCACTGTTATAACGAACGAAAAGTTTGGTCCCGGCGTTTACCTATTTTACGTAATTTAATTAGTAGTGTGTCAGTTTAATGTAATCGGTTTTAGTCGATTTAATTCATTAATGATCATTTTTAATAGATTTTATCATTTTTTAATTCATTATTATTGATTACACACTGTAACTAATGAGTTATACATTTTGTGAACTCTAGCATTTTTCTTGACGGTTCGGATAGAGCGAACCACCGGATAAAGCGAACAAAACCTTTGGTCCCTTGAAGTTCGTTATAACGGGGTTCGACTGCATTTGCTTTCATGATTTTATCTCTCACTAGTTGGTACCCGTCAAAATATGACGGCTAGATAGTAAATAAATGTACTAATACACAAATTATACTGAACACATCATTTCGAAATGTAGAAAATCATAATAATGCGCAGAAACAAATTAATGTATTTAAGCGGCCTCGTGCTTAGAGAGTATCTAAAGTCAGATTTAAAAATGTCACTGAGCATGCGCAGAAGGCAATTTTTTTCATTGTAAATTATCGCTAATTAAACAGCGCGAAATAAACACTTTCCACGAGATTTAATCTTATATTTCACAAACATAATTATCATAAAAATAAAAATGGCAGAGAGAGAGAGAGAGAGAGATCTAGAGAGACTCCTCGGAATAAACATGTTTATCATTAAAACATGTCACTGAGCATGCGCAGAAACAGTGAGTTTCTAAAGACAGATTTAAACATGCCACTGAGCATGCGCACAAATCAATTTTTAATTGTAAATGATCGCTAATGAATAGAAATTGCGGTTACAGAAACCAAATTTGACAAATATACAGACAACAATCTTTCGTTTAAGATGAAAATGAAGCACATTGATGCAGCAGGTTTCTCTCACGGACTGCCCAAAAAGGTCGGCTTAGCAACTTAAATATATAGATTTCAACTAAAAAATATATGTATTTAATCAGTAATGTATATTTTTGGGGGAAAAAAGTACTCCGAACGTATGCAGATACCTTAAAGCAGAGCATATAGCAAGGCACGGCCCATGAGCGCAGAGTTCTCATCAAACTACGCCCGGACGTGAAAGGAGGCCAACACAATGCATTAAACACCAATAGAAATATCATACAGGCAAAACCGCCCACATGAATAAGAAAGAACCCACAAACGTATTGATTCCATGGTCATAGAGTAACTGTCAAACATACCACCCCAATACGCACAGTCCGTTCCGATATAGATATTAAAAGCGCAGCTGGATACTTTGTGAGGTAGCTTTCCGACACCTGCAAGTCCCGCGTCCGCGCCCAGGGCCGAGTTTGGGAAAATGACCACACGTGCGTCACCAAAGCAGAACTCGGGGGCGAATAGGGAACAAGTTAATCGGAGGTGAAAGGGGGGGGGGGCATTCAAGTGGTCCAGATTCTTAAAATCGCTCAGCTAATCCAGGCTGTTTGAGTGACAGCGTCTATGTTGGACATCACAAAGTTTGCTTAATGGCGCTGAAATGTGTCACAAAAACGTGTGTGACACTGTGACGTTTCAATCCGGCGCAACAAAGCTTGGAATGTTAAATATTGGGTATACATTTACGACAATATGCAGGAGCGGAAGAATAGGATAAAATGGACTCTCGGGGATAGTGTTGAAGTGAAATAGCCATTTCTTTCTGCAAATATTTCATTGTTTAAGGGGGTCCAGGACACATTTTGGAAAAAATTTTATTTATTGAGTTAAAATTTTGAATTTTTTTTTATGGTTAACCATATAATTTGTAAAAAAAAATCACACCAGAAAACTTCTCAAAAAGTTTTTAAAAATTAAAAAATTTTTAATTTTTAATAAAAATGGAGTAATTTAAAATCGTTATAACTCGAAATATTATTTATCGAGTTTCTAAATATTTTCATTTAAACCATTTTTTAAAATATTAATTTTTTAAAAAATTAAAAATTTTTAGATTAAAAATTACAAAATAAATTATGTAACTTATTTTTAAAAAATCATATTTTCCAAAGTAAATATTTTTTTCAAATTTGCTGAATCAAAATTAAAGTAAAATAGTTGAAAAAGATATGTTACAAGTTTCAACCATTTATCTTTAACGGTTCTTGACTTATAACAATTTAAAGACGAGAAATGGGGAAAAAACCCATCATGCAGAAAAACGCACTTACAGGTTTAAATATCTATTGGCTACTATTAGAATGTTGAAAAAAATAATAATTTCTCTTGTTCTAATTAAGATAGAAACATGATTTAAACGTCATTTTAAGCGCAAAAGAACACAAAAATTTGTAATGCAATAAATTTTTTTTTCGAAAATTTGAACAATTTTGTGTCCTGGACCCCCT
>OU015492.1:219245988-219285988 GCA_907164885.2 Dolomedes plantarius | reverse complement strand
CAGTGTCAAAATTTTACATTTTTTTTCAGGTACTTTATGCTATTTCTTGTTTTCGAACTTGGAAGTATTTAAATGCGTGTTCTATTTCCCAGAAAATTATTACGCTCCTTTTTTGCCTAAAATTTATTCATTTCTGTATTTGATTTTACGCCATGTTAAGGGGGAAAGAAAAAACAACAACAAAAACACTGCAGTTACGGTCAAGATTAAATTCTTAACAGAAGTAATCAATCTCGGTCCTGATTAGATTAATCATGGATAAATTTCTCCTCGAATCTAAAGACAGTTACGAGCAGTAGTAAGTGCAATGTGCTCAGAGCCGGACGATGGCTGAATGGCTAGGGCGCTGGCTTTCGGCACTAGAGTTCGAATCCCACTCTTGGCATGGACGTTTTGTAGCCGTTCGGAATCGGCTTTAAGCAGTAGGTCCCGGTTTAATTAGAACCCGTGTAGCAAAAATTGACCGTAGCGCTCTAAACCAAACCAAACCAAACCAAGCAACGTGCTCTGCAGATACTGGTGAACAGCCAGCACAACAGGATGTCCAGAGTTGGTGTTTAAAACCTGAGAGAAAACGGGGAAACGCAACCAGTAATATCTCTCTAGCAAAACACAGGGATACCGCGCAGAAAACTGGCGATCGGAGAAGTAAGGTTCGGACATCCAATCTGCGGAATCACACAGCCAAAATGTTAGACCAAACAGCCGCCGGTGACATTAGCCCTTCAGCGAGCGCGTCAATGTACCAAGTGCAACATTTTTGTAATTTTGAATGGTTTGTTTTTACACGTAAGGTTAGATTGTTCTAAGCAGTTCCTATTGACAGCTACACCCTTTCTAACGCAGGTCTTATTTTCTCACCCTTGTATTCCTTTCCATTCATTGTTATTCGTGATTGAACCATTGGTAAACCAACGATTATACTGGATTACAATACGATAAAAGCAGGAGTTTTTGTAGTCGATCTAATATGCAGCTATGACACGGCATCCCGCATATCACGAAGATGGACAATCTCATTGATTTTTAGGTTTTTCGACATAATAGGAATCCATTCGCAAGTTGTCCTTGGATCCAATAAACCGGACAGTTTTGAAATAAGGCGATCGTATCTGCATTCTTTGGCCTTCAATTATAAATATATATCAATATTATCAACAATTTATATCTTGTCAAAAAACACAGAATTATTATTTTCAATCTGGGGAAGAAAAAGAAAAAAGCTTATTACAAAAGGAATATTCAAGGTTGAAAGAGACGTTACATTTTGTGCCACGCGCGCCTGCTGGTGTTCCGAAAATTGGCGGACCCGCTGGACGGTTGAAACGCAGAAATCTGCTAATTGACTGACTCATAACGAGTTCTAGGAGGTCAGTTCTCCGAAACAAAACCCACCGAGGAGCAATCCTCTATCGATATCATTTAGCAGAATCACTCCCCAAAACGGCGAATTTGAGAGAAAACTGATAGGAAATCCCGCATGCAATCCATCAGTGACAAGACCAATGGTCAAGGGAATGGACAAAAGGGTCAGCCTTTTTTGAGATCAAAGGGGAAAAAAGAGTAACAGAGTGTCATCCAGTCGATATTTATAATACTAGGTGTCAAATACAACGGCGAAAGGGCTGCAGATTAATGAAAGCTGTGGGTGGAGTTCATACATATTCAATCAGGATGGCTAGGAACGCTACAATAAGAAACTTATAACAACTATACTCCATGGATGTTTTTCTTTCTTTAATAATAGAAACATATTCTAATCTTGAATAAAGACAAACAGAGCAAAGATTTCTTAAACTTACGAAGTTTTAATGCAATCTCACCTAGAAAGTAAATAAACTCACTATTCTAGATTTTAATGGCAAACAGGAAAGGGTGCTGCTTACTGATACCGGATGTCTTAAAACTAGCTGCATCGTATATCATGTCTCTACTTCACATTATTAAATAATTAAACATTACGCACAACTTCACACATATTACATATAAACTTCGTCATTATTAACCCTTCAGTGATATCCCTGGGTCTGTAGGAGACAACAGTTTTTGTATTATCTGATATATAGAAGCTAGTTAACCAGTTCACCACTAGAGTACCTTCCTATCAAATCCTCTAGACTAGACGGCATTCCTTGATCCTACCTTAGTTTAGTTCCAAAATCGAAGTGACAAACAAGTCTCAAAAGCAGCCTGGACCTCATAGACCCAAGGTTATCACAAGTGTTAGTTTTTTCCACCATGGTCCCGTCTACTTCGAAAAAGGTTTTCAATTAAGGACCTGTTCACATAGGAGTCCGTTGCGTTGCGTTAAGGAAAAGATGACGTTCAGACGAAAATAAACCAATCATAGGCGTTAAAAATTTCATTGCTAATCGTTTGGAGGCATATGATTGGTTTATTTTTGTGTCAACGTCATCTTTTCCTTAACGCTACGGAACGGACTCCTATGTGAACAGGCCCTTACGGTGTCAAGATGATGTTAATTTAGTTCATAAACTTTTACAACGAGAATCTTTGGAAGGTGAAATCATGCCCGAAAGTGCTGATGAAGACACGGATCCCAATTTTCACGTAGTTAGTGATCACGATTTGGAAAGTGAAGAATAGTTGGATGAAATAAGTGAAAAAATATTTTTTAAAAAATCGATTTCTTTAATTTCAGACTTAGAAGGCTTTATTTGATGTCCTAAAACCATTTTCAATGATTAATACTAGAGCATTTGCGCATTTTTGAAAATTTTTTAATTTCCTGGGCCTGGCAGTCCCAGGGATACCACTGGCGTCTGATATTTTCAGGTTACTACTGAAGGGTTAAATAAGGTGTCAAACATTCTTACAAGGCTACATTGCTTCCATTCGCTTTTACTTTGACGTGCGGGACTGCGTTTTCAAAATGAGTAGCTATAATAACCAACAATGATATGACAGAAGCATTCCCAAATATTTCTCCAAATATTGAACAATAACTATCCGAGGTCCAATTTCAACCTCCTCATTCATTTTTTTTCTAGTTTAGTTTTATATAGATAAATGACATTTATAATCGTCAATGTTTTTATAGGATACTTATTTTAAAATCATGCTATTTTTTCATTTAGCTTTTGTTAGTTTTTATCTAAATGAAATACAAATACATATTAACACTTAAATATGAAGCTTTAGTCACAGATTTGGCAAAAAAGACAAATATAGATGGTAAGAAAGACACTTTTAACGTAGGGTTACGCTCCTGCATAACGGTCCGCGCTAAAGCAAACTTTCAGACGTTAAAACCGTCGTCGCGTGTCATAAATCAAGAGTGGCAGAATATTATTTCTAAAAGATGTTTTTTTAAGCCCATTTTCTCCCTTCATACTTAACCCAAGATCGATAAATGAGGTAGCATTTTAAATATTAAGATCTCCGCTTCGTACGAATTGTTAATTTCGCATTTTAATTTTTCACATACACATATTACAGAATACATACACACACACACACACACACACACACACACACACACATATATTATATATATATATATATATATACACACATACACAGTCGAACACCGTTATAGCGAACACGGTATATAACGAACTCACAGATATAACGAACGAAAATTTTGGTTCCGCCGTTTTCCTTTTGTACGTAGTTTAATTAGTATTGTGTCAGTTTAATGTAATCGATTTTAGTCGCTTTGTTTCAATAATCATCATTTTAAAGAGATTTTTTTATCATTTTCAATACATCATTATCGAATACACATTGCAACTAATGATTTATACATTTTGTGAACTCTATCATTTTTCTTAACGGTTCGGATATAGCGAACCACCGGATAAAGCGATCAAAACCTTTGGTCCCTTGAAGTTCGTTATAACGGGGTTCGACTGTGTGTGTGTGTGTGTATATATATACACACTTTACTCCCGATTTTCTGACATATGTTACTTATTTTTCTTACAATCGACCTATTCTGCATAGGATTATCGCTCATCCATCTCTTCGTACGTAGGAATTTTATTGTTTAAAAAATTTAAAAAAAAAGGAAAAGTAAAGGTAAGCAACGATAAGCAATCCTACGTTAATAACCCGCGGTAGTTTCGTTAGAAGGGACTACTTGATTTTTTTTTTAATTGTTATTATGCAAAGTAAATATATACCCAAAACCTACAGTTCATTGATTTTTAAAATAGTATCTCAAAATTTTCTTATTTCGTTTTTGCATTCTATTGTTAACACTTTCTCAAATTTTTTAAAAAATTTGCTATTATAGATAAATAAATAATCCAACAGAGATAGATAAATAAAAATAATACGAATATAGACAAGAAACAAACAGAAATCAAGCACCCTGGGCATCCACGCACCAACGGCAAGATTCTGTATAAGTACCAGAACTGAACCATAAAACAACAGAGGTAACCGACAGGTCTCGTCATCAGGGAGCCTAACCATATCTGTTACCTCAAGGGGAACTTTCTGAATAGGATGCAGGTAAGCCCAAAAGACATCCCAAGGCCCCGAGTCTATGCTTGATTTTTAATTTTTGTTTATTTCTATTGTTTATATTTTACACTATTATAGATAAATTTTCTTTGGGGGTCGAGCGATTTTTTTATCCAAAGAAAATAGGTCGCACACCATTTCTCTACAACACACTGCTTTCGGTGAAATAGATTTCATCCCTACCTTCTGAGCAATTAAAACGAAAACCGACGCAACACAGCTCGACACCCTACAAAAAAGAGCGAAATAGGGATAGAGGAGAGAAGAAAAAAAAATATTAATTCTCCCGGTGAGATGGATTGAAGTAGAACCGCCGTAAAATAAAATCTGGCATCGGCACAGACAATTGGCGCGTCGGCGAAAAAACAGACGTTTCTTTTTGCAGATATTGGATATCTCTGGCTGGCCACTTGAGACCTCCCCACTGCCGACAAGTAATGAACTCCAGCTCCCGGTATTATTAAATGCAGTGGATGAGAGAGTATCGGATAGGAGGAGCTTAAAAAATGAACTTCAAGTTACTGGTTTAAGAATAATAAGGGGGACATGAAAGGCACTCGGTAATTGCCACATGAATGGCGTACCAAAACAATCCCCCTTTAACTAGACTCGGAATTCGCCAAATATTACAACTTCTATTATCGCTTTCTTTTAGTCGCCAAAGATTAAAAACTCGGTGTTTGATCTTTCACGCACATCTTAAAAATTACACTTCTACGCTGAGGACAATTTTTATAAGAAGAAAATGGTGTTTTGTAAATAGACATTTTAAGACAAAGCGAATAATTGTCCAAATTTTGATCGGTACAGTCGAACCCCGTTATAACGAACTCCAAGGAACCAAAGGTTTTGTTCGCTATATCCGAACCCCGTTATAACGAACTCCAAGGGACCAAAGGTTTTGTTCGCTATATCCGAACCCTTAAGAAAAATGATAGAGTTCACAAAATGTATAAATCATTAGTTGCAATGTGTATCCAATAAAGATGCATTAAAAAATGATAAAATCTATTAAAAAGGATGATTAATTAATTAAATCGACTAAAATCGATTACATTAAACTGATACAATACTAATTAAATTACGTACAATAGGAAATCGGCGGGACCAAAATTTTCGTTCGTTATATCTGTGAGTTCGTTATATACCAGGTTCGCTATAACGGGGTTCGACTGTGCATTTCTTAAAGCGCCACTGAGCTACTGTTTGATGTTGAACACGAGAATTATTAATGTATGATCAATAGTTAGACAGTATAAATGTCATTGCTTTCATCGGACTTATACGGAGATTTGATTTCTATAAGTCTGTTAAGAATATATGCCTACATTTAGCTGGGGGAATACCATAATGAAAATCGCCGGTACCAGACGATTAAAATGTTCATTTACTAATGAGTCAAAATAATTTATACGGAACTTGAAAGTATAGAGAAATCAAGTATCACATATAGATGTATATAAGAGTCGTATATAAGATGCAAGCACATGGACGTACAATGCATGCACATTAAAAAATATGCATTTGCGATTAACAACGGTATAGCGAATTTGAAGACATGCTAAACATAATTACAGGAAAAATTACTTAAAATGCACACTCATCTATATATAAAAAACAATTCCCTAACTGACTCACTGACATACAACGCACAGACCAAACCGCTGGACCTAAAGGGCTGACATTTTGCATCGCGATTCTTCTTATAGTGTAGGGGCGCACTAAGAAACATTTTTGAAAAATTATTCTTAGATTTTTTAAAATTAAATTTTTAATCTGTTTTTGTAACTTTTTTTAGTTTGCATTTCAAATAATAATTTGAGGGTTATAAAATTTATATCACGAGAAAGATCCTAAAAATTCCTTTAAAATTAAATCTTTTTCGAATCTTTACCTCCATTTTCTGATTTTTGGTGAATTTTTAAAGATTAACTTTTAGAATTTAATTTATTAAATGCCGATCACGTGATTTCTTTTTCTGGTACTTTAAATAAATTTATTGTCATGTGCATAGCAACTAACTAGACAAAAAATATTTTTTTTTTCTTTCTAATGCAGCAGACGATTGGATATTATCCCCAAAAATAGATATATCCCTTACGATTTTTTTTATAAATATATATATGTATATTTTTTACATCAATTGTATACTTTGATCGTCGCATTTATTATAAATATGTATATATTTTTTTTTTTTTTTTGGCATTAATTGCATACATTGATCGTTGTATTTAATTTGAATGTACTCCGTAGCGAAGTACGGGTTTTCAGCTAGTGTTTCATATAATTTCAAAATAAGATGGAACACTGAGCTATAATCAAAACAGATTATTTGTACTTTACGATGGGGGGAAAAAACCGCATTAAAAACCCGCAAAAACAATAGATCTTTATCACTCGAACGGAACTATCGCCATTTGGATCTGCAAGTCATTGACAGATCAAACCGAATTCAGTTACTCCACGCCACGTGAAGCAAGAAAGTGGTGACTACTATGCGGGTTGGGGACCTGATTTTCATTGTGAACTTTTCATCGAGTCCCCGGGATCTAATTCATCCTCGCAAGGCGGGTGTATTGTCAAGCTATCGAGCCATCAAATCGGGAGACGGGGCACGTGGTTAACACGTGACACGCGGAGACAGGAGTCCATTGTCGGGAGGAATCATTCACATATGCCTATTCGGTGTTTTATAACCCAGATGACTATCTTCCAATGCATAGGTTAAAATTTGAAAGAAGAAAAAAAAATGGCAACCGAGAAAATAATTGCACTTTTAAAAACTAGATTCTGAATGAAATGTACTTTTTAAAAAAATTTCAGGTAGTCTCTTCTAACGAAACTACCGCGGGTTATTAACATAGGATTGCTTATCTTTGTTTACCTCTTTTGTATGTATATATGTATGTATGTGTTATGTATATATGAATCTATATATATATATATGTACATATGTATATACAGTTGAATCCGGTTAATCGGACCGAATCCTAAAGAACCGAAATAAATAATATTGCATTAGCCTAATAGGGCATGTTTGTGCAATCGGATCAGCCGGTTATTAGGACCAAAATGATAGCTTCCCGATGCGGTCCGATTAACAGGAATGACTATATATATATATATATATATATATATATATATATATATATATATATATATATATATATATATATATATATATATATATGACACCGCTGATGAAGAGATGCTGTCTAAAACCTCTTTCATACTTTTCTTTTCATGTTATTTGTTCCTGGCTGCAAGTAGCTTTAGGGCTATTACTGGTTTTCTCTTTCATCTATTTCTTATTATATATATATATATTTATTTGTGTGTGGGTGTGTCAGTCAACATTTTGACTCATTTTGGTACTTTTCAGTTTAACTGTTTACTGCTTGCCCAAGCGATACAGACTGGATTTGGCGCGCTGCCAAAATTATAATTCGCGACGCAGGACACCTGAAACTTTGCTTTCCGGAGGACCATTATGGAGGAACGTAAATCCTACGTTAAAAGTTTTCATATACATGATTTAAGTCGTAAAATCGAGCCGATATCGTACTTCAATAACACGATGTCGTATCTGAGGTCGAATTTAAAATACCTCTTGCAATAAAAGTTGACGAAAATAAAAATAAATTAATTAAAATCCCCCGAAACATGAGCACGTACAATGGAATATTGTTATAAAGTCAGCACTGCACAGAACAGGCAATTAAAAGCACTTATCATCTGCGCGGAAAACATTCAAAACGTTCAATTAAAACAAAATTAAGCCACCCTCCACGCATTCCCAGTTTCCACTCCAGCGTAGCACCGGCCGAATAATCGTGGATAAACACAGCTATTTTAGACTAAAATAATTACTGTAATATTCCGAAACGAGTACGGTTAACGAGGGAAAGCGATTCCCCCATAAAAGAGTTGCAGCATATCTCAACAGACAATTATCCGACGAATAAACTCTAATTGAAGAGAGGTCAACTTAAGAAGCTAATAAATATCCGAAGGAAATGTTCGAAAGCGGGAACGCAGCTTGTTATTCAAAAGTTTTTCCCGCAGTTCTATTTCTCTCCAGAAACACCTAGAATAATCGAATAGGCATCACTAATGAGGTAGGGAAGATGCATACATAATTGCGAAATAGAAAGTAATATACTTGGAAACACACTTCAAGAAACAACTCGGCGATGTAAGTAGCTTCGGTATCACTTTAAGGGCACGAACGGCGGAGATGCATCGGGATTTTATTTCGTTTGGAGCAAAGCACAATCTAAATCGAGTTATCTTTCTTTTCATAGCTGCGCCGGGTATTATTCCCGACCGGGTGCAGTAAACAGTAAATTTCAGGAATCCTCTAAATCGACATCCATTGTCGAATTACTGAACTTGGCGAAGTGTATGTCACACCAAAACTACTATAGCAGAGATGGTATTCTCTCGAGATCTTTAAGAGTGCATTTGAAGGTGGGGGGAAGACACTGAAATCGACACTGACAGCACGAGTGTGAATATACTGAAATGAACAGCACACATACACTCTTTGTACCAGTGGCGTAGCGAGCATAATTGGCGCCCGGGGCACGATACCTTTGTGGCGCCCCCCCTGAAAAACATATAGTAATATAATATATAGACCCTATATTGGCACCCTCCATAAACATATAATAACATAATATATAGACCTTATATTGGCACTCCCCCCCCCCCGAAAAGCATATAGTAACATAATATATAGACCTTATGTTGGTGCCCTCCCCTAAAAACATATAGTAATACAATATATAGACCTTATATTGGCGCCCCCCACAATATAATATAGTAATATAATATATATACCTTATATTGGCACCCTCCCCGAAAAACATATGGTAATATAATATATAGACCTTATATTGGGGCCCTCCCCTGAAAAACATATAGTAATATAATATATAGACCTTATATTGGCATCCACCTCGAAAAGATATAGTAATATAATATATGGATCTTACATTGGCGCCCGTCTGCGAGTGGCGCCCGGGGCATGATAGACCCCCTTGCCCCCCCTTTGCTACGCCACTGCTTTGTACAAATACAGCGGTACCTCGGTACTCGTCGTTGATTGGTTGCAGAAGCCACGACGAGTACCGAACGAGTTTTTCACATGAGAAATAATGTAAATTGAATTAATCCGACCCTGAATACCAGAAATTTCTCATTTTTCTAGGCAATTTAAAAATGGCTGGATTTTTTTTTTATTATTTTTCGATTATTATTATTTTTAAACCCTCCAGCGGCGCGCCCATGTACAAAGTGCAACATTTCTATAATTTTAAATGGTTTGCTTTTACATGTAAGGTTTGAATGTTCTAAGCAGTTTCTATTTATAGCTACACCCTTTCTAACAGGGCCCGATTTAGAAAATATAATCATTCTTTCGTTGAGAATGATTATTATTATGTTGATATATGTATAGATATCAGGATAAATTACTTCGGGCCAGCGTCTTGTATCGTAACTCCAGTCTTCCTCTGTCAATAAATACGGGTCACATACTGAATAAACCTTTCCGGACTGTACCTGAATGTTTAATTTAGTGATATATCTTTGTTTAGATACCGTATCTAAAGACTTTGCGTAATCTGAGAGCATTTTATTCAACAAGCTGTAAGAATGCTCATTGAGCGCCATATTAAATTATGCAATGATTTGCCACTCCTCGCCAAACAAGAAGTAAAATCTGCAAGAGTTGAGATGTGACATGCTGAGAGACATTGCCCTATTCAAGAAGGAATGTAAAATATTTACTTCAATAAAATCTAGATTAGGGCATATTTTCCAAAAAAAAAATTTTGGAATACGAAAAGGGTGAAGAGGCACTCATAAAAGGCCACTCGCAAGCTAACTGACCGTTGTTTTATAGTGAATAGATGAGATGGAAGGAGCTCAAATTCCAGTGCGAGTCATTTCAACTATTATCGAACTTTAATTATGTACGGTGATTTTGAGATAGAATAGTTGGTAAAAAAAAAATTAAAAAGATAAACACCTTAGTTAACGCTGTTTTGCCTTCGGGCAATCAAAGATGATCGAAGCGCTTTCAAACCAACCAACCAGCCTTCTAGATAATCAGATCTGTAAGTTAAGATAACTTCTATCATAAAATTTTGACATCAAGCCCTTCTCGCCTGCATTCTCCAGCGTGCTGAGAAAAAGCTATGTCTACGAATATGCGCTGGAGGAAATCTCGATGACTTCTTTTCGAAGTCGGTCCTCCCTTTGAGAGGTTCATTAATGCTCCACGCCGCAGCCAATGGCAAGTTCGAATTAAGGCATGGGGTGGAACAGTGAACCGATAGGAAGTAGTTGTTTAGACTAGGCGGCGTATTTCAAATTTATCACCTAAGTATTGAAGGTTTAAGTACATCAATCAAATCGAATAATATCACTTTGAGGTGTATTTGTTTAAAGTATCTGCTTACGTTGAATTGGTTGTTTTGAAGCAAAATTTCGAATTTTTTTTTTTATTGCTCCATTTCAAAAAAGGCTTTTAGGATTCTAAAACTGCTTTACTTTTATTTGTACAATCACTGGATGAGAATTTAGGACCCATTTAATAAACCAAAAGCAATATTAAAAGACCAGAAGTAGCAACTTAAAATGCATTTTCTAGAAAACTCCTTTTTCAGTTGCTTTTTCAAACGAGAAAGCTAATCGTTTAAACAGTTTTCAATATATTTCCATGAAATTTTGAAATAGTGTTTTGAAATTACTAACTATATTTCTAACTAAAAGCTAAGCTATATATGTTAATTTAATCATTCTACAGGTACCCGTAGTTATAATAAGATAAATTTTTTTAAAAAAATCGGTGTTTTTTTTCACTTTTTTGGTATATTTTGGTGATTTTTGGAAAGATTATAAAATTTTTACTGCAGAACACAGGCAAGTGTCCCATTAGCATACAGCATGAAAGAAATTAAAATATATTGAGCTGAACTGTCTGTAAGGTCTTTTGCATAAGCACTCCATTGTACTAAAAATGCATAAAAAATTCCCCCTATTTTAAAATGTTATGAAATTTTTACCAAAACTATATTTGTTCTCGTGATTTTATAACCAATTTGAACTAAAAATATATGTATATAATCAGTACTGTATGTTTTAAGAATTTTGATACGATCTTCGTTTACAGAGTTTAAAATGTCAGTCATGGATATGAAATGACAGTCAGAAACAATTAAAATAAGAGACTTTACACCGGCAGTTTTAATTTCTTTGCAGTAGCAGAGAGTATGAAAACCACTGATTAGCGCTAAGCAACAGAATACAGAAAGCTGTGTCCTTTGATATCTCATTTATATTTAAAAACATCACTTAGTACTACAAATTCGTGCTTAAGGATGCTGAAAAATGCGGTTTAATGAGCAGTCTATTTAAAAGCGTTGCCTTTTAAACATGAGTCTGCACGCAGAAAACGATAACAACTGATAATTTGGAAGAAAAATAAATATTCTCCCCTCAGACTACTATGAAAACGCAAAATGATGCATAATGTATTATAAATATCCACAAGTAGCGCACAGAGCTTTTTTTTTTCTTTACCATACACACAAAAAAGAATTTTTTTTAAAAAAATTAAAGAACGGGAAAGAAAAAAAAAAAAACTCGAATTAAATTGGATCCAAGCTTCGCTCAACAATAGCTAATAATTACGAATACATAGTAAATAATTTCACAAAAAACAATTTACCGTGCTCATAATTATCACAGCTGAGAAGCACTTTTTATCGCAGAAATCAGAGAACACGCCCCCCTCCCTCCCTCCCGCCCCAAAAAACACGGGCGGGTGCATTGAGGCAACCTCGTGAAATGGTCGCCGCCATATTTGCCGATCCAAACACTTTCGATCAGAAATTGGGGCCGTTTAATTATCAAGACGTTTCGTAATTAGTAAAAACACGAACATTTGCCAAAACCGCCTCCTCAAACAATACGGCCTTCTTCTTTTCCCTTTCTTTTGCCGCCCTCTTGTCTTTTTAATCGGCAGTCGTTAGTGGCTGCCTGCAAATGAAGACATTCATCTCCTTCCGCGCCAAACAATGCGGGGATCTCCCCTCGCACTAATTGGCCACTTGAGCGTCCCTGGACATCTAGCAGTGGGAAGGGCCTTTATCCGGTTTTCAACGAGAGCACGGGCTGACAGCGTTAGCGGGAGAGTTATTCAGTAATTAGTACTCTTGCCGTAATGATCGTAATTACGTGACTTGGTCCGCCCAAGTCCTTTTGCATCGCTGGCCTCATCCAGCCCACTCGATCGAAGGGAAGATAACGATTCCAGGGTTGCCAACGCGCTCAGTACTATTAAAATTTGCCAGATGTCCATTACGGCACCACTCGCAAGAACCGTTTTAATGCGAAGGAGAGACGCACAATTACGTGCAACATGAAAATTAGACCCACGCGCGATGGAGCTGGTTTTAAAGGGTATTCACCAAACCAACACCTACCCTATCAAAATTTCTCGCGACAAAAATGGTTTCCTATTTCTTAAGAATGTTTAAACTAAGAGCTTTGGACACATTTTTGGTCTTCCAAATTTTTAAATACTCATCAGAAGCCGTTTCGAAACGAGAGAGAAGAAATCTATACATAGTTTAAAAAAAATAACAATACAAATGAATTTCTTCAACAAAAGTAAAATTAGTTAATTTTTTGTTTACTTTGGCATAAAATGCACTTTGCTACTTGAAAAACCTTTCAGTTTTTAAGCCTCTTTTAATTCAAACAAACCTTTAATTCTAAGAATTGTTAAACTCCATAGCACTTAAAGTTCTTTTACCTTACCCGAAGCATCGTACACGGCTCCAAACATAAATCAATAAGCCATCTATTATTTGTTCTTCAATTGAAAACGACAAGAGCGGAAGTAATACGGATCAACAAACGAATCGAGGGCACCGACAGACAACACGGAAACATGATAGTCAAAACACTTTTGCATAGCATATATATCTTCAGATGAGTACAGTCAACGTATCCTTAAGAATTATACAAAAAAATGCTGTTAATTACGTCTGATAGTATACTCGGAGGTGGTATTCCTATTCAAGCTAACAAATTTTAAACGCAATATTTGATTACTATGTTTGAAATTCGATTAGCATTCACTCACATAAATTTACCATACAAAACAATGAACGGAAAACGCGGCCAATTATTAAAATTTACCAGCACATTATTACCAAATGATACTGAACATTTTTAGATTCCGCTATCAATCTAAATCGAATTTTGAGTATTGTTATAGTAAACGCATACGGAATTTAATTATTTGAATTTGAAAATTGCATCTCTTTCAACAGATGATGCAACGAAACTACAAATCACTTCCAGTTTGCTGAGAAACAAGAAACTAGAAATCCCAAGCATTTCATCTTCTAGGGTCAACGGAACTTCAATTTCCTTTAAACTGATTACCAACAGTTTATTTCATATTAGGGATATAAAACGTACCTAATTTCTAAACATTATTAAGAAATTTTATATGCATATATACTTTTTTTAATGTGTGGTTTGTTGAAGCAAAGAAACTTTAATATTTCTCGTAGTGTAATTAAAAATAACAACGATAATAAAAGATTATTCACAAAGTTTTTTTTACACCATAGTTAATGCTCCCCCCCCCCCCTCTCTCTCTATATATACATATATATCTAAATTCTGAGATGTGTATAACATTTCACATGTTTTTTTCCTATACTAATACTGTGTTTAGTTTTTAAGTTGACTTTGGTTAACAAACATTCATATTGAACCCCGAATCAAGAAACGAGAAACATAGTTTATGAAGGTACTTCAGATGATATTTGGATCAGTTTAATTGAACAGAGATTTATATGGAGTTTAATAAGGACAGAATGTTTCTATTATTGCTACAGAATCTTGCATTTATGATGCGTGTAGCCCAAACTGCAGATTTCTGTTAATTTTTTCATCAGTCAGTGCCTTTAACAAATACTTTAATACTTTATTTATATATTTTTTTGGCTACAGAATCCTGCATTTATGGAGGTATTTATATGGACAATTAGACATTTTTACTTTTAAGCTTTTAGTGATTTATTATAAATGTATATATTTCATGATATTTATACTGTTATTAAATCTATGTTATTTATACTGTGTTTAGTTTTTAAATTACTTTTTGTTAACAAACATTAGACAATTTGACATTTTTAATTTAAACTTGAAAAATGAAAGGCTGAATCTACTAAAATTCTGAGATGTGTATAACATTTGACATGTTTTTTTTAAAATGTTATTTATGCTGTGTTTACTTTTTTAATCAATTTTGTTTAACAAACATTCGACAAAATGACATTTTTACTTTTCAGCTTTACTTTTTAAAACTCTTAACTTTCCAAGAGACAATTTGACATTTTTTCCTTTTCAGCTTTTAATGGTTTATTATAAATGTATATATTTTATGTTTTACTTTTCAGCTTCTTTTGCTCCAAAGATGAAAGGTTAAATCTAGATGAATTCTGAGGAGTTAATTATAAATTTATATATTTTTATATTGGATTTTTTAAAAATTATTTGGGTGTATAACATTTCACATGCTTATTTTTCTATGTTATTTATACTGTGTTTAGTCTTTAAATTGATTTTGGTTAACAAACATTCGACAAATTGACATTTTTACTTTTCAGCTTTTAGTGGTTTATTATAAATGTATGTATATTTTATGTTTTACTTATCAGCTTCTTTTGCTCCAAACATAGAAGGTTAAATCTTGCTAAATTGTTTAGATTTTAAATTGATTTTGGATAACAAACATTCCACAATTTGACATTTTTACTTTACAGCTTTTAGTGGTACAATGATGAAAGACTGCATCTAACCAAAATACTGAGATATGTATAACATTTCACATGCTTTTTTTTTTTGGCTATGTAATTTATACTGTGTTAAGTTTTTAAATTGATTTTGGTTAACAAACATTCCACAATTTGACATTTTTACTTTACAGCTTTTAGTGGTACAATGATGAAAGACTGCATCTACCAAAATACTGAGATATGTATAACATTTCACATGCTTTTTTATTGGTTATGAAATTTATACTGTGTTAAGTTTTTAAATTGATTTTGGTTAACAAACATTCCACAATTTGACATTTTTACTTTATAGCTTTTAGTGGTACAATGATGAAAGACTGCATCTACCAAAATACTGAGATATGTATAACATTTCACATGCTTTTTTTTGGCTAATTTATACTGTGTTAATTTTTTAAATTGATTTTGGTTAACAAACCTTCTTAAAATTCCGGGCAACGCCGGGTACTTCAGCTAGTATACATATATATACACACACACACAGTAAAACCTCGTTTATACGGACTAACTGGGACCATAGGGAATCCGGACAATCAAAAATCCTGAAAATCCGGGTAATAATCAAAATAAAATCCTTAACTAAGCAAACTTATCTACCATTTATTACGATAATAAACTATGTTTCGTAACAAAATTACATAGTATTGTTTACAAGACATTAAAAAATATAAAAAAAAATTTCACATTTCTTAACAAACTAGAAGGTAACCCGTCATTTTGACGTCATAATACTAATAATGACGTCATAATGGAAAAAGTACATGAAAGTTAAAAAATATCCCGAATTATCTAACAATATTGCATTTAATCCACACCTTTTAAAAGCAAACCCTTTCATTATTTTTTATTTTTTTCGTTTTTCATGCGATTGGAGTAGTAGACTGCCATCCAGTTTTATACAGCTATCTACGCGATATGAATACTTGAGCTACTTGATTCATTCACATTCAAGTTTGTTTACTTTCAAAATTCATCGCAAAAGTAAACAGATTTTTAAAAACTGTTAAGTATACAGCTAAAAGCATCCAATTTTTTTCAGTTCTGAATGTTTTATAGAAAAATAGGCTGAACAAACGTGATTTGATGGAGAAGATATTAGTTTTTAGGTAAGAAAAAATTCTGATCCACATCTGAAATTGAAATTAAGCCTAACCGGCCGTTTGTTTACTGAGGGCTTCAATTGAAAGATGAGTACAGCCCGGAAGTGTTATACAGAGACAACGGCTATTATATATATAATAATTGGTAAGTCTAGTAAGGTTTTCTTAAACTCAACAAAAAGCATTTTATTACCATAATTTATTGTACAATCTATGCAGGAACTGTACATCGAATCAAACTAAAAATACATTACTACCACCCGTTGTCATTTGGTTTCAATTAACTTTAGTAGTAAAGTGTTGCCATGACTCCAGAAGAGTTCACTTTATAACTAAACGATCATGATCTGGCATTCAATATGGGTTTAATTTTTTTTTTTTTTTTTTTTGGAGGAAAATTAAAGCCCTTATTTTGACAGCTTTAAAGGGTGGATTTTTTCTTTTCTTTCTTTCTTCTTTTTTTCCCCCCAAAAAATGTTAGTAAGCCACAAAAGGCACAAGGACAACCCCGACGCAATATTTCAGTCTCCTAAGCCTTGTGGTTCCGGAGATATTTCTGATCAGTGAATGAATGGTATTTGGCTTTTATATACATAGATTTAAACGGGAAAAACGTAATATATTGGAACATATTTGAAAGAAAACAAAACAAACTATCAAATTTTTTTTAGTTCCGCCTGTTTCGGACCGATTTTAATTTAACCCGGAATGTATACGTTTCTCGAGCCGTACTTTCATTAATAAGGAAATCAGTCGAAATCCAATGTTAAATACAGGTTTTAGAACCTTTTTCATTATTTATTTATTTATTTATTATTATTATTATTTTTTACTTATTTATTTATTTATTTTATTTTATTTTATTTTTTTTTTTTTTTTTGGGGGGGGGGGTGTTAAAGCCCTTTTTAACCACATTAAAGTTCGAATTTTTAAAAAAGATTTTTTATCGAACCCCTAGAGCCTAAGAGGAACCCCCTACAAAAAAAATTTCAGCTTTTTAGGCCTCATGGTTCCAGAGATACAGTGATCAGTCAATGAGTGCCCGGTATTTGACTTTTTATATATCTATAGTGCCCAGTATAAAGGGCTTATGTCAAAAACAGTGACTTAAATATACCAAGTTATTCGCTTTTATACCAATCGCAGAAATAAATTTTCGACTTGAGTCTTTTGTACAAAGAAATGTACTTGTGTATACAAAACTGATAGACTTAAGCCTACTAACAACTATCTAAAAATCACTCTTTTTGACTTAAGCCCTTTACACCGGGCACCATAGATATATAGATTATTGAGACATTTACTCTTGCAACAAATTTACATCGTTCGAGATTCGTTGGGGGAAACAAAGATCAAATTTCTCGTGAGAGAAGCTTCTTTTGTACCTTAAGCCGATAGAAGCTTAGTTTCTTTTGTGCCTTAAGCCGATAAAATTTCAGAAACATCAAAGTAGATGAACCGTTATTCCTTAGGACAGAGAAAAATCGGGAAAACTTATTCCAAATCCAAGCTGAAAAGTTAAGAGAATGTCCAAAACGTTTCAAGTTCTTCATCCAACATGGTATTTGGGTCTTATATAGATTTTACAAAAGAAAAATTTATTCGAGCAATCAGTTTTCCTCTCCCGTCTGCGGCATTTCTCTCGTCTCATCTCAGGGTTTTTACACCGAGGCACCGTTCCGGAAAAATCCAAACCGAGAAAAAGTCGCCACCAGCCATGCGGAGGCTCTCCATTTGGTCGCCAGTGGCAGCCCTGCCACCATTCCAGAATTTGGGAAATGTCCGGGAAAAATTTTGCGCATCCATCAAAAGCCACTTCTGGGGATGTGGAGAGGCCGGAGGATGATTGGAAAGCGGCATCCACCTCCAATTTGCTATCGTTTGAAACAGACTTCATCAACAAGTAGCAAAAGATAATGGATGGAAATTCTCGACGTCCATCGTCACAAGAATTCGCGGGAAAACGTCGCACCAGGCGACGCTTTCGAGGACCCCAACGTATTCAAACAGATATTATTATTATAAGAGCGGGAAAAATTAATTCTTAACAAAAATTATATAAGCCTGTAATTTATGAAGCTTAAAAAATAATACGTCCCCATAAAAATGGTATTTGACAAAAGTACAGTGACTTCCGCTTATAAGAATCACGTTTGTTATTACTATTTGTGATTCTTATAAGCGGTTGATTCTTATAGCCGAAATTTAGGTTTTTGGACAGGCACACACACAAACCTATATATACATATATTAGATAATTTACCATAAAATACTCTTTAATTTACGTTAATTATCTTTTATTAAAATTATTCTTTATAATTTCAAAAATACAACTTCATTTTTAGACCTCTACCTTACGTTTCACGGTTTGATAACGTGCTGAATCTACTAATGTCACGTTTGCCTAAGTAATAGTGGACACTTCGCCGAAGATTTATATGTTTCAGGGTCCAGGAAGCCGTGACCAGGATGTGGGAGGTAGAAAAAAAAAGAGTCCCCGTCTTTGTTTGTCAGTGGAGAAGAGTGGAATCGGACCCGGACGGGCAAAGATGCCCCCGGGTCAAGCTAATAGGTCAGGGCTGTGCTAAAGCGTTTAAGGGGAAACTATTATGTTATGTCTAACAAAGAAAGGGATGCATTTTACGACTGTATTCCATCCCATCTTATCAGTCTTTTTTTAACAACAAAAAAAAAATAAAGAAAGAAAGAAAGAACTTCGTGCCTTTTGAGGGTTTAAGTGGCTTTTTTGGAAAAATGAAAGAAAATAGAAGAGTGTAAGTTGATTCTTAAAACCGGTGGATTGATTCTTTAAAGCGAAAATTTTAACATGGAAATAATACATTTGTTTTTATTTTTGCAATATTGATTCTTATAAACGGTTGATTCTTATAACCACTGATCACTATAAGCGGTGGTTACTGTAATTGTAAGTTGACAAAAGAAATTCCAGGAAGAAAGGCCATAGTTCGATGTTATTTACGACAACCATATTAAGGCTGCCTAAGGAGCACTTTTTTTTCCTCCCCAAAATCTAGTACAGTTAAACCTCGTTTATCCTTGCCCTCGTTGATCCGGATCTCCGGATAAACCGGATCAGATTTTGTAGACATTATTTTCATTTAGTGTTCACATTAGATAATTTTTAACTATGATAGCAAGACCGTAACTACCAAGTACGCCAAATATTCGCTTTTTAGTTTGATTCGATGTACAGTTCCTGCATAGACTGTACAATAAATTATGATAATAAAATGTTTTTTTTGTTGAGTTTAAAAAAAGCTTTGCTAGACTAATTCTTTGTTAAGAAATGATGCGAAAAGTTATTTTTATATTTTTTAATGTCTTCTAAATAATGCTATGTCATTTTGTTACAAAACATAGTTTTTTATGGTAATAAACGGTAAGTCTGCTTAGATAAGGATTTATTTCTGCTTATTATCCATATTACCTGGATTCTCATTCATTTCAGGAGCATTCTCAAACATTTAATCAAATATTGTACAAATACTATCCGAGGTCCAGGTTCACCCTTTTCATTAAAATTTAACGTAGGATTACGTTCCTCAATAACGGTCCTCCGGAAAGCAAAATTTCAGCGTCGTCGCGAGTTATAATTTTGGCTGCGCGCCAAACGCAGTAGCAGTAAACAGTTAAACAGAAGAAGGGGGAGGAGGGGGGGGGGAAGCAACGATAAGTAATCCTACGTTAATAACCCGCGGTAGTTTCGTTAAAAGAGACTACCTGAAATAATTTTTTTTTAGTCTAGTTTTATACAGATAAATGAAGTTCATAATTTTCAATGTTTTAACAGGACGCATAACATTTTAAAATCATGTTCTTTTTCAATTTAAATTTTTTTTAATTTTGAAAATAAATTAAATAAAAATACATATTAATACTTAAATATGAAGTTTTAATCACATGAGATTCGGTAAAATACATGTGTAGCTGGTAAAAAAGACCTTTTTTATTATTATTATTATTGTAATTATGCAAAGTACATGTATATATCCAAAATCAACAGTTCATTGATTTTTGAAATAGGTTCTCAAACTTTGCTTATTACGTTTTTCTATTCTTTGGTTAACATTTTCCTAAATTTTTAAAAAGAATTTGCTGTTACCAACAAATTTCCATTTGGAGGTCACGTGACTTTTTTTTTTTTTTTATTTAAAAAAATATATTATTATTATTAAATATAGAAAATGGTCGATAAAAGTTTGCGCTCCACTGCTCTAACAGATACAGTGAGGAAAAAAAACTGGTAGAAGTCTTTCTTATTAAAAGGTATAGCTCGCACAAACAGAACAAATTGTTTCAAAGGAAATCAATGAGGCGGTTCCGATTTGTTGCTGACAAAATGAAAAACGGAAAAAAAAGGGGCTAAAAAAGGCCATAGCCTTAGTGTACTCAGGGAAGGTACATCAAAATTTCCAGGATAAGGGTGAATGTCCGTTGGACTGAACATCCGAAGGTTTTTCAGTAATTAGGGAAGTGCAATACTGTAGTTCAAATACGACACTAAAAACGGGAAGAAAGATTAACTTTTTCGAGCCGCGATATGATCGGGCTTTGTTCTTCAACAGGTAGCAGAGAAGGATAAAAATTTATTTAGAGGTATTACACTTATCATCACGTTGGGTGTAAAAGGGCATACAGTTTAGGTAAATGGATATGAACCTTAGAGGAGAAATGCCTACATTGGAATCACAACACAGATGTAAGTAGATAGAAATTGCCGGTTCACCAACACACGAAATGATGAGGAGCAGAGGAGCAAGGGGGGCGTGGTCTATTGATGACGTCAGCGCCACCTGGCAGCGTTTTTGAGTCAATCAGGAGAAGGCCGTGATCTTAGCGCCCCCTTGCGGGAAAACCTGGAACCTTGTAGTACAGCAGAATCTTGAAGAGAGTATGTGCTCCGCGGAGCGCCACCTATAGCTCAAATATGGAACTAAATTACATATAAGGTTACGGATTTATATTTTCAGTGCTGCCATCTATTTTATAAAAATCACAACTGAATTTTACATTTAATTTTACAGAAGATATATATTTTTAAAAGTTTGTCCTGAGCTAGGACCGAACCCGGGATCGCACGGTTGGCAAGCCAACGCCCTACCCACTAGGCCAGCGAGTCTTGTTATTGTACGGTATTATAAGGTATTTAAAGAGTGAATATTTTAAAGGGAACTTGAGAAATATGATAGAGGATTCTGTGGTATTATATTATTTTAATTAGTTAATTAATTAATTATTTTTTTAATATAATACATACTAAGCGCCCCCTAGCGGGAAAAACTTGAACTAAACTAGAACTTTAAATATTTAAGATTGTAAAACGATTTTACGCTGTTAGTCTAGTGAATAAATTTAACTTTTAAAATTCTGATATCGAAAATTTTACGCTGCAGGCGCCATCTATTGGTAAAAATTACAACTACATTTAAAATTTAATTTTGTAAAAGGTTTTATTTTAGTTTAAATTCTAAATTAAAATATATTATTAACTTACTATTTTTTTAACGATAGTAGTAATTAGTAAAAAAATAATTATAATTACTTATTATTATTTTAAAGACATATCTAATTTATAAATAATATTTGAAAAAATATTCTATTAAAAGGAGTATTTACAAGTCTTTTAACATTAAATCTATAAGAGAAGATATTAACAAGGATATTTTTACGCATAAAATTATTGAAAACAGCTGTTAAATTTAAAATATCTTTTAATTTTCATGCTAATATCAATTTCAAGTATAATATAACTTAGATATATCTTTAAACCCATTTAAACATAACTTGAAGACATTAAATTATACAATTACCATCTAGAACCTGAAACTTAAAACATATTATCAATTTAATAGTTTGGAAAAAGTATTTATTACAGAACATTCCATACTAGTATAAAAATAATAAGAAATTTTTACATAGATAGGCTAAAACGAATATTTTTTTTCTTTTACTTGATATTTTTACACATGAAATTATTTTACAACAAGCGTTAAGTTTAAAATATCTATAATTTTTCTTAAGAATATTACTTTTTTCCTTTTAATATTAGAAATAAAAACTGAAATATGATTCAATCTAGATAATTATTTAAATTAAATACACATAACATACCAATCCATACTATTAAATCTACAAGAGAAGATATTAAATTTACGCTAAAAAATTTTTTTAATTGTCGACATATACATACTGCAATAGTCTACATTATTATCAAAAAGTTCATTGAATTATATTCTATAACAGAGAGAATATTTTTATGAATTTACTAGAATTAATTATCAAAAATAAATATAACGTCATCTATTAATTAAAAATGAAACTTAGAAAATTTAATACATGGTTTTGAGTATATTTTTCAAAACTTTAAATATTTTTAGTCGAAGGGCTTATTTTCAGAACTTTAAAATTGTTTTGCTATGTTTTTTAACGTGATATATAATTTTACATAGATACATTCGCAAAATAATACAAAATAATAAGAAATTTTTACATAGATAGGCTAAAACGAATATTTTTTTTCTTTTACTTGATATTTTTACACATGAAATTATTTTACAACAAGCGTTAAGTTTAAAATATCTATAATTTTTCTTAAGAATATTACTTTGCAGTATAATATAATTTAGATAGAGCTTTGAATCCATTGTAACATTTAATATAGAAAAAATTATTATTTGATCTTATCTTGAAAAAAATTCCATGAAAGCTAACAAGGGATATTTTTAGACATAAAATTATTTAAACAAAGCGGGAATTACCCAGTAGAGTTATTTTTTCCTTTTAATATTAGAAATAAAAACTGAAATAAGATTCAATCTAGATAATTATTTAAATTAAATACACATAACATACCAATCCATACTATTAAATCTACAAGAGAAGATATTAAATTTACGCTAAAAAATTTTTTTAATTGTCGACATATACATACCGCAATAGTCTACATTATTATCAAAAAGTTCATTGAATTATATTCTATAACAGAGAGAATATTTTTATGAATTTACTAGAATTAATTATCAAAAATAAATATAACGTCATCTATTAATTAAAAATGAAACTTAGAAAATTTAATACATGGTTTTGAGTATATTTTTCAAAACTTTAAATATTTTTAGTCGAAGGGCTTATTTTCAGGACTTTAAAATTGTTTTGCTATGTTTTTTAACGTGATATATAATTTTACATAGATACATTCGCAAAATAATACAAAATAATAAGAAATTTTTACATAGATAGGCTAAAACGAATATTTTTTTTCTTTTACTTGATATTTTTACACATGAAATTATTTTACAACAAGCGTTAAGTTTAAAATATCTATAATTTTTCTTAAGAATATTACTTTGCAGTATAATATAATTTAGATAGAGCTTTAAAACCATTGTAACATTTAGTATAGAAAAATTATTATTTAATCTTACCTTGAAAGGCATTCCATGAAAGCTAACAAGGGATATTTTTAGACATAAAATTATTTAAACAAAGCGGGAATTCCCCAGTAGAGTTATTTTTTCCTTTTAATATTAGAAATAAAAACTGAAATATGATTCAATCTAGATAATTATTTAAATTAAATACACATAACATATCAATCCATACTATTAAATCTGCAAGAGAAGGTATCAAATTTATCTCGCGATGTTAATAGAGAAGATTCTTACATTATCTGAAATAATACAGACTTTATCATGTTTAGAAGATATTTACAAGAGTTCATTTTAGAATTAAATGAATCATGGTTTGAATCCTACAACAGTAGGGGGTATATGCAAACATGAAGACTTTAAATTATACAATTACCATCTAGAACCTGAAACTTAAAAATATATGCACCAATTTAAGTATCTTTATATAGTTTATGTACAGTTTTGAATATATTTCAAACCTTAAACGTTTTTCCAACTTTGAAACTATATTATAAGTTAAGACGCTTACTAAAATTAAAAAACATTTTATAGAGGTAAAGACTTGAAAGATAAAATTTACAAGTTTTAATCCTAAATATTATATTTTATCCAGAAATGTAGACTATTAATATATGATTTTAAACCTAACATGCTTTCAACGATTACCTAAATTGCGATATAATGTTAAATTCCATAGATTATTTCACAGATTTTAAGATATTTATTTAACCTAAGATGTTTATAAATCCTATCCAAATTGGAATAGTGTTTACATATCATCATAAACAACTAAATATTATCATTTTCATGGGTTTTAAGGTATTTATTCAACATAAGATGTTTATAAATCCTACCTAAATTGGAATAGTTTCTGCATATCAACATAGACTGCGTAAACAACCAAATATTAACTTAATTTAAATAAGAGCATATAATTTCCTTTTTGATAACTTAAATATATATATATATATCATACATGTTGCTAAATTAAAATTCTTGTTATACTTTCGTATAAGATAGTTTTTTTTACATACAAGAACAGAAATAATATAGACTTTATTATGTTTAGAAGATTTGCGGATATTTAAAGCAGTTCACTTAACTTTAGAAGTAAATGGATCAGAGTTTGAATTCTACTGCAATAGAGGTAGTTTAACTTCACAATTATAATCTAAACAGATAACAAATCTTTGAAAAAAATATTCTATAAAAAGCAATAAAATATATTATGGAAACTTCAAATTAATTTTTGATAGGTTTCATTAAATATTCTGCAAACGCTATGAAACATTTCGTATAGAAAATAATTACCATTTGATCTTACCTTTAAAATCTATAGTTTATGCACTTAATTCATATAATTTTTTACAAAAACAAGCTTTAACTGCATAAGAAGATATTATATTTGTCCCGCACATACATATAAACTTAAAACATATTAAAACTTACTAGTTCCCTTATAAAGGTTTCAAGACTTTAAAAATTTTTTTTACTAAGTTTTAAATCTAATCTATAATTTTACATAGATATAACCATTAATAAATTGTTTTACATAGAAAAAAGCATACATCGCACCTAAAATTTTAGTTTTCTTATCAAAATAACCTGCAAAACTTTCATCGAAACAAATGTTTATTATGTTAAAAAAAAAAAAAATCAAACACCTATTGATATTACTTTGAAATATTATGCAAATAATAAATTTGAATAAGTTTTACATCAGAAATTATTTTCCGACAATTGCTAAAGAAAATTTATACTATAAGTTTAAAACGCTTCCTAACACTTAAAATTTTATCATTCTATAAGGAGTATAGTTTCTGCATATCAACATAGACTGCGTAAACAACCAAATATTAACATAATTCACATAATAGCATATGACTTCCTTTTAATAACATAAATATACATATCATAAATGCAGCTAAATTAAAATTCATGATATACTTTCGTATAAGATAGTTTTCTACATGCAATTACCCAAAATATTTTATCCATACAGCAACAGAAATAATACAGACTTTATCATGTTAGAAGATATTTACATGAGTTCATTTTAGAAGTAAATTGACCAAGGTTTAAATCTTACAGCGGTAGGGGTATACACAGACAATATTTTTATATGAGAACCTACTTACAATAGATCTTAAAATTAAAATAAGTTTTGTCAAGAATAAAACTCTGCTGTAGATTTTATAATCTAAGCATATACCGCACTGTCATAGTTAACATTTTCAAAACTTAATGGTTTAAAATATATTATTATAAAACATATAAAATACTTACGGCATTAGTAGAAATATTCTGCATTGGAAAAAAAATCTGGAGCTTATAATTAGCCATACTTCTAAAACGAGACCCAATTGAAAAATATACAAGTCACGTTAGTTAATCTTGATTATTTGCGGTTAATTTTCCATTACAGTCACAGTTATCTTCTCAAAATGAATCAATGATAAGATAAATAATTATTTTGCTATCATTTAACGAATCGTTCACGTTCCTTTTATTTTATTTGTCAAGAGTTGCCAAGAGTTGGCAACGATTGTAGAACGACTTTCAAAAATCTAACCCCTAGTGTTTACACAAGAAGTAGATTATTATTATTATCTTATACACGAGAGTATACTGTGGGAAAAGATCAGATAATATGTTTAATCAAAGTTAAACAATTGATACACGTTTTGCTAACCAAAACTTTATTCGATAGGTTAATTTTCAAATCTGAAACAAGCTTTGCTAACTGCTAATACAGTTTATTAATGTTGTTAATAGAGTTTTTAATAACGAAGTTGTTCGATTAATGCTTGCAAAACTGCAACTACTAAGTTGATCGAATATATATTAAATTGTATTAAGTTAAAATTCTAGTTTTCACATGAAAAAACATTATGCAACATAAGTATTAAAATTAAGTCTTTGAAATATTCTATAAAAAGTAATGAAATATACTATGGAGGCACTTACCCATTGTTGCTAAGCTTGGCATTAATTAATAAAATAATTATAAAGATCTATTAATAATACTTTGAAATATTCTGTAAAAGGTAACTTAGAATAATTTTTAAACATGATTATTCTATAAAAAATACAATATTATCAGTAACAGCAGCAGATAGTATATTCAAGATTATTGAAAACAACGTAACAGAGAATAAAATTTTAGATTATAAAGCAACAAAGGCTAATTTTCAAATGTACACTGTCAACCTCTACTATCAATATTTTACGATTCATTGAAGTGGAAGTTATAGTTAAGTTCTTATTCTCACTTAACATTTTAATAACTTAAAAGTTTAACGTTGTATTGTACAACCGACACTCATCAGAATAATATAAATTGCTAGTAATCTTATCTAATGACGAAATAAAATAAACTATGAGTCATAGAAACTTATCTTATCTGATATAGCGATTCATTCGACAGTCGCTTGCTAGATTTTCAATCGGAGAGGGCTGTTTTAGAGTGCTTGTGCTGTTTATCAGTTAGATTATGAAACCTGCATTTAAAAAAATGAAGGAACAGCTTGTTCCCGAAAAAGATTGGTATGAGCAAAATTATGAAAATACAGATTTTTGCATGCATAATTTTTCTGAAGGAATCTTAAATGTTTTAAAAATTGAACAGAGAAAAAAGAAGTTAATTGCTTCGGCCCATCAATGATAAAATATTTCAATCTTGGATGTAATGTTTTTGCAACTGTCCACATACATATCAGTAGTGCAGCAGTCCACATTGCTAAATTTAAAGAAAGTCACCTACATAAACTTCAAAGGGAAAAAGGAGTGTCAATGCATGGAGATACCTGGATCGAATTTAATAAGAAACTTCCTACCATCTCAACTGAATATAAAGACACTTCATGTATTGCAAACAACGAAATAATCGCTATTATAGATCAGGAAGTGTGTATTCTACAGGGGATGTATCGCATGAAAAATGTTAATTATGACTTAGATTCCCGAATTAAGTTGAATAGATATGAACTAAAACAACTTTGTGATTATGCTTCAGACATTACAGACTGTGTCGAACACACAATTTTATGTTGTACTTTGCCTCACATTCTACAAGAAAATATTGCCGATTCCATCTCCGATTGTTTTAAAGAACATTGTAATGTAGATGATGCGCTTGAAAATTTTATCAGATGTGTTAAACAAGAACTGTTCAATGTATGTCATAAACTGTTTAAATGTGAAGGATGTATTATGAACCACCCCTCCCAATATCAACATTTGTGTCTAAAAGCAGTGCTTTAGAAAAATATAAGAGTCTTGGTAAAATACCAATTTTTCATATAAGTATTCAAGATATTGTTAAAAATATATGTGATACATATTGTACATGTGCATACATTAATACTGAAATTTTTAAAAATCTTTGCGTCGATGATTTTAAATACTATTTCGAAAACGGAATAGTTAAAGTGTAAATACTTTTGGATTATTCTAATGATCTGAAATTTCACTCTAAGGAATATCTTCAAGAATTGTAAGAATTTTTTTAGATATGTTAAATAAAGGTTGCTTTAAGGATGAATTATTCCATTTTTTTTAGTCTATGTGTGTTTTAATGATATCAAAAAATATTTATTATAATTTAAAGATATATTAATAATATTAATAATTTTTAAGACATCATTAAAACACACATAGACTAAAAAAAATGGAATAATTCATCCTTAAAGCAACCTTTATTTAACATATCTAAAAAAATTCTTACAATTCTTGAAGATATTCCTTAGAGTGAAATTTCAGATCATTAGAATAATCCAAAAGTATTTACACTTTAACTATTCCGTTTTCGAAATAGTATTTAAAATCATCGACGCAAAGATTTTTAAAAATTTCAGTATTAATGTATGCACATGTACAATATGTATCACATATATTTTTAACAATATCTTGAATACTTATATGAAAAATTGGTATTTTACCAAGACTCTTATATTTTTCTAAAGCACTGCTTTTTAGACACAAATGTTGATATTGGGAGGGGTGGTTCATAATACATCCTTCACATTTAAACAGTTTATGACATACATTGAACAGTTCTTGTTTAACACATCTGATAAAATTTTCAAGCGCATCATCTACATTACAATGTTCTTTAAAACAATCGGAGATGGAATCGGCAATATTTTCTTGTAGAATGTGAGGCAAAGTACAACATAAAATTGTGTGTTCGACACAGTCTGTAATGTCTGAAGCATAATCACAAAGTTGTTTTAGTTCATATCTATTCAACTTAATTCGGGAATCTAAGTCATAATTAACATTTTTCATGCGATACATCCCCTGTAGAATACACACTTCCTGATCTATAATAGCGATTATTTCGTTGTTTGCAATACATGAAGTGTCTTTATATTCAGTTGAGATGGTAGGAAGTTTCTTATTAAATTCGATCCAGGTATCTCCATGCATTGACACTCCTTTTTCCCTTTGAAGTTTATGTAGGTGACTTTCTTTAAATTTAGCAATGTGGACTGCTGCACTACTGATATGTATGTGGACAGTTGCAAAAACATTACATCCAAGATTGAAATATTTTATCATTGATGGGCCGAAGCAATTAACTTCTTTTTTTCTCTGTTCAATTTTTAAAACATTTAAGATTCCTTCAGAAAAATTATGCATGCAAAAATCTGTATTTTCATAATTTTGCTCATACCAATCTTTTTCGGGAACAAGCTGTTCCTTCATTTTTTTAAATGCAGGTTTCATAATCTAACTGATAAACAGCACAAGCACTCTAAAACAGCCCTCTCCGATTGAAAATCTAGCAAGCGACTGTCGAATGAATCGCTATATCAGATAAGATAAGTTTCTATGACTCATAGTTTATTTTATTTCGTCATTAGATAAGATTACTAGCAATTTATATTATTCTGATGAGTGTCGGTTGTACAATACAACGTTAAACTTTTAAGTTATTAAAATGTTAAGTGAGAATAAGAACTTAACTATAACTTCCACTTCAATGAATCGTAAAATATTGATAGTAGAGGTTGACAGTGTACATTTGAAAATTAGCCTTTGTTGCTTTATAATCTAAAATTTTATTCTCTGTTACGTTGTTTTCAATAATCTTGAATATACTATCTGCTGCTGTTACTGATAATATTGTATTTTTTATAGAATAATCATGTTTAAAAATTATTCTAAGTTACCTTTTACAGAATATTTCAAAGTATTATTAATAGATCTTTATAATTATTTTATTAATTAATGCCAAGCTTAGCAACAATGGGTAAGTGCCTCCATAGTATATTTCATTACTTTTTATAGAATATTTCAAAGACTTAATTTTAATACTTATGTTGCATAATGTTTTTTCATGTGAAAACTAGAATTTTAACTTAATACAATTTAATATATATTCGATCAACTTAGTAGTTGCAGTTTTGCAAGCATTAATCGAACAACTTCGTTATTAAAAACTCTATTAACAACATTAATAAACTGTATTAGCAGTTAGCAAAGCTTGTTTCAGATTTGAAAATTAACCTATCGAATAAAGTTTTGGTTAGCAAAACGTGTATCAATTGTTTAACTTTGATTAAACATATTATCTGATCTTTTCCCACAGTATACTCTCGTGTATAAGATAATAATAATAATCTACTTCTTGTGTAAACACTAGGGGTTAGATTTTTGAAAGTCGTTCTACAATCGTTGCCAACTCTTGGCAACTCTTGACAAATAAAATAAAAGGAACGTGAACGATTCGTTAAATGATAGCAAAATAATTATTTATCTTATCATTGATTCATTTTGAGAAGATAACTGTGACTGTAATGGAAAATTAACCGCAAATAATCAAGATTAACTAACGTGACTTGTATATTTTTCAATTGGGTCTCGTTTTAGAAGTATGGCTAATTATAAGCTCCAGATTTTTTTTCCAATGCAGAATATTTCTACTAATGCCGTAAGTATTTTATATGTTTTATAATAATATATTTTAAACCATTAAGTTTTGAAAATGTTAACTATGACAGTGCGGTATATGCTTAGATTATAAAATCTACAGCAGAGTTTTATTCTTGACAAAACTTATTTTAATTTTAAGATCTATTGTAAGTAGGTTCTCATATAAAAATATTGTCTGTGTATACCCCTACCGCTGTAAGATTTAAACCTTGGTCAATTTACTTCTAAAATGAACTCATGTAAATATCTTCTAAACATGATAAAGTCTGTATTATTTCTGTTGCTGTATGGATAAAATATTTTGGGTAATTGCATGTAGAAAACTATCTTATACGAAAGTATATCATGAATTTTAATTTAGCTGCATTTATGATATGTATATTTATGTTATTAAAAGGAAGTCATATGCTATTATGTGAATTATGTTAATATTTGGTTGTTTACGCAGTCTATGTTGATATGCAGAAACTATACTCCTTATAGAATGATAAAATTTTAAGTGTTAGGAAGCGTTTTAAACTTATAGTATAAATTTTCTTTAGCAATTGTCGGAAAATAATTTCTGATGTAAAACTTATTCAAATTTATTATTTGCATAATATTTCAAAGTAATATCAATAGGTGTTTGATTTTTTTTTTTTTTAACATAATAAACATTTGTTTCGATGAAAGTTTTGCAGGTTATTTTGATAAGAAAACTAAAATTTTAGGTGCGATGTATGCTTTTTTCTATGTAAAACAATTTATTAATGGTTATATCTATGTAAAATTATAGATTAGATTTAAAACTTAGTAAAAAAATTTTTAAAGTCTTGAAACCTTTATAAGGGAACTAGTAAGTTTTAATATGTTTTAAGTTTATATGTATGTGCGGGACAAATATAATATCTTCTTATGCAGTTAAAGCTTGTTTTTGTAAAAAATTATATGAATTAAGTGCATAAACTATAGATTTTAAAGGTAAGATCAAATGGTAATTATTTTCTATACGAAATGTTTCATAGCGTTTGCAGAATATTTAATGAAACCTATCAAAAATTAATTTGAAGTTTCCATAATATATTTTATTGCTTTTTATAGAATATTTTTTTCAAAGATTTGTTATCTGTTTAGATTATAATTGTGAAGTTAAACTACCTCTATTGCAGTAGAATTCAAACTCTGATCCATTTACTTCTAAAGTTAAGTGAACTGCTTTAAATATCCGCAAATCTTCTAAACATAATAAAGTCTATATTATTTCTGTTCTTGTATGTAAAAAAAACTATCTTATACGAAAGTATAACAAGAATTTTAATTTAGCAACATGTATGATATATATATATATATTTAAGTTATCAAAAAGGAAATTATATGCTCTTATTTAAATTAAGTTAATATTTGGTTGTTTACGCAGTCTATGTTGATATGCAGAAACTATTCCAATTTAGGTAGGATTTATAAACATCTTATGTTGAATAAATACCTTAAAACCCATGAAAATGATAATATTTAGTTGTTTATGATGATATGTAAACACTATTCCAATTTGGATAGGATTTATAAACATCTTAGGTTAAATAAATATCTTAAAATCTGTGAAATAATCTATGGAATTTAACATTATATCGCAATTTAGGTAATCGTTGAAAGCATGTTAGGTTTAAAATCATATATTAATAGTCTACATTTCTGGATAAAATATAATATTTAGGATTAAAACTTGTAAATTTTATCTTTCAAGTCTTTACCTCTATAAAATGTTTTTTAATTTTAGTAAGCGTCTTAACTTATAATATAGTTTCAAAGTTGGAAAAACGTTTAAGGTTTGAAATATATTCAAAACTGTACATAAACTATATAAAGATACTTAAATTGGTGCATATATTTTTAAGTTTCAGGTTCTAGATGGTAATTGTATAATTTAAAGTCTTCATGTTTGCATATACCCCCTACTGTTGTAGGATTCAAACCATGATTCATTTAATTCTAAAATGAACTCTTGTAAATATCTTCTAAACATGATAAAGTCTGTATTATTTCAGATAATGTAAGAATCTTCTCTATTAACATCGCGAGATAAATTTGATACCTTCTCTTGCAGATTTAATAGTATGGATTGATATGTTATGTGTATTTAATTTAAATAATTATCTAGATTGAATCATATTTCAGTTTTTATTTCTAATATTAAAAGGAAAAAATAACTCTACTGGGGAATTCCCGCTTTGTTTAAATAATTTTATGTCTAAAAATATCCCTTGTTAGCTTTCATGGAATGCCTTTCAAGGTAAGATTAAATAATAATTTTTCTATACTAAATGTTACAATGGTTTTAAAGCTCTATCTAAATTATATTATACTGCAAAGTAATATTCTTAAGAAAAATTATAGATATTTTAAACTTAACGCTTGTTGTAAAATAATTTCATGTGTAAAAATATCAAGTAAAAGAAAAAAAATATTCGTTTTAGCCTATCTATGTAAAAATTTCTTATTATTTTGTATTATTTTGCGAATGTATCTATGTAAAATTATATATCACGTTAAAAAACATAGCAAAACAATTTTAAAGTCCTGAAAATAAGCCCTTCGACTAAAAATATTTAAAGTTTTGAAAAATATACTCAAAACCATGTATTAAATTTTCTAAGTTTCATTTTTAATTAATAGATGACGTTATATTTATTTTTGATAATTAATTCTAGTAAATTCATAAAAATATTCTCTCTGTTATAGAATATAATTCAATGAACTTTTTGATAATAATGTAGACTATTGCGGTATGTATATGTCGACAATTAAAAAAATTTTTTAGCGTAAATTTAATATCTTCTCTTGTAGATTTAATAGTATGGATTGGTATGTTATGTGTATTTAATTTAAATAATTATCTAGATTGAATCTTATTTCAGTTTTTATTTCTAATATTAAAAGGAAAAAATAACTCTACTGGGTAATTCCCGCTTTGTTTAAATAATTTTATGTCTAAAAATATCCCTTGTTAGCTTTCATGGAATTTTTTTCAAGATAAGATCAAATAATAATTTTTTCTATATTAAATGTTACAATGGATTCAAAGCTCTATCTAAATTATATTATACTGCAAAGTAATATTCTTAAGAAAAATTATAGATATTTTAAACTTAACGCTTGTTGTAAAATAATTTCATGTGTAAAAATATCAAGTAAAAGAAAAAAAATATTCGTTTTAGCCTATCTATGTAAAAATTTCTTATTATTTTGTATTATTTTGCGAATGTATCTATGTAAAATTATATATCACGTTAAAAAACATAGCAAAACAATTTTAAAGTTCTGAAAATAAGCCCTTCGACTAAAAATATTTAAAGTTTTGAAAAATATACTCAAAACCATGTATTAAATTTTCTAAGTTTCATTTTTAATTAATAGATGACGTTATATTTATTTTTGATAATTAATTCTAGTAAATTCATAAAAATATTCTCTCTGTTATAGAATATAATTCAATGAACTTTTTGATAATAATGTAGACTATTGCAGTATGTATATGTCGACAATTAAAAAAATTTTTTAGCGTAAATTTAATATCTTCTCTTGTAGATTTAATAGTATGGATTGGTATGTTATGTGTATTTAATTTAAATAATTATCTAGATTGAATCATATTTCAGTTTTTATTTCTAATATTAAAAGGAAAAAAGTAATATTCTTAAGAAAAATTATAGATATTTTAAACTTAACGCTTGTTGTAAAATAATTTCATGTGTAAAAATATCAAGTAAAAGAAAAAAAATATTCGTTTTAGCCTATCTATGTAAAAATTTCTTATTATTTTTATACTAGTATGGAATGTTCTGTAATAAATACTTTTTCCAAACTATTAAATTGATAATATGTTTTAAGTTTCAGGTTCTAGATGGTAATTGTATAATTTAATGTCTTCAAGTTATGTTTAAATGGGTTTAAAGATATATCTAAGTTATATTATACTTGAAATTGATATTAGCATGAAAATTAAAAGATATTTTAAATTTAACAGCTGTTTTCAATAATTTTATGCGTAAAAATATCCTTGTTAATATCTTCTCTTATAGATTTAATGTTAAAAGACTTGTAAATACTCCTTTTAATAGAATATTTTTTCAAATATTATTTATAAATTAGATATGTCTTTAAAATAATAATAAGTAATTATAATTATTTTTTTACTAATTACTACTATCGTTAAAAAAATAGTAAGTTAATAATATATTTTAATTTAGAATTTAAACTAAAATAAAACCTTTTACAAAATTAAATTTTAAATGTAGTTGTAATTTTTACCAATAGATGGCGCCTGCAGCGTAAAATTTTCGATATCAGAATTTTAAAAGTTAAATTTATTCACTAGACTAACAGCGTAAAATCGTTTTACAATCTTAAATATTTAAAGTTCTAGTTTAGTTCAAGTTTTTCCCGCTAGGGGGCGCTTAGTATGTATTATATTAAAAAAATAATTAATTAATTAACTAATTAAAATAATATAATACCACAGAATCCTCTATCATATTTCTCAAGTTCCCTTTAAAATATTCACTCTTTAAATACCTTATAATACCGTACAATAACAAGACTCGCTGGCCTAGTGGGTAGGGCGTTGGCTTGCCAACCGTGCGATCCCGGGTTCGGTCCTAGCTCAGGACAAACTTTTAAAAATATATATCTTCTGTAAAATTAAATGTAAAATTCAGTTGTGATTTTTATAAAATAGATGGCAGCACTGAAAATATAAATCCGTAACCTTATATGTAATTTAGTTCCATATTTGAGCTATAGGTGGCGCTCCGCGGAGCACATACTCTCTTCAAGATTCTGCTGTACTACAAGGTTCCAGGTTTTCCCGCAAGGGGGCGCTAAGATCACGGCCTTCTCCTGATTGACTCAAAAACGCTGCCAGGTGGCGCTGACGTCATCAATAGACCACGCCCCCCTTGCTCCTCTGCTCCTCATCATTTCGTGTGTTGGTGAACCGGCAATTTCTATCTACTGATGTAAATATAACAGACACTGTTGATGAAACATATCTAATTATCCACTAGTGTAAGCTGTTACTATTAAAGTTGTACGTAAATAGTTTATTTGTAACCAACTATAAACCCTATTTTATATGGTCGTCGGCCTGTCTATGTGTGTTGCACTTTCCGGGGCACTTTTTGCTAGTCTTTACCAGCAAACACCTTAAAAAAAAATTGTGTAAGCTCTACATTCACTAAATTTTTTACTTTCACGGTTACTTTTTCCTTAAAATTAGTTCCTTAAAACGTTCAAGTGTACAGCAAAAAGCCGGTTTTCAATGAAGTGATATGTAATTACCGCCGCACACAACATACAATTTTAAACGAAGCCTCATTCGGTATTTCACACAGGCGACAGACCAAAAAAAAAAACCTTGTAAAATAATCCACTTATTAACAGTTCGTAGTCTACAACATGGAAAAAGTTTTAACTCAAAGCAGTACGATGGCGCACCCTAAAGGAGGCGACCGACTTGTAACAAAACGTTGTAATGTAATGTAACAACGAGCATTCGGTAGTCAGTGCCTGAGAGCGAGCGACGAGCAATTGCGCTCCTCTAAACTGTCGGTTTTTTTTCGAGAATCCCTTTGATCGTTACATTACGAGTCAGCGCAGGTCACACTGAACTGCTTGAAGTGGAGCATCTTTTGACCCGAACATTCGCGTCGAAATGGGTACATTTGCAACGTAATGTTCATGGCAAGCATTATATTACAACGCCACGCTACAGGTCAGTTACCGCCGTAAAACCTTGTTCGCATTATTGCTCGTCTCGGCGTCACTCGCATCGAAATATCTTGAACCAAACTCATACCTTAACTATTTAGTGGCCAAGTTCGTTTGGAGTTTTGCGATTGGTTGAAAAATTTTCGATGCCAGTAATGCCAACGCTGATGGATGTAATGTGAACAGCCCCTTTGTGTAGGTTTAATCGGAGTACTTTTACTAATTGTACATAGCATCGCGCTCAAAACCTGAATTCTCCTCTTAAGAATTTTCAACGGTTGAGAGTAAACAAAGGAAAACACTAGGATCTGCGGAAAAAAGTCGCTCTAAGGGCCTGTTTACATAGGAGTCCGGTAGCGGAAGCGTTAAAGTATTGAAATATATTTAACCAATGACAAACCTCCAAACGATCAGCAACAAAATTTTTAACGCCTATTAGGGCCTGTTCACATAGAGTCCGTTGCGTAGCGTTAAGGAAAAGATAACGTTGAGACGAAAATAAACCAATCATAGGCGTTAAAAATTTCATTGCTAATCGTTTAGAGGCCAATGATTGGTTTATTTTCGTCTCAACGTCACCTTTTCCTTAACGCAACGCAATGGACTCCTATATGAACAGGCCCTTATTGGTTTATTTCCGTCTCAGCGCCATCTTTTCTTTCACGCATCCGCTACCGGACTCCTATGTGAACAGGCCCTAAAGTCATGCAATACAACGATAGCAGTGATACGTTGTGCATTTGTGACATCACGAAAAATGGATGATATAAAGGTCGAGTTATTATTGACTGTTGCTTTCAAATAAACACGCTTGGATGGCATTTGTGGGGAAGGGGGGAATCCTTTATTTTGATAATGGAACTGTAGATTTTAACGGCCTGTTAAAGCGTCAACAATGTAAGAAACGTAGATCCACACCTACATGTCCTTACGCACGCGCACATTCTGAAAATTCTATTACGACAGACAACGAACTTCAGCTACTCCAGTAAGATGCAGCGGGAATTTTTTTTTTTTTTTTTTCGCCAGTCAATTTAAAAAAAACCAGTGAGTTGTTTGTTAATTTTTTGTTTCAAAAACGTGAGGTAGAGGTCCATTATGCTCAATGTCTGGAATTCAGTTCAATCATGAAAGGATCTTCAAGTGGCGTGTTAAATGCGCAGCCGATATGTCAAATTCGACGTGTCTGTTTTTTTTTGTTTGTTTGTTATGCAATAACACAGGGATCAAGAGGAAACGAGTTCTGGGAGAGCAGTAAAATCATTAAGGACAACGTTGGCCCTTACATTGTATTGATACATGGAACTAATATACAGTGGAATCTCGATCTATCGTTTTTCAAGGGACCAATCGAAATGAACGATAAATGCGGGAAAACGATAGATGCGGAAACACAACAAAGCAATATGATCGTTGGGACTGGATAAAATGAACGACACATACGGAAAAACGATGGATCCGAAAACGATCGATCGAGATTCCATTGTATCTAGTAATATTCTACCCGGAAGTACATATGTTCCCACTGTTGCTCGTATGATGGGCAAGATTATTTAAATTTCCGAAACCTTTCTCAAACGTTACACAAGTTTTCTTGGACACAAATTTTGTTAAAGCTCTATTTCACAATTTATTATACGACAATCTCCAACTTAGATGGTATATCCTCTTTACAACCTACTTTTTGCTTATTTTTTTTTCAAGGTAAGATTCTTTTAAATCTATTATTATTATTTTTTTTTTCCACCAACCCAAGTGGCTATGTTATACAAAAGAAATCCATTTACTTGATAACAAATGTTCCCTTTACTCGTCACTTCTGGTCTGGAAATCATAAGGGTATTTTATTTCAGAGTTTTAACAACATTTTCCTTAATTCTTCGTCAATAAATTCGGTATAAGACAAAAATATGATTGAAGTTTTCCTTAGTTGTCAGTTTCCAGTAAATTTATGTGCATCCGCGAATTTAATTAGCACTGTTAACTCTTTTCAATTTACCTGAGATTTTCCTGGGCGGCCACAACATTCCACAGTCAGACAGCGTGGGGAAAAAAAAAAAAAAAAAAAAAAAACACTCCTTGCCACGATTTCAAGAGTCGAATCAATTCCAAAATTTCTCCACCTCAAATCTTTTTAGTTTTTAAAACTCAACCGCAGTTCAGGCCATGTTATTGGTGGAAGGAAGGTGACAAAGATTACGAACATGCCTTCACATTACCCTCAGACAGACATTTGGATGAATTCACATGAAAAAGGAAACATTTTGTAGACGGCCGTGAGCAGTTGGAAGCGAAAACTTAGTTGCAAAATACTGCTGCAAGCGTCATCCTCAATAATTGCTCAGATAATATTTTGAAATTCAACACAAATCTTTTTTTGTTCCTATATCACGATTGAGTTTATAACGGGAAAAAAAAAAAATTACGAAGATAAGGGCCTGATCACATAGGAGCCAGGTAGCGGAAGCGTTAAAGTATTGAATTATATTTAACCAATGACAAACCTCCAAACGATTAGTAACGAAATTTTTAACGCCTATGATTGGCTTATTTCCGTCTCAGCGCCATCTTTTCTTTTACACTTCCACTACCGGACTCCGATGTGAACAGGCCCTTACACTGAACTTTTCGAGACAGGGGAAGACAATAGATGCCACCCAAATAATAATAATAATAATAATAAATAAATAAATAAATAAATAAATGGTCGGATACTCAAATTTGAACTCTTTTATGCCCGCAGACGATAATTTGTGGCAACAATTGCAATTTACTTATCGTAGAATAGATTTTGAAAGAAGAGAAAATGCAGTGGACGCGAGAGCATTATCGAGCTTATGATTTTAAAGTGGGGCTCAGTCAATAAGAATGCCTTTCAACATCTACAATGAGCATACGGAAACGAAGCTCCATCTCTTACCACTGTATTGAGATGGTTTACAGAATTGAGAAGAAGATTTAACTCGTACCATTTAGCCGTATCTCAAAAATTTCAGCGTGACCTTCGTATCACGTTGATGAAATAAAGCCAATTTTAATCAATAAGAGCTGCTGTAGTATCTAACATGCGTAAACAAAGGAAGAAAAACGACTCCACTTCACAGCAGTGTTTGGAAGAGGAAAAAAAAAAAATCCCCAAAGAAAGTCATTTTCCGCGAACCAAGAAAGCACACACATTCAAACTGCCCCAACAATTCAATAACTCGAATCACACACGCACGCACGATGACCTGTTACCCTTCCCCCCATTCAACCCGAATCGCGGCCAAAGAAACGTACGCACCAAAAACAAAACAAAAAACGAAGAGACGGGCCACTGGAAGCGCGAATTTTTAAAACACTATTTAATTGCCCTTTATGTAGCCAATTTGTGCACACCAGCACCGCTGCGAAAACTAAACAAAAC
>OU015492.1:219048488-219240988 GCA_907164885.2 Dolomedes plantarius | reverse complement strand
GAAAGGGGAAGCAAGTCACAAAATTAAGATCAAAATGTAATTAACTATGCAAAATACTACTGATAAAATGGTAAGGGAACAGTGGATCTTTTAGCAAATCTTGTAATATTAACTGTGTTATTGTAAAAAAAAAATATTTCTGTAGATTAATAGTACCAAAATAGTTTTTTTTCAAGTGAATTTATTTTTTTATGAAGCTTCTACGAAGTAATTTATAAAGGGTAAGTGTAGTAATAAACTTTAAATCTGTTTTTCTCAAAACAAATTTTTCAAGGTTTTTAGATATTTTAAATGTTCCATGCTACTTAATTTTTGTTCAAAATTCATGAAATTGATAAGGCAGAATCCTGATGCTGTTTACAAAAAAACTGGGTATGCATTTTAAACTTCGACTTCATTAGGGTAATTAAATTTGATTTATAACTTATTAAAAGGTAAAATTTTGATGAAAAACTGGGATGGAATTCAGAATAAAATCTTTCAAAAATTAACTATTCGAGGGATTAAATAATTCATACCCAGATTTGTTTGTTATACAGTTTAAAGTGATTAAATTGCAAAATTGAAGAAATATCTCAAAAATTAAGTAGCAAGGAGCATTTTAAAATTTTGTTTATAAATTTCAAATTTTAAAAAAATCTTAAAATTATATTGAGATTGGAAATTTCTTTTAAGGTATTCTATATATTTATAGCGAAATGCATATATATACAAAATTTCGTATCTCTATGATGAAAAGTTAAAAAAATAATAATAATAATGTCCACTGTTCCCTTAAGCAAAAAACTAATGTATAGATTAGATCAGTGAAATACATTTAAACCAGCCATACTCAAGCTTTTTTTCTCTTGGGCCACATGCCTATGTTTGCTACATTACACAGGCAGCAACATTAGTACACAATATCTTTTGATATAATACTGTAAAAAATCAAAGTCAAAACCTAAATGGATTTACACATTAATTTAAATATGAGCGTGATTTTTTTTTAATGTTGAGACAACTCTTTGACTATTTTACACACATCAGATTTGTACCTGCTGCATGCTACTCTCAATACATTATCAAGGTAAGAATCAGTAAGCCAATTTTTATAGACGTTCTTCGCCTATTTCATTTTGGAATAGTATCATTAACAAAGATACATCCATGCCAACAATGTGAGCAGCAGGTGGCCTATTTTTGTACAGTTTTGTACCTTTCAGGCATTTATTTCCAAAAATATGTTTAAGAGAAGGAACCTTCCTGATGGTTGTCTTGGGCCACACCTAAATTCTTAGGGGGGCTGCAGTTTGAGTATCCCTGATTTAAACTATAAATAATATACTTTTGATTTAAATATAAATATATTGAAGTATCCTGAAAGAATTTTTAATATACCATAAATACAAATCGAATACAGGAGAGAAGTTGTGCAAATAGAGTAATCCATTCTCAAACTAAAATTGAGAAGAATGCCCTTGTTAAGTATGTTAATATGGTTCAATTCCTTAGAGGAATAGTATGTTCAATTTAACTTTTATATGTTATGATTTATTCCAAAAAAGCTTTATATCATATTGACTCAATTATAAGACCCTTTTTCTTTTTAAATTTGAAATACTGGGGTAAAGATGGTGTATTAGAATTGAATATGAGAAATGCATGGTGAAATAAACACAGAAATTATCAAAAATACCCTTGTACTACATAAAATAGATGCATAAAATATGTCAGCATAATTTTATACCCTTCCCCTCCCCCCCACATATATATATATACATGTGTGTGTATATATATATATATACACACACATAAAGAAGGGCAAAGTGGTGTTTGGTCACATTTTCAACTTTTTTTATTTGAGGGCAAAAATGTAATCCCCATGTTCAATTTATAATGGATTTCTCAATAATTATCATTTGCAATAGTATAATAATTATTATGAATTATAATTTGTTCAATTTATAGTGGAATTTTTTGCAGTTTTTCAGTAAAACGCTTTGGACTTATACCACTTTGCCTTTCACCGCCTATATATATATATATACATACATACACACACACACATGTATATACATATATAGATATACAGATATAACTGTCCCTCGATTTGTATGATAGCCAGTTTACACAGTTTCTAAATTTTATAAATTAATATATATATATATATATATCAATGTATTATTTAAGTGTTTTACATTAACCACACTCATTAATTATCTGCACAGACGTCACAAGTGCATTACATTGCATTACATTTTATTTAGCACTGGTGTCATTAAAGTAGATTTGTTTCATTTCAATACTGAAATTCCTAGCTCAGTTCTACATGAGGTAAGACGTTCATTTTTGAAATACATACGTAAATAAATAATTTATAATTGCATATTACTTAAATTACTTTGTCCTCACTGCGATATAAACTCTTTGCATTTTTATACTGCTATTATATACATAACTACGGTTTGGACCTATCCTCTTGTTTAATATGAATTCTGTGTCTTGTTCTACACAGTTTTGTTTTACACTAATTGTCATGGAATGCATCTACCTTGTAAATCAAGGTATAGGTGTGTATATATATATATATATATATATACGATAAAATATAAAGCAAATCATTTTATACTTCTATTGAGTTTATTTTACAAAGTTAAACCTTATTCAGATTTGGTATAAGTGCCCAACTTCCTGTGTGCTTAAGATTGTATTAAAAAATATTTTCACGAGATGCAACTTACTTTAACATTCTGTGGCCGCCTGCATCTAAACTAACTCTCTTGTTGTAAGGAGCCATACCCACTTGAGGTCGCCTGAAGTTGTTTCGATTTCTATAATCTGGAACTGGCATTTGACCAGGTTTTAAAACTTTGGGTGGATCTCTAAAAAATGAATACTTAAAATGTAAAACAACACAAAGATTTCCGAAACAATTTTTAAAAAAAATCAAAGTGCATTTATTTATCAGAAATTGAAGTAGGATGCAAAATATTATTGCAGCTAATCAAGGATCACACAAAATTAATTAGTTTATGATTAACATTGCAAAATGAATTCATTAACCCTTTGGACTCTTATGTGGAGTTACACTCGACAAGAATTTTATTCACGGCAACTGCTGTCAAGTCACACCTGTCAACCATTTTACTCATGGCAACTTCTATCTTGAGTCACACTTGACAAGAATTTATTCACAACTCCTATATTGAATCACACCCAACAAGAATTTTATTCACAGCAACTCATTTGTCGAGTCACACTCATCAATTTTATTTTTAGCAACTTCTATGTTGAGTCACACTCGACTAGAATTTAGTCACGACAACTCCTGTGTCGAATCACACTGGACAGAAATTTTATTCACAGCAACTCCTATGTTGAGTCATTCTTTTCAACAATTTTATTCCCAGTAACTCCTTTGTCAAGTCACACTCAACATTTTAAAATTTCCTAACCATATAGAATGACAATGAACATTTGGCTGGAAAATCTCATTTCATATTTCTGCATCCAGAAGGAAACCATAAAAATTGTGCGGTTTGTTCTAATCAATATATGCGGAGGAAGAAAAGAAACTCATTTCTACTTTGGAGCTTGTGAAAGAAAACCTGGGAACTGTTTCAAATGCTATCACACTCTTCATGATAACAAATTGTAAAATAAATTAATAAATAAATAAAATTGTTTTCTCTATGTATTTGGTTTTTCTTTATCTATTTAAATTCTCTTATTTTTCAGTACAAAATATCTATAAATTTCTGAAATATCATTTTGCATGCAAAGATCTGATAATATTATCAATATAATTTGGGAAAAACATTAAACCCTTTAATTAATTAAAAATAATATCCTTTAATTAATTAAGCACTACTTATTAGAAATAATTTCCTTTATTTATTAAAAATAAATAAAGGATTTGTAAAGATGAATTTATCCTTTATTTACTAAAAATAATATCCTTTAATTAATTAAAAATAAACAATTAATAAGTGACATCAAGTACAGAGGAATTCAGTTAACTGGACCAGCCACTTATTCGGACCAAATCCTAAAGTACCAAAACAAATCCTATTGCATAAGCCTAATATTATTCGCCAGCCAGTTATTAGAACCAAAATGATCATAGCGTCCCAATGTGGTCCGATGAACCGGAATCGACTGTATTTATTTTTGCACATTATTACATACATATATGTTCAATAATTCTCCCCCAAAAATTTCCAATAGGGTTAAAGTAAGAAATAGGAAGCAAAGCCTTATAAAAGCTTTAAAGCTTCTTTTTGGTTCAAATTTTTAAAATATTTAAACTAAAATACATAAAATAATATGGAGTTTTTGAAAGAAAAAAAAAGGGGGGGGGGTCCAAAGGGTTAAACAATGATTTTATTAAAGGGAAGATATTTTTAAAAATCTCTCTTTCTTTCAACAGTAAATCTTAAAAATATTCAAAGAATGCAATCATTACTTACACAGCTGATTCTAATCTTGCAGCAGGAAACAGGAAGTCCTCGGGATATTGTGGGTCAACAAAACTTATGCTATTAAAAAATAATAAATAATACAAATATTCAAACAAAAAAAAAAAAAAAACAGATATTCAGTTCATAAAATCACACTAAATTTATAGTAAATAATTCATACCACACGGCTGCATTTCCTGGGAGATCAGGTAAGGCTTGGACAGGACTTGGAACGATGCTGAAATGAAAAAGATCAGGATAAAATTTCTCTTTCATTAAAACAAGTTAATAAAAAAACAAAAATTTATATATAGTAAGTGTTTGGAGTTATAAAATTTTTCACAGGCTAAGACATGTTTGATGATCTAATTATTCTTCTGAATAACCTATCATAAGAATACCACCTGTAAGGTTATCTGCCTACATTGAAATAGCTCTTTTGGTGAAAATTTATGAAATTTTATTTTATTGCTCTATTTCAAAGGCCAATCTTTTAGGGTTCTAAAACTGCTTTAGTTTTATTTGTACAATCATTGGATGAGAATTTAGGGCCCATTTAATAAACCAAAAGCGATATTAAAAGACCGAGAGTAGCTTTTTTCAATGCATTTTCGAGAAAACACATTTTTCAGCTACTTTCGTAAACCATTTGTTCCCCCTATGTTGAGAGACAGTCAAGAGACCACAGCTCTCCTCTGGCAGCCCAATACCAAGTAACTCTGTTTTTCCAGCTGTCGGTAGTAAAACTATAATTCTTTAACAAGGTGCACGCCATAGGATGATTAAAATTCATGTCTCCAGACAAACAAAGAGGACAGTCAGGAGAGATTACCAAACCAATGCGGTAAAGGTGGCAAAATAAAAAGTCATGTGAAGTGGTGATTCGAAAATTGGCAGTGAAAATATGTCGAGGCAGATCCATTGAAATAGGATTCTTCAGTAGTTGGTTCCGAATCTTTCTGATAGCTGCTATTGTGGTAACTTTCGCTTTTGTTTACTTTCATAAACAAGAAAGCTAATCATTTAAAAAGTTTTCAATACATTTTAATGAAATTTTGCAATAGCGTTTTGCTGTTGTTGCTTATGCCACTTGACCGACAGCAACATCAGATCAAGTCCCGAAGGCTATTGGCGATGAAGGTGCGGCTCCTGCTTTGACTGGCACCACAAGGGTCGGAGTCCGACTTGGCCAAAGGATCAGTCCCGTCATTTTGAACAAAGTCAAGTGACGAGACCGGAACACTTGACCTCGCACCTCCAGAGATAATTTTGCAAACTTGGAGGACATTGCAGCCAGATTTTATGTGCACCAGCCACCATTAGCGTACATCGCAGTGGGTTTTGTCAGCAACAAGTATCAAACCAGTGACATTCAGATCACTAGCCCGCTGCTCTTGCCAACTGGGCCACTGTGCCCGTCAGTCAATCACTTATCTAGTTTTATCCGCTTTGCTTTAAAAAAAAAAAAAAAATCAATCAGTTTGAAATTTTAACTGTATTAAAGATGCTAAAAGTTTTTAAAAATAACTTCTCATTTGAAAGCTTTCACATGAAGTATAAAAAATTTGACTACTTACGTGTAGTTCACAGTGGCATCCATAAGGAGAACATTTTACTATGTTTTGACCAAAAAGCTAAACTATATGTGTTCATTTAATCATTCTACAGGTACCTTTACTTAAAAATTTATACGAAATTTTTTCTATTTTAAAATGTTATGAAATTTTTACCAAAATTATGTGTTTTCATTTTATATCCTATTTGAACTAAAAATATATGGATTTATTCAGTACTGTAAATTTTTGAAGAAAAAAAAGTGCTCTGAATATAGGCCCTAAATTACCTTGAGGATTTTTCAAAACTTAATAAACCATTTTCTTTTAGACACTCAAAGCCATATTAATCTTAAGTTAAATAATTTTACTCGTTCACAGATCAATGGATCCATTAAAATTTCTAATGATTCATTTGATTTTAAATATTTTATGGCATTGAAAATGCACCATGCAAATATACAACACTAAAAAATTCTCTTGAATAGAAAAGGTTCCCTAAAATATGGCAGTATGTACAAATGTGTGAATTTATATATACATTATTTTACAGTTACATCATTCAATATCCTTCGATAAGCAACTACTTTCAGTTCTTAATACATGTTTTTAAATATATTTAAAATAATATCTTACTCTTTGGGATGTATAACATCTTCAGACAAAATAATTTTTCCACTCATTCCAGAAAATAGTTTTGGGTTCATATCAATTTCCTTAAAAAAGAAAAGACCAAAAATAAGAACATAAACTTTAGAAGTAATTCATTACCATGATACTATAATTCAAAGTCTAAAAGTATATCTTTTTAATAATTTGTTTACTACAATTATTTAATAATAATAAAACTGCTTAGTAATAATAATGAAAACTTTTCATACAATATTGTGCAGTTTTTAAGTGACCTCTTTTTACTAACTCTTAACTACTTCATATGTTCACCAGAAGAAGTACTTAAGGCTGCTGTGTACTAACCCTATTGGATTTGCACAACTCAGTGGTAACCTATGGAGAATTCGATTCATGGAGGAACACCAGTGGTCAGAGGCATCTTTTTAATTTCCTGAAAGAACATAATAACCTTCTGTATTTTGAGAGGGATCCACTTTCACTGCTAAAGCTAGAATGTTGTCCTGATGTCGGCCATCTTGAAACAGAGTCCTACTTGTACCATTTCAACCTTGCAGCTACTGATATTTGTCCTGTCTAAAGATTGGGAGACTCTGGAACATATTTTGCTCTACTGTACTGGAAAGAACCACAGTCGATTCAAGTTAATCGGACCAGCTGCTTATTCAGACCGAATCCAGTCTTGTAACATACGGCATGTTCACTTAACCGGACCAACCGGTTATTAGGACCAAAATGATCGTGTCCCGATGTCGTCCAATTAACCGGAATCGACAGTATTTTTAAAATTTACCAACTGGTCTCAGTGACTCTAAAGCTATTTTTACTATTTTCTCAGATCCTTTTTATATGTTCATTGCTTTTAATTTTTACAGGAGACATCATAAAATCAGCACTTTTGCACTGGACTCATGAGATAAGCTGTATTATTTATAAGCAACCATTACAGCTACTGTAGGCTGCTATAACAATTTTTTGGTAGAATTCAAAAGCTGGTAACATTTTAGATACATTTGCCCTTTGGATCACCAGGGTTAATTTAGGAAAATTAATTTTACAGCACTAATATCACAATTTGTACCACATATAGACTAATTACATATAACATGTCTGATGAATCTAAAACATCAATTGATTTATTTTACAAAAAACAAAAAATATCTGAACATGAATACTGTATTTACTCATGTATAGGTCATGTGCGTGTATAAGCCACACCTGAATTTTGAGACAACATTTGGGGAAATTTTTTTTTTTTCTGAATTCCGTTGTAGACTCAAATTAGCATCGTTCTGCGAAATGTAGTAATGTTGTACATTCCTTGAGTTCAATGCTTGCCTAACAATATCAAGTACAGCCTTAGATGATAGTGATCAAACTACAGGGTAAAGAAGATGATTATATATATAAAAATACACTTAGGAATTATTTTGCTTGAAGACATCATCTGACAGCGGCAGTGATAAAGTGTCAAATGGTGATGAATAGGTACATAAAACTATTTTAATCAGGTCTGAATGCAATAGGTTGTAAGGTATATAGATACTAATGTCTTATGGTAGCAAAGTGTTCTAAATTAAGGGGTCTTTAGTGTATATAATTTTAAAACTCTGGGTATAAGCTGCACCCCATTTTTACCGACTTATTTTATAGAATAAAAGTGTGGCCTATACACACGTAAATACAGTATTTAAATTTTTTCTTCACAAGCTGTCATTAAAGAATCAATGAAATATATGAATTGTTTTTGTTTTTAATGACATTAAAACTCCCTAAATGAATGGAAGGTCCATCTGTGAAGAAATGTTGATTAAAATACTTCAATAGCAAATGGTTCACAAAATATTTTTAAAAAATAACCATAAAAAAACCACCTCTTCACACGATTTACAGGTAAGTGTGAAAAATACATGCCAAATTTGCACATATATATATATATATTTACACATACATACATTTTATATATATATGTATATATAAATTTCATTATTTAAAGTAAGATAAAGTAATAATAACGTTAATAGTAGATTTATAACAGAAACTGTAATATAAATATTTGAGTCATTTCTTCTCCAGAATAAAGCACAGGTAAAATTAAGCCTTTGAGACAGATTTTTAAAAATATGATCATTCATAGATGCTTACAATTAATAAAAACATATAACACAATCTTAATGATTAACTCATGAAGAAAGGAAAAAAAGATGGGAATCTATGTAAAATTTAACACGTATAAATTCTTACCAACTTCCAATTAGATCCTGTTTCATATAGCGCAGCTAAGAATTCATAGCCTTTATGCCCTTCACGAACATAGAGTCTATCCTTTCCACGAACATTTCTTTTAACTACAAAAGAAAATGATATTATTGATAAATTGCACTAGTCAGAAAAGTAATAAACTGAAATTTAAACTAAACCAATTTTAACAAATTAATAGTAAAATTACATCAAAATAGTGAGGTGTACATGCAGAAAGCAAAATTGATGATATAATTCAAACCCTCTGAAAATAAAGTATATTTAAGAACAAATACCTAAGGCTGCTGTGTACTAACCCTATTAGATTCGCTTACCTCAATGTACTCAATGTACATGAAGTTATCTCAATGTATATACAGAAAGCAAAATTGATGATATAATTCAAACCCTCTTAAAATAAAGTATATTTAAGAACAAATACCTAAGGCTGCTGTGTACTAACCCTATTAGATTCGCTTACCTCAATGTACTCAATGTACATGAAGTTATCTCAATGTATATACAGAAAGCAAAATTGATGATATAATTCAAACCCTCTGAAAATAAAGTATATTTAAGAACAAATACCTAAGGCTGCTGTGTACTAACCCTATTAGATTCGCTTACCTCAATGTTAATCTATGGAGAAAATGCGTCCAAGGATTGCCGACTTTGAGTTTTTTTAAATTATTATTTATTTATGTATTTACCCCATAATAGAGAAAGAAATTTGATACCCTGGGACATTTTTTGTTTAAAAAAAATGCAAATATTTTAAAATTTAAATTATTCTGGGCAAAAATAAGGTCTAGTTCATTTTAAATGCTCATAAATTCCTTTAGTGGATGAAATTTATAAAATGAATCCTGTTCCAAGGTGCAGAAAAGTTCAGGCTACCTGAAAATACCATTTTTATTGCATTATCAGCATTTATGGAGCTGTCAACAGGATTAGTACACAGCACCCTTATAATTCATCATAGCTAAGCTGAAATTCTTTTCTTTCTTCTTATCAATTGAAACAGTTTGTTAAGTTGTAACAACTGTGAAACATAATATATATTTATATATTCGAACCCTATTATAGCGAACCCGGTACATAACGAACTCACGGATATAAAGAACGAAAATTTTGGACTTGCCATTTTCCTATTGTAAGTAATTTATTTAGTATTGTGTCAATTTAATGTAATCAATTTTAGTCGGTTTAATTCACTAATGATCATTTTTAATAGATTTTATCATTTTTTAATACATCATTATTGAATACACATTGCAACTAATGAGTCATACATTTTGTGAACTCCATTTTTCTTAACGGTTCGGATATAACGAACCACCGGATAAAGCGAACAAAAACTTTGGTATCTTGAAGTTCGTTATAATTGGGTTCGACTGTATTTTATGTGAATTATTCATGAGGTCCCGTTGTTCTTAATTTGCTTGTCTTATATGATTTGTGAAGTCAAGGTTATTCAAATTTTAAGTAGATAAAATTCAGGACTTCTAAAGGGAAAAAGAAATCTTTGAAAGGACTGTACACTGGAGTACAACTAAGTTAACAAAATTTTGTAATTCAATCCATTTCAGCATATGTGACAAATACTAAGCAAACACTAAGAACTGAAGTGATTTTTTTAGTGTTGAAATGCAATAAGTACTGAAGCAGAGAAGTACCGAGGTATGACAGTATCTTTAGTGCTTCATAAAAGTATAAGATAAAATACTTTGGAAAGTTTATAAGCTTCATATCTTGTATTTATTAAAGTTGGTATTAAAAATTAGTATTATCAGTATGTTCTTAAAAATTAGCTTATAACTTATAATAAATGATAAAATAATAGACAATTATATGACAAGTTTTTTTATGAAAAAATAAACTTTTAAAAAATACATTGTATGATTTAAATTCAGAAGAAATATTTAGGAATATAGTAAGGTATTATTCAGGCCAAGTAAGCAAATTAAAGATAAGAATAAAGAGTTCTAAAGGGATACTAAAAATTGTGTACTCTGATATTCGGTAGAATTCAAAAAGCATTGTCCCCTAAATTTTTTCTATAACCAACATTAAAGAATTTCACACATTTTCTAAAATGTTACTTTTTAGGAAAAATCCAAAAAGGAAACATTAGTTTATAAAGTAATCTTTCATTAGAGGAAAAAAATATATATTTTTAAAAAAAAAAAACTTGATTCTCAAACTTACTTTCATCTCCAGTCAACTTTGGATAGACAGACTCTAATGCTTTCAGCAATCTTCGTTCATCCACAAAGGGAAGTAATGCAACACCTATGAGATGGGAGAAAAATGAACACAAAGTGTTAGGGGATAAGATTTAAAAACAAAATATGAATACTGTGATGAGATATTGGTATTTTAACATTCTTTTCTATGCACCCAAATATAATCCAATTTAAACATTTTGAGTACGGTAAGACCTAATGCTCATATGGATAAAAATTAACATGGCGAAAAATGCCATAGGCAAAATACCAGATAATTTATTCAGGTTGAAGACATCTCTAAAGCATGTTACCCATCAGATCCTTAACAAAGACTAGATTATTATACCCCAGAAATGCAAATTTCTCAGTCATTAGCTGACAGAGGAAAGTGTACATTTAGTGGCAAATTAACTAATTATCTCCTTCATCAGCATGACAGCCTGATACAGGCCAGGACAGTACCAGTCAGTTTTCTCCATCCAGCTTGATCCGATGCCAATATTTCCACCGGTTAATTCCAATGATCGCAAGAACTCTCTCGACACAATCAATCCATCTAGTACAGGTTTTTCCTATTTTTTTTGTTCACATTTTCCTAATTTATTTTTATTTTTTAAAGTGCTACTACCAAATGTTCATTAGGGGTTACATGATTTTTTTTTCGATTTTTTAAAAAAAAAGTGGGTTTCAGCCTAAAAAAGTTAGCGCACCACTGCCCCACAATATATTCTAGGCATAGGTTCTATTGAGAGAATTTTTCAGTTTCAAACTGTACACCAAAAAGAACATGTTTCAAAATGACAATGAAGGAAACTGGAAATAGAGCAGAATAGTTCAAAGCATTCATATATTGAATACAAACCTTGCCACGCATATTTTTTGCCATTCAGGTCAATCTTGAAATCAGTGGGGTAGAAGTCAATAATGGGTGATTCCTGAAAGAAAATAAATCGAGCCAAATAAGTTTACATTATACTTCGAATAAAATACAAAATTTTAAGTTGAATGCTGAATAAATATGATATGACTCAAACATGAAAATTTGTTTACTTATTCTTTTAAAAACTGAGAGTCAAAGTTTTGAAAAAAGGACAAACATAACAAATACAGTCGATCCGGTTAATTGGACGACAACGGGACACGATCCTTTTAGTCCTAATAACCAGCTGGTCTGATTACACAAACATGCCCTATTAGGCTTATGCAATAGGATTATTTTGGTTCTTTAGGATTAAGTTTAAATAAGCAGCTGGTCTGATTAACCGGTGGTCCAATTAACCGGATTTGACTGTACAAGTCAAGTGCAAGTTCTGATAATCTATTGAAACAGCCAAGCAAAATACTGCTTCTGTTTATTACATTTTAAAATAGAAAGCAAACACTGAGGTTATTCATCCATTTCACTGTTCCGTTAAAATTTTAAGTGAAACACTTACAGGATCACACATGAGCTCTGCCCAGGGATCAGGTACATGTTGTTTACTTCCAGCAGGAAAGACAGCCATAAGTTGTTCCAAAGGCTTAAACTGGAAAAAGCAAAAGTAAAATCATACAATTTTCATCAATTAAAACTTCTTATCTCTCAATGGCTAAAATATTTACTTCAACAAGTATAAAGCATTTAACATATATATAATACACCACAGACTTAATTCTGCAGGTTCAAAATTAAGGCAAAGGAAACTCACTATTTAAAAGTTACTGTCAGAGGTGACATTAAGTCTACATCTTTATATTAGATCTTTTCAAATAGCCCACTACCTCGAGCAATAGAGTGAAAACTTAAGACTTCCTGGACTGGTTAATTTGGGGCAAGACAGAATGATGTCCATAAGGGCACAAGCCAAGGAAAACTCCCTGCTAGGTACTAACAGAATACTAGACACAATGTCACCCAAGGGACAGGGGAATGAATTTCCTTCTCGAGAATTGATTAGCATGCGAAAAAAGATCAAAGTCTCTAAATTAAATTGTAATAAAAATATTAACTTTCAATATTCTTCATTAGTTCATATTTATAAAATTCAAATTCAAATTACAAAAGTATACAAATGATATTGACTTACAGGTCTTCCTTTCTCAAAATTAATTTTTATGTCACCAATATTTATGAAATCAGATGCAAAAGGTGCATAATGATATGGAAAGTACCAATTCCATGAAGCACAGCCCTGAAATATATAAATTGAAATACATAAAGCTAATAAAACATTAATGCATATAAAACAATATAAGAGAGCAAGATGTTTATATAGAAAATGTCCTAATTATGTCACTTAAACATAAAACAATTATAGAAAAAGGTCACTGATAAATATTTTATCCAGCAACTCTAAATCACTGGAATTTAATAATGTGTCTATGAAAAAAAAAAAAGGGGGGGGGGGAAGACAAGCTTTAGGTAACTAAACATTACATTTTATTTAACGAATAGACTTTGTAATGGAAATCTAACATCGAAGAACCCATAAAATACTTATCATTAGAAGAACAAGAATTTAGATAGTTTGTCAAAGTAATAAGTAACTTAAAGATAAACACATCCAAAGCTTTAAAGAAGAGATTCCCAACCGGGTCCAGGGGGGTCAATGGAAGTTTAAAAAGGGTCTATAGTATTCCAGGGGTTTATTGGGGGTCGATAAATTTTTCTGTTTTAAAATTTAATTTCTTATGAATGTAATTAATGGATAATAATATTCGTTTTAATATGTATAAATACAGATTTGCAAAGGGTGGAGAAATCCATCCATCTGAAGTCGAATGTCATGACGCTTTTGTATAGGTGTCGAATGAAATTACATTATAATTACATATAAGTCAGTAAAATGGTTTAGTAAAATATATATTTATATTCGTTATATTAGTTATTGTGACTATACGATGATATGCAATTTCACGCCAAACAAACAAACAAACAAAAATTGCATTAATGAATCAAGCACAACCACCACACTAATTGAAATCAAACTTTTGTGCAATTACAATCTGTGTTTCTGAAATCTTGTTTATATTTGTGAAATTAAAAATGAAAATAGTACAAAAAGAATAAAACATAAACCTAATGAACCACTTTTTCTAATTTTTTGTTCATATTCTTAGTCAAATTGTCACCTTTAAGTGTTATATGTGCAATTATTAGTATTATAATTATGTTGTATGCCGCATATTATAGAGAAAAATGTGAGGGGGTCGATGAAGAAAATCATTTCTTTAATATGAGTTGTTGTAGGAAAAAAGGTTGGGAACCCCTGCTTTAAAGGAGTAGAATGTTTTGAACATGGAGGTATTTTACTCTTCAGTGCTAATACAAATATACAGTAATAAGTTTTAAAACATCTAAAATCCCAGTCATTAAAGATTGAGTTTTATCGATTAAATCACCTGGTTACAGAAGCATTTACAGATACAAGTTTTTTCTATTTTCTACTATTTTGCAAATTTACAAAACTGTATTACAGCTGATTGCCGAAAGTTGTAATACCATATTATAAGTAACAACAAAAAGTTAAATAAAAAATGTGTAATAATCATTAAAGAAAACCAAAAATTGCAAACATTTTAAAAGATTCCCAAGTCTTAGAGAATACATAAATGAAAAAGTAGTAGGCAATAAAATACTTTGCTAAATTACAGAATTCTTAATGCACATTTAAAATTTAACTTTAAAGACGTTTCATTACCTCTTAAAAATGCTTGTTTTTTAATAGCAGTATAAACATACCTGATAATAGTATCTGAGGACCCAACAAAGACCTTCAACATATGCAGCAGCCTAAAATAAAATAAACTTGGATCTATCTCAAATCATACAACTAACATTCTTAAAACAAAAGTAAGTACAGGTTGACATTCAAAAATCTGCCATCGATAATCAAATTCTTCAGTTTTCCAGCATGGATTTGGGAAAGCAATTTCAGATAACTATTTTAATCAGTTGATTAAAATTCTGTAGAACTGTTTTACTTAGTTGGTGAACATTAATACAGTACAACCTCCCAAATCCGGAATTGTTCAGGACACGGCAATTCTGGATTTGAGAGGTTTTTAAATAACAGTACAAAATTTTACGATAAAAAATAAGCACACTTTTTAAAAAAATGGTTTTATTATTTAATAAACCTAAATACAGAAAATATAATTACATTATAATTTAAACATTTCAGTCAGTAATGTCTGTTGCTTTAGTTTCAGCTTACTAGAAATTATTTTTTTCTCAAATCCTATATAGTGCCATAATTTCATGTTCCGAGATAAAATTCCGGTGTTCTAAGCTTAATATTGTTTTATCTAATGATTTTATCAGGTCTTCCGTTGACATTCTTTCACTTTCAGGGCATTCTGAATGACTGTCATTATAACCTTTGTTATTTACCCCACTATCAATAATTTCAGAATCACTTCAAGAACTGACGATTGGCACATTTTTGTTGATGTCTAAAACCTGTATGTCCGATTTATCCCAGTTAATGTTGCCTTTATTTGCATATTCTACTAATTCTGCTATTGGAGCTTCTTTCCCAGACACTTGAAAGCCTTCAAAATTGCCGCTGTCACTTCCTTGAAAGGAAGCACATATTTTTAACGATCATTTTGGGAGTGACATCTATCGTTAAAATAGAAAAGTAAAATTGGCCATTTATTAAAACATTCCGGATTTGGGAGGTTGTACTGTATTTCATTTGCTTTTCATTTTATGTTTAATTTTCCTTCTTTAAAGGATTGTGCACAGTCATTTTCTGTTTAATATATACATTTTTTTTCCTATGTTGAGAGACAGTCAAGAGACCATAGCTCTCCTCTAGCAGTCCAATACAAAGTAGCTCTGTTTTTCCAGCTGTCAGCAGTAATACTATAGTTCTTTAAGAAGGTGCATGTCAGAAGATGATTAAAATTCATAATGTATCCAGCAGTGGCATAGCGAGGGGGGCAAGGGGGTCTATCATGCCCCAGGCACCACTCGCAGCGAGGCAATAAATGGTCTTTTTCACTAATTTTATATATTACATTACTATATGTTTTTTTGAAGGGGGTGTGCCAAAAAGGTATCATGCCTTGGGTACCACTTATGCTTGCTACATCATTGGTCTCCAGACAAACAAAGAGGACAGTCAGGAGAGTTGACCAAACCAATGCAGTAAAGGTGGCAAAAGAAAAAGTCATGTGAAGTGGTGATTTGAAAATTAGCAGTGAAAATATGTCGAGGCAGATCCATTGGAATAGGATTCTTCAGTAGTTGGCTCCAAATCTTTCTGCTAGCTGCTATACTGTGGTAATGTTTAATTTTGTTAGCAATGCATTTGGCAATAGATTTTTTTTGCCGAGTGGTAAGACACTGGAAAAGTTGGTTGATAAAGATCACAACCCTTTTTTGCAAGATCATGTCCTCTCACTGTCATAAATATCACTGATTGGGAACCTTTTGAAAAGAAATAGTGCAGCCAGAGTGAATATGATCGCTAAGTAATTTGAGAGTCGAATGTACTCGAGTTGAGGAGGTAGGGCTGTTTAATATATACAGCATATATAACCATAAAAAAAAAAAAAAACAGGCATTTTTAAAAATTTCGTACTCCTCAGGTCTGGAGGTAGCCAGATTTTTTAACATCAACCTGTACAGTTTAATAATTTGAAAATGCTAAAATAAATTCCGCAACAAAATATAATGTACATCATTATAATATGAGCAGAGAAGTAATAAATTAAATTATCCTTCAGAATACACACATATTCCCCCATACTTTCTAAAAGTTTTAAAAGACCTTTTAAAAGAATGGGAAAAAGCATTTTTACAGTAACCAAATACAAACACAGTCATACCTCGGTACTTGTCGCATTTCAACGCTAAAAAATTGCTTCAGCACTCAACATTTGCTCGTTGCTCATTAAATCAGAAAAAAAAAAGACTACTCATGATTACTCATTAAATCAAAGAAAGGGGGTGCAGTGACCCAGCTGGCAAAGGCCACAAGCCAGTGTTCTGAACGTCTCTGGTTCAATGCTGGTAGCTGACAAATCCACTGCCGCGTAAATTAATGGCAGCTGATGCACGAAAAATCTGTCGTGGCTGCAATGTCCTCCAAGTTCTCAAATTTACCTCTGGAGGTACAGGGTCAAGTGTATCAGTCTCGTAACTTGACTTGGTTCAAAATTACGGGACCAGTCCTTTAGCCAAGTCAGACTTTGACCCTTGTGGTGCTATTCAAAACTGGAGCCGCACCATTCTGCCCAAATAGCCTTGATCTGATATACTGTTGGTCAAGGAGCATAAGCCACAATAACAACAACAACACAACAGACTGAAGTAGGTTGAAATAAGAAAGTAGCACCCTGGCAAAGCTCTAGCAAGCTGAAATGTGGACTTCCTTAGTGATCAAACAATGCCTCACTTCAGAAACCTTCTGAAACATAGGCAGAAGCAAGTTTCTCTTGATAGGTTTGCAATGAAACTCCCTAAATCTGAGTCTGCAACAGGGATCGGTGGTGTTAAGAGACAGAAAAGAGAAAGAAATCCTGTGCAACTGCCTGATATTTTATACGAAGATTCCCCTTCCAAGCAATAACCCCTCGCCTCCTCTACTTCGTCACTATCCCATTAGGCCAACTCCTTTTAATACAGATTGTGTGAAGATTTATTTTATTTATCTAATTATTGTTTTAAATTATGCCTGTCTAGTTTAAAGATCTTGTATGAAATAACAATCCCATCCATTTATAAATTGCCCAGTAAAATGTAAAATTCATAGTTTTACGGAATGAATTCAATTTACAATACTCCTTAGGGGAAAAATTTGCTCAATACTCAGTGTGCCTTCTGAAACCAATTAATGACAAGCACCAAGATACCACTGTATATATATATATATGTTCTGAGTGTAAGTGCATTGAATATGGTAGAACAATTCCACTGTATAATAATTCCTATTCAAATAAAGATTAACAAAACAAACTAGGTACTGAAAAGTAAAAATGAGTTATTGCTGATTAGATTTGATACAATATATTGTGTTTCTACGATGGAAAAAAAAAAAAAAAGTAAAATAAATACTTACGACTCTGTGCCTGAATGCAGTGTCATCTCTATCAACTTTAAACTTTACTTCATAATACCTTTCTTTCCAACCATCTTCCCACAATCTAAGAAATGGAGACACAAGAAAAAATAATTATAAATGCAACAGTATTCTGACACCTACAGAAAAGTGAAAGATTCAAATATGATAACAATAATATTTGGATCCTATCAACCAATGACTTTCTAAGGAGAAGTGTGACAGATTCAAAAAGTTTTATCTTGGATTATATGACATATACATCCCAATGCAATAGTAATGATAAACAAAGGGGTCCAGGTGGACCCCTTAGGAATCGATGGAAGTTTAAAAAGGGTCTACAGTATTCCAGGGGTCTATTGGGGGTTGATAAATTTTTCTGTTTTAAAATTTAATTTAATTTTTTAGGAATGTAATTATTAGATAATACCATTTTAATATGTATAAATATATATTTATATTCGTTATGTTAGTTATTGTGACTATACAATAAGAAATTTCAGGCTAAACATTAAAAAAAATGTATCAATGCATCAAGCATAACCACCACATTAATTGAAACTGAACTTTTATGCAATTATAATCTGTGTTTCTGAAATCTTGTTTATATTTGTGAAATTAAAAATGAAAATAGTACAAAAATAATAAAACATAAACCTAATGAACCACTTTTTCAAATTTTTGGTTCATATTCTTAGTCAAATTGCCACACTGTGCGAATATTTGAAGCAAAAATTTGGCGGGAAAAAAAACTATAGCATTACACATACACACACATTATCTATAAAATAAAACTTGTTTTCATCTATTAACAACATAAAAAAAAGTTCATAAAGTAGATTTCCTTTTATCTGTAAATAAGCACAGAAGAAAAAAAATCTAAAATTTCAATCGTATTAAAGATGCTAAAAGTTTTTAAAAAATAATTTCTCATTTGAAAGCTTTCACATGAAGTATCAAAAATTTGACTACTTACATGTAGTTCACAGTGGCATCCATAAGGAGCACCTTAGAACAAAAAAGAGAAATTTGAGATATGACTGGAGAAAATTTTGGAATAACTTTTAACATCTTTCATGGTCAAAGAAAAAAGTGAAAGAAACAACAAAAGGAACAACAACAATCATTACCAAACCTTCTCCAGGGTCTATAAGACAAAAATATAGACATTATTGAAAATTATGTAAAAAGTAATACAGAGGAAGCACACAATATATTTTCAGTCTTTAAACAACAACTTAAATTTGAGTATTTTCAAACACAAATATTGTGACAACTTGAAGATGAATTCTACATCGAATAGCAGTACTACAAGAAATATTTAAGAAAAGTGTGTGGATTATATAATGTATAATTATGCTTTCATTTTTATTTTATCTAATATTTACCCTACCATGAATCCAAAATGACTTTTTTTAATAGCAATCTATAGAAGTTTGAGATTTTATGCCTTAAAACAGCAAATCCCTTTTTCGATGGTTTCCCTAGAAATATTCTATGAAATCAAGTGCAACTTATGTGAAAATGTTTTTCCTTTTATTTAACATTTTTAAAGATTATAAGAGAGCTCATGGATTATCATTGCCCATTATTGGGGAGGACAACATAATGGATTTGTGTAGTGATGGCTTCTAGAATAGTTAGCTTAAAAAATGTGTATGGTTTTGATTGAACTGAACATGATGATTTTAATGAATATAATAAACATAACGTACACAAATTGATGCTAAAAGTAAATTTTACTTTACTGATATATAAAGTAAATGATTTTGTATATAAAAGTGTAAAGTATATAATTTAGAGTAAATAAGTAAAACTTAGAAAATGTAATGCATACATATGAAATTGTGGGTAATATAAATACATGTAAGCAGATGAATAATATAGGAAGACTGTATAATTGAAAGAATGCATTGTACATGATATTTTATTGTGTTGTATTGTACTTGTATTGAATATGCATTGTATTGCACAATGTTGTATTGTAATATATATTGTATGGCATTTGTAGTGGTATCGTATTTAATTATATGCATAGTGTTATAATTAATTGTATCGCATGGTATTGTGTAGTACATATTTCAGAGAAAATAAGTAAAACTTATAACATGTAATGTGTATGTATGAAATTATGTATAATATAAATATATGTGAGCAGACGAATAATGTAAAAAGAATGCATTGTACGTGAAATAATATACTGTGTTGTATGGTGCGTGTAGAATTCATTAGGATATGTTTTGCACAGTGTTGTATTGTATATATATGGTATTGTACAGTGTATTGTATATATATTTAATTGCATTTATAGAGTATTGTGAATAAATTGATTTGCATAATTTTAAAATTAATTTATAGCATCATATTGTATTCATATTGTATAATATTGTTTATGCAAATCGATGTTAAAAGTAAATTTTATGCTGCTGCTATACAAAGTAAATAGTCAGGAATTTTGCGGTATAAACTTAGGCTGAGGTCGGCTTAAACTTAACATTTTAAAAACTTTTGAGTATTTGACTCCTGTAATGAATCCAAATTTTAATTTTCACTTTACTAAATGTTTAAAAAAAACCTGCTCATTTTTTTAATGAATAAAAAATTATACACACATTTTGTAAAGACTTGTTTATATATTTTACAAATGCCAATCATTTGGCTACTAGGCCATTAGACCATGGGCTTCAAAATTCATATGTATAGGGCACATGTCAAGATGTCATGCAGTCACAGGTTGGTCGAAATGGCACAAGACGAAGTCAGGCGAATCAGCCAGACCCATCCGGAAAAGATGTACCTCGGAGCATTTTATACAGATTATATTAAAATTTATATTAGAGAATAAATATTTTTTAAAAAAAACTTCTAAAGTAAGCACACAGCCTTACCTAACATCATCTTCCGGTTCTGATTCACTCTCTGATTCCTCGTCCTCTCTCTTTCTCTTAGAACCAGTAGGTGTAGTGTTAGGGGATTCAGATTTCTTGCCAGAATCACTTTCATCCTAGAAATAAAGTTGTTGAAATGATACAACAATGAAAAAAATTTCAAAACTTGCAGTACCTTCACTTTGATCACATACACAGACCTGCCAACTTTCCAGATTTACCCCCGCAATGCCGGATTTTTAATGCATCTTCCGAGTTTTCGGAATAGACACTTATTACCGGATTCCGAAACGTAAAAAAATAACACTGGTTTTAACAATCCCTCACAGTAATGCAGAGTGTGAGAGGAATTTTAGTTACATAACCAGACCTGCCAACCTCAGTAAGAGCAAAATCCTGCAATATTCTACCGTGCATAAAATAATCAACATAACACAAAAGAGTATAGTAAAAAATCATAAAAGAATTATTACGTATACTTACTTATAGTTTATAGGATCTCTTTACTAATATTACATAGTTCAAAATATTTCCTTACTGTTCACATCTTGAAATTATAATATTAAACAAAAGTTATATATTTGAAATCTGTAATCATACATTTTAATATACGTCATATTTACGCTAGCAGGGTGCCCGGCAGTCTATATTTTGAGTACTTTTTTTATAATGTTTGTTTTAATTAATTGCAGAAAATCTGGGAATTTTTGTAGCATTTACTGTGGCTGATTTTGCTCTTTTTAAAAATTCATTGTCAAATTGTTCTTAATGACAGTGTCCTTATGGGTTCATTTTGCATATTAGCAAATTTTCTAAGGTTTCCCTTGCCACATATGACCTGAACTGAGTAGATATTTTGTTATGTAACTAAAAATCCGGTAATAATAGTGTCCATTCCGGATCCCGGAAGATTGATTAAAAATCCGGCATTGCCGGGGTAAATCCGGAAAGTTGGCAGGTCTGCATAACTAAAATACCTACTCAGTTCAGGTTATCGATGTCAAGGGAAACCTTAGGAAATTTGGTAATATGCAAATCAAACCCACAAAGACACTGTTACGAAGAACAATTTGACAATGAATTTTTAAAAAGAGCAAAATCAGCTACAGTAAATGTTACAAAAATTCCAAGATTATCTGCAATTAATTAAAAGAAACATTATAAACAAATAGAAGTACTCAAAATATAGACTGATGGGGTCCCTGCTAGTGTAAATATGATGTATGTACATTTAAAATGTATGATTACAAATTTCAAATGTATAACTTTTGTTTAATATTATAATTTCAAGATGAGCTGAACAATAGAGAAATATTTTTAACTATGTAATATTATTAAAGAGATCCTATGAACTATAAGTAAGTATACATTATAATTCTTTTGTTACAGTTGGCTCTCTGTTTAACGATGCTCTACTTAACGACGATCTCTATTTAAAGACGATATTTCCCAGTCCTGGCCTCTCCGACGTAAAAATATTCTATTTAAAGACGATGTTTCTGTTTAATGACGAATCTTTTTTACATTATAAACTTCCATGATTTACATGATAAACTACATGATTACTACAATTGTGATGAATCTGTTTTAACAACAGATTAAAGAAATGTAGAACAAATTTATGAAGATATAGTAAACGAAAACTCAGTGTCAGACGAAGAAGGTGAAGTTGAAGACACTGAAAACGAGACACTGCCACTGTCTAACACACATGCAACTTCTGCTCTAGATGTTCTCCAACGCTATATTACATCAAATATGGAAGATGACACATTTAACATTTTAGTAAATCTGGAAAATAGAATAATGAAAACAAGGCGAAATATGGAGCCATCAACACTTTTTGACTTTTTTAAAACCTAATTTATTGTATTGTTTGTACTATTTTTTCAATGTAATTTAAAATAACTTTTTGTGAATAAAATAATAATGATAATAAAAATAACATTTTAAAACACGCCAATATATTTAGAAATATATTAACAGTCCTAAGCCCATAAAGTGTGAAGGAAAATATTTTTTCAGAAATTCTGTTCAACGGCGATCTCTACTTAAGGACGATTTTTCACGGTCTCTTGAAAGTCGTTAAACAGAGAGCCAACTGTATAATTTTTTACTATACTGTTTTGTGTTATGTCGATTATTTTATGCACGGTAGAATATTACAGGATTTTGCTCTTACTGAGGTTGGCAGGTCTGCATACAATATAAGAGAAATTCTGTACTAGAATTAACAGCTTAAAAACATATTTCAAATCTATATATGAGGCGGTCTAATGCAAAGTGGTGCAAGTCACATTTTCAACTTTTTTTATTTGAGGGCAAAAATATAATCTCCATGATCCATTTATAGTGGGATTGCAAATAATTATTTGCAATATTATAATTATTATGAATAATAATTTGTTCAAATTATAGTGGAATTTTTTGTAATTTTTGCTGTAAAACGCTTTGGACTTATACCACTTGACTTACACCACCTCATATATAAAACAGTTCTGCAACTGACTGACAGATAACGCACAGCCCAAACCGCTGGACTTGAAGGGCTGAAATGTTGCATGGGCATTCTTCTTATAGTGTAGGGGTGCACTAAGATAGATTTTTTTTTAAATTCTTCTTACATTTTTAAAAATTAAATTTTTAAGCTGTTTTTGTAACTTTGCATTTAAAATAATAATCTGAGGCTTATAAAATTTATATCACAAGAAAGATCATAAAAATTCCTTTAAAATGAAATCTTTTTTGAATATTTACCTCTCTTTTCAGATTTTTGGTGAATTTTTAAATATTAATTTTTAGAATTCAATTTTGGCAGCACACGAAACCCAGTATGTATCACTTGGGCAAGCAGTAAACAGTTAAACAGAAAAGAATGAAAATGCTTTATTTAAAAAAAAAAATAATAAAATAAATAAATAAATAAAAAAAAAGACAGAGAGAGAGAGAGAGAGAGAAAGAAAAGAGGTAAGCAGCGATAAGTAATCCTATGTTAATAACCCGCGGTAGTTTCGTTAGAAGAGACTACCTGAATTCTTTTTTTTATATATAAATATAATTTGTTGTTTTTTGACATCAATTGCATACATTGACCATTGTATTTAATTTAAATATTTTCTTCTACATTATTTTGTGTACAAAAATATCCATAATGATTTTTCTTATAAATATATATATTTTTTTGCATACATTTACCATTTTTATTAACTATTACTTTGGATAAGAAACGTTTCTAAATATTGGTTGAGAAAAATTTCGTTGTTGATGGGGAAAATGTTCATCAAACTGTTGTTCATACTGTAGAAGATGGAGCCTGCTTATTTAGAGCTTTATCTTAAAACAATTTCACTATTTTTTCACTGTAATTATCCTAAAATGTACTCTGTAATGAAGCAACGGTATTTAGCTAGTCAAAGTATAAAGTCAGTATTCGTCATGACTTATCTATTCTAATAGCAATAATAAAAATGAAAAAAAAAAAAGGTAACATACAGGCTTTAGCATAGACTCCAGACGTTCTTTAGAATTGCCTGCATTTCTAGAAGAACTGGGAGATGTACCATACATTCTCATCTGATAAGCTTCCTGGCGAGCATTCTGCACTGGAGAGGGAGTGCTAGATACTGACTAGATTGGGGAAGAAAAGGGTTTATTGTGTAATATACAAAATGATTTAAATCAAGAAAAACATATAATATATTTTGATGACACAATAGGAAATACACTCAAAGAACTAATAGTAATAGAATAGATATTGCTCTCAAATAATTTCAATAACAGCTTACCCTAGGACTGAACTGTCCACCAGGTGTCCAGGCAGGCCGATCATTATTCGCCTGAAATAAGATAATTTAAAATTTAAATACACAGAAGCATGTTGATAATATTTGAGAATGGAGTAAAAAAATTTGCTTACTACAATGAAGAAATAATTGTTGTCACAATTCAAAATTTTACATATGTTTAGTGCATAAATCAGAAAAAGAAAAGTGATACAAGTTGCTTTAAATCTGTGATTCCCAACCGGTGGTTTGTGAACCACGGGTGGTCCAGCAACACATATAAAAGAGCTTCAAATTAAACGGGGATTTTGAAAGCAATGTTCATTAAACTAGATGGGTCGAATATATCCGACGACTATCAGGTGTTGAATTAAAATTTTGGTACTTTTCCATTATAAGCACTACAATCATTTTCATATCAATTTGGTGCATTTTCAAAAATCGCCGCAACGAGATAAAAGTATAGCTCTATAATCACACTAATGATTGGCAAATTAATAGTATTAAAATACACAAATCTCGAGATTCAAGGATCACGAGACGATATGACGACGATTATTTTCGTGGACATAGAGATAACAAGACTTCATGGAATTCCGTAATTAAATACACTTACTTTGGTGTGTAATGAATTTAGAATCCATCAGAAAATTGGACCGTATATTTACGTATTGGATTTTGAAATATAGAATTTGCCTAAAGATGAGCAGGCAGCTATTACATTACTTCAAGAACAAGGTAAGGCTTTCATTCGTCAATATGATGTGTTGTATCTGTGCGTCGCCAAGAATAAAAATGCACCAGGTGTAGTACTTATAATGGAAAAGTACCAAAATTTCTTGAAAGTTTAACATAATTACAGTGGAATCTCGATCGATCGTTTTCAGATTCATCGTTTTTCCGTATGTGTCGTTCATTTTATCCAGTCCCAACGATCATATTGCTTTGTTAGGTTTCCGCATCTATTGTTTTCCCGCATTTATCGTTCATTTTAATCAGTCCCTTGAAAAACGATAGATCGAGATTCCATTGTATTTTATTATTAGAATACGAAACGTTAGAATGTGAGTATGTTAATCTCGTATCCCTTTTGCCTGAGAGATATTCTATACCCCCATACCCCAAGGAAGGTTCCCCCCTCAAGTCGGGGGGGGGGGGAGGCCAGCACATGGTTCAATTTCTGGCTTAGTGGTCCACAGACAACTACAGGTTAGAAACCACTACTTTAAACTAAGGGTCCTAAACAAATGCCTCATAAGTTACTGGCTGCTCATTGACTACATTCTGGTGGTTACCTGAACCAGGTCACATCATTTTAAGTAAGAAAAGAAATAAAAAATTTAAAAGTTATAAAAAAGGCTAATTATCAGCAAACATAAAATATTTTCATACAATCGAATTTGTCCTCAATTTTTTTTTTAAAATTACGCCTGCCATTGTCTTCTCAGACATAAGGCATCTTGCAGTCCAATACAACAGGAAGGTGGCTCCAGAAAGGGGGAAAACTTCAAAGTCATCACAAGTGCAAACATCAAGTAGGAAGGGGCAACTGAAAAGATGCTCCCCAATCATGTGCATAGTATTGCAGAATGGGCAGAATGGAGAATTGGCTAGTTTAATTCTATATAGATGGGCTTGCAAGTAATCATGTCTGATGATGACTCTAAAACACACCACTCCCTTGACTCTGGGGAGGAGGGAAAGTTGAGCACGTCTCTGGTTATCGAGTAGACAAGCCCAAGATTTTCCATGAGCCAACTCTTTAAGGGTAGAAATTCTTTTGTGTCGAATATTGCCTGAGAAGTCACTTGACATTTCGAAGAGGAGTTTGGAGACAAGGTGAATGTAGTGTTGAAGCCTCCTTAGCCAACAAGCCGGATTGTTCATTGCCATAAATGCCGCAATGGGTAGGAATCCATTAGAGGATGACCTCTTTTTTAGTACTAAGAAATGAGTCTATATGCTGTTTACATTCAAACTTGAGTTCTGATGGGTATAGACTATAGTCAGTAATGGTCTAAATTGCAGCCTGAGAGTCAATGAAGAGGAAAATGTTTTGGTGAGGGATTTCACCAATAGCTCAAAGGGCCATAAATATTGCAAAAATTTTGCCGTTGAAACTATCCAACCAGGTACTGAGAGGTTCGTTGTTTAATATTTAGGTGAGGCAGACCCATCAGTATACACATGCAACCAGTCCCAATATGGGTATCTCTCCTGAATAGTAGCCAGAGCTATAGATTTCAACTTAGTCTGTAGGGAGACATGCTTACATGCAGGCTGTACCGTGTCCAATTTAGCTCTATTACACAACTAAAAATAAATTTTTCAATTCAAGTCGGCAATCGTTGGACACATTTTCTCCATAGGTTAACATTGAGGTGAGCAAATACACAGTATTTTCATTCCTAGTGTCAATTTGTAATTTTCATTCAACAATTAAGTTGTGGTGATTCAAAGGGTCACTTTTTATATGACTGAAATGACTTATCATATGCCAAGTGCAAGGATTTGGAAGTCTTAAATATTAAAAACAATAATGCTATTAAATGTGTTAAAACAAAAGAAACAAAGGCTAAACAGAGAATTTACAACGGACAGACATGTAATTCAAACAGGAGACAAAAAAATATTCCACAAAGCTCAAACAAATTTTCAAATGCCTTACTATTTATACATTTTCTAATAATACTGTTTAATACAATAACAGTAAGATAAATATACAAAATGTAAATTTAATACTCACCTTCATACGCTTATTCCTCTCTTTCTGTCTGGCTTTAAAGGCAAGCTAAGGGAAGAATTATCAATGAATATTTCTCCAGATTTCAATGAAATATATTACATGAATTTTTAAGGTATCTGCCTCTGCTCTATTTCAAATACCCATCTTTTTGGATTCTAAAACTGCTTTATATTTATTCATACAACCATTGGATGAGAATTTATGGCCAATTTAATAAACCAAAAGCAATATTAAAAGATCGGAAGTTGCATCTTTAAATGCATTTTCAAGAAAATTCATTTTGTAGTTACTTCTGGAAATGAGAAGGCTAATGATTAAAAAAAATTTCAATATATTTTGATGAAATTTACTCAAAATGAATAAAAAATTGTCCCTATTTTAAAATGTTATGAAATTTTTACCAAAATTATATATGATTTTAAATCCCATTTGAATTAAAAATATTTTTATTTAATCAGTACTGTATAATTTTTAAAAAAGTGCTCTGGCAGATACTTTAAAAGGAAATCTCATGTTACATACCTTCTAAAGAAGATAAAACAACACGAATATAGTTACAAGTACACTTTTAAATAAGTTTTCTACTTCATGTAAGTCAGTATATTTTCACACTCTTTATGAATCAGATATTTTAAGAATAGAAAGCAAAAGAGGCTACAAATATTTACATATAATTACTTAAAAAAAAAAAAAAGCAGCAAGCATTTGTATGAAAATATGACATAATAGATGTCAAAATAGGGTACTAAATCTTTTTCAAATTGTTCTTAAAATACACAATTTTCTCTTTAAAAAAAAAAGGTGCTAATAACATACTTCAGACTCTTGTCTCCTTTTAAAAATTTCATCTTCAACTTCTCCTAAATCTGTTCAAAGATATGACAGTTAATAGATGACACAATTATAAAACTATAATTTTAAGACAAAATATATTTTAACATCCAAATAATCAGTTTGTAACATCAAAACTGAAATTGAACTCAATGAGTATAATACTTGTAAAAATTAACAACACTCGAATACAGGGCCGCCCAGAGACTTTACGGGGCCTGAGGCAAACTTCCGTTGGGGGCCCCAAGAAATCTGATTAAATATAATTTTTTATTTTATTTTATTTTTTATTTATTTTTTGGGGGGGAGGGGGGGCCTTTTTTCAGGAGATTATTTTAAATTTTGAAGTAAGGTACAAGTTTCAGAATTTTCTTTCAGAGGAAATCTAATAAATAATTTTTTTTTAATTTTTTGGGACCCCTCCGGCAGTTGGGGGCTTGGGGCAAAGTGCCCCAGTTGCCCCCCCCCCCCCCTCTGGGCGGCCCTGTTCGAATAAAATATTTTAACTTATTTTATGTAGTGCCATGTATATAGTACTTATGGGGTAGACATAATTCTTGGAAAATAAAATTAAAGGTAAGGTACAATCTCCCCAATGGCAATTTTCAATATATCAGTAGATATAAAAAATTTTAATTGTTTGTCATAGAAAGTATTTTAAACATTGAGAATATATTGGCATCTTCATCTTCATCAGCACAACAACCTGTTACAGGCCAAGGTTGTCCAATCAGTTTTCTCGATCCAGCCTGATCAGATGCCGATATTCTAGGCTGATTAATTCCAATGATCATAAGATCTCTCTCGACACGATCAATCGATCTAGTACATGGTCTCCCCCTGTACATTCCATTTTATAAAATGTCAGTTTTTGAACAGGATCAGGGTCTTTATATCTATAAACATGGACGAGCCATCTGAGACCATAAGATTTAACCCTTAGATCGTTGAGCTTTCGCCTTCGGATTCTTCCCCCAGCATTGGGTTATTTTTTGGAAACGTGTTTTGGAGGATGTTTGAAAACGCAAATTCAATACAGTTAAGTTATTTAAATCAAAATAAATAGTACAAAATAAGCGAAACATACAATTTTTAAGAATATATATGCATATTTATATAATGCACAGATTTTCTTATTTATAAATTTCTTATAGTATGATAGATTTTAAAGCAAGGTAATATGCATAAACAAACTTCACAGTCTTTACACTATACAGTTTTTTCATGACTTAGTCCACTATAGTCTTTTCATCCCTTTTGTCATCGAATAAATCTGAAAAATCACTTTCAGAATCACTTGAAATGTCAGTTTGAATAGCCTTAAGCTTTCGAAAACCCAAAACTCCCGCCATTTCATACTGTATGTATTCTCAAAAGATCACCTAAAAATCTACTTATCAGGAGAGATTGTATTCGAATGCCATTAAGTTCTACCATCTATTGATGTATGAAAAAATTAATTTAGAACGTGTTAAATGCGTTTGTAACGTACAAAACATTCGAAAATCCAGTTAGACGCGTCCAGAACGCTGGGGGAAAGACTCTGATGAATGCGCTGAGCATGTTTGTAACGGTCTAAGGGTTAATTACCCTTATTATAATTGGTAGCCTATATTGAAGGTATAATTCATGGTTATAACAAATTTGCCAGACACCATTTTCTTGCACTGCACCATAAATTCTAGGTAGAATCTTTCGCTCAAAAACTAAGAGTTTATTCTCATCAGATTTACTTAGGGGGCCCTATTTATCTAATCTATTTATTTTTAGATTTATTATATTGGCATAGCTAAAGGTAATATTTCAATGAATTTGCTAAATAATCACAGATTAATTCAAATGAAAAATAATTTTACAGACAAAAATAACTTTGCCAAAAATTATGTATAGCAAAACAATCTAACATGCTACAAAATTTGAACAAAAGTCAATTAAAAAAAACAGAGATAAACTTACCAGTCATAATTAGTTGAACTCTGCTAAGGTCAACCTGGCCACTATCAGTAACAAATCCCTAAAAGAAAGACACATTAAAGGGATATAAAATGGGAACAACTTACATGCAACTAGACGATAAGATTTACAAAATATGAATCATTGATTTTGAAAGTGGGGCAAGTCCATGTTATGTTATAGCTAGATATTTAATGGTTTGCATTTAAATGGGTTTAAAAATATTTGTAAGCAGTCACAGACTTGACGCCCGGTTATAAGCATCAAGTTGCCAAACCACAGGTCCACGGTTTGATAATGCGACTGGGCAAGGTATCAGCCTATCATCCCTTGAGTGGGTTGATAAAATGAGGACCAAGCATGCTTGGGAACATGGAGTAATAAACCCATCCTATTTTTATATTCTTTTTTAGTAATAGACCTAACTTTCTCATATAAAGATAATACTACAAAGTTATAGCATTGTTGTGTTGATATTATCAATGAAATAGTAAAGAATTATTCCAGTAATGTTTTATAATGTCGGTTTTTTAATTTAGTAACTATAATTTTTTATATAAGTTTGGTATAATTTAATAGGTTGACTGGTGAATTTAATTACAATTTTAGCCAACCTATTAAATTATACCAGCCACTTTTACAATAATATCTAAACAACCACAAATTTAATTCAAAATTATATTTAGCAAAAGCTTAAAAGATTATTTAATCAAAGCTATCTTTTACCTAAAGTTACTAAATTAAAAAACCATGATTATAAAACGTTACTGGAATAATTCTTTACTATTTCATTAATAATATCAACACAACACCATTAAGATCCATACTAATTTATTTTTTATAAAATTCTCTACAATTATTCCCTTGACTTTCAAAAAAATACATAGAAAAATAATCAGAAAGGATTTTACAACTTGTATAAGCCAGTTGGTGAATACCCAAATTATGATAAAACAATGTTTTACCAATTCACCACAGTTGTAATAGAACTGCTCAATTCCGATTGTGCTTGTTAATATTATGCAACATAAAAAATAATTCTATTCAAAGTGGACTTAACTCTAATTTCAAAATCAACACTATTTACCAAATAAATAACTAGTAACAAATTTATAGTGATATTCACGGATATTTATTGTGAATGGATTAAAAACATAAATTTTATGCTGATTTGTAATGAGATTTAGCTTTAACTTTTTTTTTTCTTTTTTCACAAAATGGTCTTGTCCCACTTTCAAAATCAACAGATTATATCTTCTGTAGCAACTACTGTAAAAATTTCAAACAACCTAATTCATTTGATAATTACTCAGTCGTAACAAAATATTTTAATATACTGTAACAACAGTTTAATAGGAACGGTCATGGTTCGAGAAAACAGTTAATAGATGCAGAGCCAAAACTGTAAGTCAATACCTCTCGTTAAGAGTGTTGAAAGTCTTGCTGTCTTGCAAAATTTTGTTTGTAATTTAAATGTTTAATTTTTTCTTGTTTTGTGTTTTTCACTTACTTCTGTAAGCCTCATGTTATACCTTGTGGTGCATGAGGAGATTTCAAATGAAACAACAACAAAAAACCTCTCCAAAGCAAGGTAGTCATAGGCTGGAATACGTAAATTTCATGTTTATGAAATAGATGTGAATAAATGAGAAATTTACCGATATGAGCAAATATATGCAAAAATTATTTTTTTACTACTTTCTGGTAAAAATGAAGTGATAAACGGCTTTTTAAGCAAAATTATGAAATAATAGCAATAATTTATTAACATAATTGCTTATCTAAGACCACGGACTTTAACCGAGAAATCTCACTCTCAAAATTTAATTATTACTTATTGCTAAAGACTTAAGGTGGAGAATGTGGAGACTACTACAATGTTAGCTTTTAACTAAGAATTTTGATACTTAAATAACCAAGTAAATAAAATTGTGATTTTTTTTAAATAAATGTGAAATTTTTGAATGAATATATATATATATATATATATATTCTGTGAATAAATTCAAAATTTTTTATATTGTAATTTTTTTCGTGAAATTTCAATATTTTTTATGCAAAATTTACGTACCCCTAGTCATATCTGGTTTAGAAAATAAATCCCTGTTTTTAATGTTCTGTTCTAGATATATAACTTATGTTTCACTACTCAAATTCATTACCTTATGATTCTGAAGTATTTCATGAAACCAGAAGAATTTTGTCACAAAATTCTATTGAATATTAAATAACAAAAATAAGTAATACTTACACCAGTTCTATAAACTGCTTTTTTGTAAAGCTCAACCAATCTATCAATAGCTCCTTCTCTGAAAAATAAGATATCAATCAAATTTGGGAGGGAAAAAAGAAAGTTTAAATACCTGCCAAGCTTTTCAGGTATTATCAGGATTCTTTTAGGAGCAGAACAATTTTGTAGAACAAGTATTGAATAAATGAGAAAATGATATTCATGACAAAAATACATTCAAAAAAGAAAATTATCCTAAAAACCATGCAGTTAAAAAAATAATTTTAATCACAGAATGATTGATATCCTGGTGGTAAGTAATGTAACTAGTAATCCAATTTCGGATATTTTTTATAAAGAATTTTTAACAAACACTAGGATAAAATTACAATAGTCTCAGTTTAAAGAAATGACAATCCTTTTTATATGTGTATTTATGTGGATTTATCCCTTCATTAAGTGCCAGGGAGATATGCTCCCTCTTTGTGTTGGCATTAAAGATGTAGTGTGATAGGAAGGCTCCCTTACCTTGTAAATAAACCGGGAGCCGATGTAAGTCATTTAAATATGTTAATTAATTGTTAATAAACTAGTTCTTGCCTCAATATCCATTGTCTTAGACCAATATCCTGATTTGAGTTTTACTTGGAAGTGAATTTTTATTTCAGCTAACATGAAGCTATTTTATTTCAGGAATATAGTTAATTTTGCTAACCTTAAAATCTATACAATATTAGTGATCAACGGCCGTTCAGGTTAATTTGGCTTAGTGGCATTAAATTGCCATTAACTTTTAATCATTTAGTAACCTTTAGGAGCTACTAGGTTCGTCATAATGGCAAACTTAAGGTTTAAGCTTAAGAGAACAACAATGACAGGAAAGAACTAATTAAATTAAGCTAACTCTAGTAAAGGTTATCACAATTTAGTTGGAACTAAATAAAATGGCATTCCAGGTACAATAATTTAAATAATTAAACGAGTAACACATAACTTCATTATATAAAGAATTTTTAATATATACAAAAACATAGAACTTAGAATTTAACTTTAATTATATATATATTATCACCTATCAAAATATGCAAATACTACAGCCATATGCATGACGCAGCCTAGCAACAAACACTTTAAGAACAGAAACAAACGTGAATTAACACCCAAAAGATAAAAACATAAGTGAATCAACACCCAAAAGACAACATGTTAAGCAATTAGTCTGAAAAAAATCATGGCTGATGGCTTTGCTCATCAGCCATGGGTGAAGCAAAGAAAAATAATCAAACATAATCAAACACAAGTGGTTTTGCCATGGTGTCATATTAAAAAAAGATGTTTATAATTCAAATTAACATGGATAAATTAAATTTTTAAAAAAACTGAAAGATTCTTATGACACGACGGTCGTAGGTAGGTGCTACAAAATAACCGCTCAAAAAGCAACATATATAGAATGTCATAAAATAAATATGAGCACTACCCCACGTTGCTAAATAAATAAATTAATTAATAATAAGGGAGAGGATTAGACGGTGAAAGAAAGAAATTTTTTTAAAAACTGGTAAATGAATATTATACTCACCTTATCTCAAGAGATGGCAAATGAGGTAGAAAGTCATTTCCTACAAAAAAACACATAAAAACCCAATCATCTATCACCCTCTAGGGAAAAAGGAAAAAAAAAAACAGAATTAGGACCAATATAATGCAATTGATACAATAAGTCATAAAATTGAATACATAAATTTGTGTTCTTGTACATCACCATAAATATCAAAACTATCTCTAAAGCATCAAACAGAACTGAACAATTAAATGGAGACAAACTCTCAACCTTGCAATATCGAAAAACAGGACTCTTCTTCAGCAGCTATTACAGTCGAACCTCCATATATCGAAGTAGCAAATTGCACGAAAAAAATTCGATATATAGAAATTTCGATGTATAGAATTGAGCTTAGTCTTATCATAATTCTCCTTAAAAAAAAAAATTAAAGCTAATTTTCTTATACGAAACTCCATTTCTAATTAATATGCGAATCCCATTAAATGAAAGTTAATAACTAAAAAATGAATTAATATGAAAGATTTATTAATTACTACATATCTTAAAAAAAAATAATAATGCAGACAGTGGTTACAATGATCACAGTTACATTCTTTAAAAAAAACTACGAATATCTTGCTGAACAGTTAGTTTTGCGAAGAGTTCAAAGAAATGTTCGTATATATTCAGTCTACTAAAAACTTCATCAGGGACATTTTCCGCGAATTGAAGTCCACGACATATTGTTTCAAATGCCAAAAATTGGGAGATTTTATTCTGAAGTGGAATAAAATCTTCCAATTGTAATTCAAAAAATTTCGATATATAGAGATTTTTTCAATATATAGAAACAATTTTTCTATGTAATGAACATGGAGATTTGCTAAGAGTTCGATATATAGAAAATTTCGATATAGGGAAGTTCGATATATGGAGGTTCGACTGTATTTACAAAAAGGTTTTTAAAGAATTTGATCGTTATTAAAAACTTTTATGATCAAAGTAATAGAAAATATTAACGATACATTTTACGTAGTTTATTTTTCAATGTTCTATATACACTTGAACCTCAAGATAAAAAAATTGCCTTGCTAGGCAAATGTGTGTGTCTGTGACATGTGTAATGCATTCTCTCCAAAGGATAAATTTTGCTTGATTAAGGAATGCAATGACTTTACACAGTGTCAGATTTCCGCACAGGCTGTATCCCCCAAATCAAACAAATAATTTTAGCTGCTCACACATTAAAATTTTTTATTTAGGTAGTCAATATAGTGTACACTGTGAAGGCAAAAACATACAATTTTCTTTTGAAATTCGTAGAATTGGGGTCTAACGCCTGCATAGTGATTGAAGAGATGTTTGGAAACCCCGAAAAGGGTTATAAAGATAAGGATATAACACTTACTGGACTGACTTCCCCATATGAAAATTCCGTTTAAATAAATAAATATCACAATTTCTTTTGCTAAATAGTTTTTATTCGTTATTTTGAAAATAATTGTTTACTTGATTCCTTCTTATGTTTATGGTATTTTATATTTCACGCATACATTGATTTATCCATATTTCATTACTCAAAAATCTTTCAAAACATTATTAAAAATGACACTTTTTTTAGGTCATGTTATCATCAATAAAGCTGTGTACTTTTATTAAATACAATTGCTGCCTCTTTAATTTTAAAATATCTACCATTGTGAAATCTTTCTCTGAATTGCAGTTTTTTACATCTACTTTCTCGGTATTACTATTTTTTTGTTATGTTGTTAAATGTTTTTTTTATTATATTGCCCTGATTATAAAAATAAAAAGTTTATAAAAAAATTCAAATGTCTTTTTTCTGTATTTATCTAAGTGAATTAAAAATATCAGACGGGGCCCAAAACTTATTTCCGCTTCAGGCCCCTCAAATTTCATGATCCGCCACTGACTTTACACCAAATATTTTATCATCTATATACAGTTGGCTCTCTGGTTAACGACGCTCTACTTAACGACGATCTCTATTTAAAGACGATATTTCCCAGTCCTGGCACCTCCGACATTATGGGAAATGTTATATTTTCACAAATTCTGTTTAAGGGCGATCTCTACTTAAGGACGATTTTTCACGGTCCCTTGAAAGTCGTTAAACAGAGAGCCAACTGTATATAAAACAGTTCAGTGACTGACTGACAGATAATGTACAGACCAAACTGCTGGACCTAAAGGGCTGAAATTTTGCATGGCGATTCTTCTTATAGTGTAGGGGTGCACTAAGAAAGATTTTTGAAAAATTCTTCTTAGATTTTTTAAATTAAATTTTAAAGCTTTTTTGTAACTTTTTAAAGTTAGCATTTAAAATAATAATCTGAGGGTTATAAAATTTATATCACAAGAAAGATCATAAAAATTCCTTTAAAATGAAATCTTTTCCTCCATTTTCTGAATTTTGGTGAATTTTTAAAGATAACTTTTAGAATTTTATTTATTAAATGCTGATTACGAGATTTATTTTCTTTTTGTGATACTTTGAATTAAATTTGCGTCACGTGCATAACAACAAAATAAACTGACCAAAAAAATATTGAAATACAGTAAAAGATAAAATTTAACCACTACACTCATTGGGATTCGAAGTTTTTTAAGAATTTAATTCAAAATAGTATGTTTTATGGATATTAAACATAAATTAATTGTATACATTGACCGTTGTATTTAATTTGAATATTTTCATCTACATTATTTTGTCTATAAAAATATCTGCTACGGTTTTTTTATAAATATATATATATATTTGGCATTAATTGCATACATTGACCGTTGTATTTAATTTGAATATACTCCATAGTGAAGCACAGGTATTCAGCTAGTTATTTAATAAATTTCTACTACTTTATAGTAAATTTGTGTTTTTTTAATTAACTGACAATACAGCGGCTAAATTACATTGCATTAATAAATATCACAATAGAATAACATTCCATTTCAAACTTTTACCTCTAAATCAAATGGGAAAGGAAGATTGTCCATAGTGAGTTCTTTAGCAAGATACTCTCTTAACACATTCAGTCTAATAAAAATAAATTCGACATCCGACTCCAAGGGCTTTTCCAATTCATCAAACTGAAAAACAAAAACAACAGGCTTACTCAGCTGCACAATATTCCTGCTATCTAAGAAATGTCTGAACACTCATTTATAAAATACCAGTTTGAATGAAATACATGAAATTGATCTTTTAAATTACATGAATATCTTAATAAAGACCAAGAATAAATCTTGAATACAGTCAATTCCAGTTAATCCGACCACATTGGGACACAATCATTTGGGTCCTAATAACCAGCTAGCGAATATTAGGCTTATGCAATAGGATTTGTTTCGGTTCTTTAGGATTCGGTCCGAATAAGCAGCTGGTCCGATTAACCGGTGGTCCAATTAACCAGATTCGACTGTATATCTCAAGAAATGAAAGCAAATAAAAGGTAAAACTGTAAATTATAAACTTAAACAAAAGAAAGCAAATAAAAGGTAAAACTGTAAATTATAAACTTAAGAAAAGAAAGCAAATAGAAGGTGAAACTGTAAATTATAAACTTAACAAAAGAAAGCAAATAAAAGGTGAACTGTAAATTATAAACTTACTTCCCCTTGTTTTTCTTTAGGAGCTCCAGTACAATCTTTCATTTCATGACCTAAATAAAATTTTTGAAAAATTGTTTTTTGAATGCCTGATCATTTAAAATAAAATAAAATTGTAAATATAAGTTACTTCTCATTTCAGTGAGGTAAACACGGTAGCATAAAACAGTATAAATACAAAAGTTTGTATTATTAATATATAACTAGGTGGTCAATGCGAAAATTTTGCATGCTAAGAAAATATGATTTATTTTATAGCAAGGTTGGTGGTTTGTAGTAAGATGAAAGAACTGGTTCATTTGTAGCCATTGTTTGTTAAATAAAATGGTGCAAAAGGATAATCCAAAACCGATTACAAAACACCTTTGGACACAACATTGGAGGTGAAGCATGACACAAAACAGGGGAACATGGGATATGTACATGTCAAAACATGTTTGTAGACAATATTAAAAGTTAAATATGACACAAACTCCTGGAAAATGGGATATTTACATTACAAAACCTCTTTGTACACCAGGGGTGTCAAACTCGCAGCCCGCAACAAACATTATTGCGGCCCGGCCAATATATTGGCACACAATAATATATAATAAAATAACCGACAATGAATTATAATAAGATAGGAAGAATTTGCTAAATGTTTTTTTAATGATACTCCTTTTTTGCTATCATTAAACAAAATGCATATATTTATATTGAAAATACTGTAATTAGGTAAATAAACCTACATTTCTATTAATATTGATTTTTTTTGCAGCCCACCTATAGTTAAACCTTGTTTCTTTGGCCCAAGGTAGCCTTTGAGTTTGACACCCCTGTTGTACACACTATTTGACTGTGCCATATTGATGCATCCAGGGAAAGAACTCTAGGGCCCAAAGTCAATTTTTAACTTTGATTTTTAAACAAGCAATACAATGTGAAATTCTGAATTAACAATTTATCATAAACGGAGAACTAAATCTTTAAAATGATACCCCACTGATTAATTTTGGTTAAGTATGATGGGAGAAAATGGGGATCATCATAAAAAAAATCACCTTTTAGAAATAATATATATGATTGTTATATTACTGCCTCAAGTTGCCACACCACATGTCCTGGGTTCGACCCTGTGACAGGGTAAGTTCGACTCAGCCTTTCATCCCTTGAGTGGGTCGATAAAATGAGGACTAAGCATGCTTGGGAACTGAACTCTGGGGGTCCCACGTCAGGTTGACCACCTGACTGGGAAGAACCACCTGAAAGTGGAGATAGGCACACGGCCTTGTTCCACACGGACTGCTGTGCCATAAGTTTAGTTTAGTTATATTACTAAACCATTTTTACTCTAAAATTATTGTTCCTGCAATTTTTTTAAAAGATTTTCTCCAATGCAGCAGACAGTATACTATGCCTTCCTAAATTATAGTTACTATAATAACTATTCATTGGGATCTTACTAGATTTTCTAAGTATGCATCTAATAATATTACATCCAAGGTTTATGTGGAACGGACATTTTGCAATGTTTCCCTACGACAGTTGTGTTGCAAGGCAGATTGACAAAATTTCACCTGCAAGAGTAAATATAAGGGAGGTATTACCTCAAAAATTAGAGGAGTCAACATTCTTTTTGTCTCACTCATAGAAAAGCCGAGAAGATTGAAATTTTGATTATTTTATAGAAAGCAAAAACTGCACAGATCTTATGAACTGAAATTGGGATTATAAAGAGAGCTGAACCTCGATCGATCATTCTCTCAATCATTGTTTTCCCATATGTGTCATTTATTTCATACAGACTCAATGATAATATTTCTTTGATAGGGTAAATGACCAGTTAGAGACACCTTTAAGGTGACAATTTTCTTTGGTCAGCACCTTATAAGTCATTAATCATTTTTCAAATGATGTGGTGGTATATTTTTGTAATTCCTTGTTTACAGAATTATAAAATGTCTATCTCCAGCAGTGGCGCACCCAGGGGGTGGGCCAAGGGTCCCTGCCCCCCCCCCCCAAGATTAAATCCTGGGTGCGCCACTGATCTGCAGCCAAAAAGTAAATGTTTTTTTATTTTTTAGATATTTTTTTTAAATTATGGCTGTCTAGCTTGATGAGTTATGGACACCTCTACTAGTTATAAAGAACCTCTACTAGTTAAGTAAAGAAGAAGTAGAAAGGGGTGTGGTTGGGGCAACAATAGGGGACAACACACAAAAATCCTGTGTTTCAAGTTTACTTGGTTCTTACTGTTGACAGTATAGAGATAAGGGTGTTCATAACTAGTCATTTACCCTAAATTCTATAGTTTAACCCACATTTATTGTTCAGTGCAATCAGTCCCTTGAAAAATGATAGATCAAGGTTCCACTGCAATGCTAGAAACAGAAGCTTCAATTTTGCACTCCATACAGAAAATAAAATGTTACACATCACTCATTATATATAATAAATGACTGAAAAAACATAAAACGGTGAAAGGACTAAAATTTACCTTCTAAAAGTTCAGAAAACATATTAATGGAATGTACCAACACAAGTTTTCTCAATAAAGACTAATGAGGAGGAAAACAAAAGTACTCACCTATCTGATTACATAATTCACAGGGCCTTGGTTGATTTGGCTTAAATTCTTCTCGTATAATGGTAAAATTTGGCTCATGGGTTGCCAAGCCTATTAAAAATGTAAACATATTTCAAATTCTAAATTGCAATGATGAATTAAAAACACAGAAAAGCTTAAATAAAGTTAACCCTCAAACAGTAGAGTGGTTTCAGGCGAAATACAGACGGGTCAAATCCAACCCAATCTCTTTTTTGATGAGGCTTTTGGTAGAAATAAGTGCACGATAAGCATTTTAGTTGTATACATTTATTGATAATATTTTTCATGAAATAAAACCCTTTTTATAGAAAAATGACCAACGAATTGCAATATTACTAAACAAAGAAAATATCTGGCATTTACATAGAATGTTGTATATATTAGGTCTAATATCTAATTTTTTCAACCTAGTTTTAGAAGTTAGTAAAACCAACTTTTCTAGCACAAAAATGTAAAAAATAATATATACTGACATTTTTGGCCTTCAAAATTGGAATAAAAAATTTAAAAATCTAAAATAAAAATAAATGACTAGCGATCATGAATGTTTTTCAACAAAGACACTAGTATTTACTTATTTCTATATCTAGTAGGTCTATCTAGTAGGGTTCCTTATCAACTCAATCTTTTGCAAAGATAGGGGAGAGTACAGGAGGGAAAAGACACACCCTTGGGTGGGATCCAACCCCCCACTGTACCATTTGACGGTTAATAAGACACCAATATTTGCATGACATAGACAAATATTTTTATGGTCAACACCTATACCTATAAACATAAATGCAGTATCATTATGTTACAGTTTAAGTGTGCTACTAAAAGATCATAGAATAGTCAATCATACTTAACCTACAAATCTGATTAATCATTCCTCTTCAAGGATCAGATACCTTATGTTTGATCTTAAGGTATTATAATAACTGTAATTTTGAATATATCTCACGAAAAAAATAGAGAATACCAAAGAAAATCAATTGTTTAATATGTGATAATGACAGGAAAAAAACTAAATGTTAAAATAATTTTTTTAAATATGCACATTTTAATATTTAAATTTACACAATTAACAGAAAAACAAATAAACTTACCCAACATAATAAGATCAGCTGAAAAAAAATTAAGAAAAGTTTTTATAATAACAGAATTACAACACACTATTACAAGTAAACATATAGAAAAATAAATTATTTAAAAATTTTTACTATCAAAAGATAAGTAACTTCATAAATTACTTTCAATTTGCAATTTTAAGCAAGTTTTTGCTTTCATAATCTCCATTAAAATGTATTAAAATAGACAATTTTTTATTTCCATAACAATTGAATATTATTTTCAACAAAGTTTATTTCTGCTGAATCACTTTTTACTAAATTATACAATAGAACAGAAGATTTTATAGCATCTTTAAAGATTAACTGAAAAAGGAAAAGAAAAATTTTTACCGTCAGCCCCACATAAGCAATGTCGAGTGTTAGCATCATGATCCGGATTGGCTGAAAGCAAAACACAAATTATATAAAACATATTTAAGGGAAAATATATTAAAATAAATAAATAAACACAGAAGAGATAATTCTAAACATTTGAGCAAATAGCTATAAATAAATGTTACTGTTTAAATGATATGTTTAATAGAACTAATAAGTTATAGTTAGAAATATATAACTATATTTCTAACTATATATATAACTATGCTACTAACTATATAAATTACTTACTACTATATACCTACCTAAACTACTTAGTATATATGACCTACTAGTTATACTACTAACTATATACATAACTATATATATACAATTATATATATATATATATTACTAGTTATACTACTAACCATATATATACTACCTACTACTATATACCCAACTTAAACTACTTACAATATATATAACTATGCTACTAACTATATATATATATATATATATATATATATATATATATATATATATATATATATATATATATATAACTATGCTACTAACTATATAAACTACTTACTACTATATACCTACCTAAACTACTTAGTATATATGACCTACTAGTTATACTACTAACTATATACATAACTATATATATACAATATATACTATAATAATTAATATACTATAATATACTGATTTCTGTTAATAATAATAATCATAAAGTAAGGCATTCAGTAGTACTTCAGAGGCTATTTTTTAAAGAAATCCTACATATCCCTATAAATCAAACAAAACTGCTAAATATCATAACAACAACTCACATCTTTGTCGCCTAATAAAATCCATAATTTTATGCTCTCCTTCTCCTGGGCAATTAGCATCCGATAAAATAACCTCAATGTCCCTCCATCCAGGATCACTGTTTAATCTGTCATGAATGTAATAATGAAGGCATTTGGCTAGCCTTGCCATGAAAGGAGTACCCTAGAAAATAATTTCATTGCTTCAAATTATGAATTTGTTTGAACCTGAATTAGATTCTATAAGTTTTCAAGCAAATATACAAAGCACACACACTCACACATATAACAAAATTATAAACATGCCCGAGGTAGCCAAGTGGTAGCATATCTTCTTTCAGTACTGAGGATGCTCAAATCTAATCCCGACAAGTGCCATTAAATACCTCAATGTCTAGGCCAGATATGGGCATGTTAAATCTGTAGACCAGAGAGTCCTTTTATGAAGTCAGTGGGTGGGGAAGGTACAATCCCTGCAGATGTCACCCCTGGGGGTGCTCAATCTAAATTGTGGTGGCACCTAGCCAAGTTAGACTCCAACCCTTGTGGTGCTATTATAAACCAGAGCCACAATACTCAGCCCAAATTTTATATAGACCTGGTCTGAAACTTCAGGCCAGGGGGCATTAGGAACAACAACATAAATAACACAAACCATAGGTGTAGCATTTTGATTTAAATATTTTTAAAATGTGTCAAATAATGGCATTTTGATTTATATATTCTTAAAGTGTGTCAAATAATGGCATTTTGATTTAAATATTTTAAAAATGTGTCAAATAATGGATATGGGCATGTTAAATCTGTAGACCAGAGAGTCCTTTTATGAGATCAGTGGGTGGGGAAGGTACAATCCCCACAGATGCTACCCCTGGGAGTGCTCGGTCTAAATTGTGGTGGCACCTAGTCAAGTCAGACTCAACCCTTGGGGTGCTATTATAAATCGGGGCCACACTACTCAGCCCGAATCTTCTATGGACCTGGTCTGAAACTTCAGGCCAGGGGGCATTAGGAACAACATAAACAACACAAACCATAAGTGTAGCATTTTGATCTAAAAATTTTTAAAATGTGTCAAATAAACACTTATTGAATAAGCACAGTATATAAAACAAATGTGAATGATTAAATATAAATATAACTGTTAACACACATATTTTTTTCACATGGAAAACATAACATTAATCAAAACACTTCATACAACTATGAATAAGAATTCTATTGTGCCCAGTATAAAGAGCTTAAGTCAAAAATAGTGATTTAAATATACCAAGTTATTGGCTTTTATACCAATTGCAGAACAATAATTTCGACTTGAGTCTTTTGTACAAAGAAATATTACAAAATTAATACACTTAGCCTTTTATACAAGTCAAAGGTTTTTTTTAATTAATACTAACAAATATCTAAAAATCACTTTTTTTTGACTGAGGCCCTATATACTGGGCACCATAGAATTAAGAACACTTAAATAAAAACATTTTTTTATATATGTAATGGACGAAGTCCAAAGTCTAGCCAATTCGCGAAATGGCTGACCACTTTGAGATGTGCCTGACAATCAATGGCCATTTCATGAATTATCCATGAGAAAGTGGCCAAAGCTAAAAGTTTTGTGGGTCTGGATCATGCAGTCATGGGAGTTGATTATACCAGTTCTAAGTCATATTATTACCACTGTGAAAATCTCTATAGTTTAATCAAAGTAGAAAAAATCACTTCAAACTCAAAGAGAAAAGGATAATTCATCTTGGACAATTAAAAAACTGGCTATTGATTGCTGGGTGTATTGCGAATTGGCTGATAAAAGCCTAAAGTAGTTGTAAATTCTCTATTATTTCAGGCTTTAGCCAAATGACTTTGCCAATGCTAGAAATGGCCAGCTATTTCGCAAATTGGCCAACTCTGGACTCTGGCCATAACATATACATTGTAAAAGTAAAAACTATACAAGCATAAATACATCATTTCACTCTAAACCTTTTGCGGCTAGTGCAACTAAAGTCAAAATTAAACACAAATATGACTTTCATGGAGTTGCTTTCTCCTTCTTTAAAAATTCCTCCTATGTTAAATCATTTTGACATTCCTTGAGCATCAAGATACTGATTTTTGTTAAATAATGTCCTGTTTGATAGTCTAAGTTAAGCTCTCTTCAGCAAGGTCATATTATGTTGTTGTTGCTAAGCACCCTGGACTAGAAAATTCTAGACCAGGTCCATGAGGCTCTGTCGTGTGAGTAAGAAAGAGGGAGGCAGCAGTATCCTGATCTTCTGAAAGATTGCTGACAGGAATACCTAAACAGTCCACAATGTGGGAAGGATTCGCAGGAGCAAGGGAGAAAGACCTTTGTAGAGTTTTTGAAGCCCATACTTTTTGTATGAATATGAACCACAACAGACTGTATTAGTCTCGGACCTCTAAAGAGTAAGGCCAGACCAGGGCACTTGGCCAGATACCAGTGATGAGCAGGAGGCTCTCTCAACACAAGGTCATATTAACCCTTTAACTGGTCAATTTTTTTACTAGAAATGTTGCCAAAAAAGGCATATTTTTTTGGTTGCCTATAATTAAACACCATACTTAACAGAATAAGAAAACGAAAGAATTTTTTACTAAATTTCACTTTTAATGCTTTTACACTATTTTTAATTTAAAATTTTTGTAAGTAATGTAGTTGTAACACAAAACCCCTCAAATGTTAGCTTTTTGCAAGAAAACTCTGCATGCAATGAAGAATGTTTAACAGATCTTGCAAAAATTTCTTTCATACTTACTATAAAATTTGAAGTTTACATTTTTGCAAATTGTTCAAAAGTCTTTTATGTGGTACAATTTGAAGTATGGTGTAATACAAACTCCTACGTCACAATCAGGGCAGAAATAATGATCTGAAGAATAATCCAGATTATTAGAAGACAGTTCCGAATCTGAATCAGAATTCAGTCCATCATCTAACAGGAAAGCATTTTCATAATTTTTTTCATCCATAATTTATAAAAAATGTAGTGGTTTGAATTCACAAGCGTTGCAAGTAGTAGAACAAAAATTCATGTGCTTCCGTTTAATAAAGAAAAACCAGGTGATAAGAATTTAAATGAAATGGACAAGCTACGACATCTGTTAAAAATATTTGTAGTATGTATTATAAGTTAGTAAATATTTGTAGTTTACTAGACTTTGTATTAGTATTAGTCTTTACAAACTAAAAATACGTGCAAACCAAAATACCCATACGCTGTACGGGCAAATCGGTTGGGGCCAGGTGTGAGTAGCCCATACGCTGTACAGGCAAACTGGTTAAGGGGTTAACTTAGTAAAAATGCAACTTATCTTCCAATCAAGAGTTCACTACAGGTCTGCTTTAGAAAGAAAAAATTAACAGATAGGAACTTACGGGTGTAATACAGTTACTGTCAAAGTGCTCCTCTTTCGGTTTTTCAGGGGGTAAGGTTGCACCTTTACAAAGCAGTTCATCCCGCAAACGTGATATCAAGTCAACTTTTTCAACAGTTTCCTTAGAAGCACGGAATCTTCGGGATCTTTGCTGATTCATCTTCGCTCTGGGAGCCTAAATGGAAAAAGATTTTTTAGACTGTTAGCTCCTTAACAATATAAAAATTAACAGTCATGTAGTCATTTTCATTGTTCATACTCAAACAGATTTTTTTTTCCTATGAATTTTCCAAATTTTTATGCATTGAATTATAGTTCAACAATATACAATTAATAACAGCAGATAGTTATTTTCCATACTAAATGACTAAGGACTTACAATTCTGAATAACTTAACTAGGAAAACAAAATATTTGGCATACCCAGTGCCAGGTCTCTTCTGGGTTGAGGTTGATTATGCCTGTAGAATGATTCGATTAACCCCCTGGCAGGGGGTGGAAACATAAATTCTAGATTTTCAACAGAACTGATGAATTTTCTAGACAAATTCCCTGCACAAATTTCCTAAAACTATATTTTTTGCTTTAAACAAGGGAGATTATAGTCGAAAGATTTCCTATATTGTGAAGCATACCACACTAAAGTCACAACTAAAACTCGGCATAGTAATTACAGCATTTACTAGGGAATATTGAATCATAATTATATTACGATTTTATCCTATACAAATATGAGTGAGAGGTTATATTTAATATTTATTTCCTTCAGTTACCAAAATTTGGTAAGAAATTGATGATAAGCATGACTTCCTCAAACAATGAAATCTTTTTAATTTCAAGACTATAATCTTCATGATCATAGATTTTCATTAACATTTTAGATATTTAAAATATTTTACACTGTGCAAACTGTGTAAATTAAATCAAGTATAAAGAAAGTTTTTAACACCAGTTAATTTCTCTTACGAGAGAAACTTTGAGAGTGACTAACTTAACTAATAACACAGTTGGCTCTCTGTTTAACGACTTTCAAGGGACCGTGAAAAATCGTCCTTAAGTAGAGATCGCCCTTAAACAGAATTGGTGAAAAAATAACATTTCCCATACCGTCAGAGGGGCTGGGACTGGGAAATATCGTCTTTAAATAGAGATCGTCATTAAGTAGAGAGTCGTTAAACAGAGAGCCAACTGTATTTCAAACTGATTTAAAGCCACAGAACATAAATGGCAATAGAAAACATAATGATAATAGAAAACATAAATGATACAATTAAAAATGCAACCAGGTCAAATCAATAACTGCATTTTAGTTGAAAAAAATTCACATCAGTTAATACAAAAGCAAACCAATTTTTCTTACCTATAAAAATGATATACACAACTACCAATATTTAAAAATAAACCATCAGATAAATTTTGCATTTACACTATACACTCTAAACTGACTTTTTTTTATAGCTTTATTTAGAATTAAAAATATATATTAAGGTATCTCTCTATATTAAAATGGCATTTTTGGAGCAAAATTTCAAATTTTTTTGTATTGTTCTACTTCAAAGGCCAATCTTTTAGGATTCCAAAAATGCTCTACATTTATTTATACGATCACTGGATGAGAATTTATGGCTAATTTAATAAACCCAAAGCAATATTAAAACACCAAAAGTATCATCTTTATATGTGTTTTCCAAAAAATTCAGATTTCAGTTACTTTAGTAAACAAGAAAGCTAATAATTTAAAAAGTTTTCAATATGTTTTAATAAAACTTTGCAATAGTACTTTACATATTACTATGTTTTGACCTAAAAGCTAAGCTGTATGTGTTAATCAAATCATTCTACAGGCATAATCAACTTCCCACCAGAAGAGACCTGGCACTGGTTTTACGACCTGTTTCTCGGTTATCTTCTCTTCGGAGGAAGGCAATACCTGCACTTAAAAAAATCATAATTTTTTTTTTTACAAAATCACTATGTTTTATTTACTTATTTTGGTATATTTCAGTGATTTTTGGAAATACTGTAAAACTTTTACTTCTGAACACAGGTAAGTGTCACATTAGTAAATAGTATAAAGGAAATTTAAATATATTGAGTTGAATGGAGTGTAGAGTCTTTGGAATAAGCACTCCATTGTACTAAGAATTGATAAAAAAATTTCAAAATGTTATGAAATCTTTACTAAAATTATACTTAGTTTCGTGATTTTATATCCTATTTGAACTAAAAATATATGTATTTAATCAGTTCTGTATATTTGTGGGGTAAAAAATTCTCTGAACATAGGCAGATACCTTAACCATTTAGTGGTCACGCTCATGTACAAAGTGCAACATTTTTATAATTTTGAATGGTTTGTTTTTACATGTAAGGTTTGAATGTTCAAAGCAATTTCTATTTATGGCTACACCCTTTCTAACGCAAGTCTCATTTTCTGACCCTTGTATTCCTTTCCGTTCATTGTTAGTCGTGATTTTACCGTGGCAAACCAGCGATTACAATACCACCAAATCAGGAGTTGATGTAGTCGATCCAATGCGCAGCTATTACACGGTATACTGCATATCATGAAGATGGACTCTCTCATTGTTTTTTAGGTTTTGGGACATAATAGGAATCGCAAGTTGGCCCTAGATCCAATAAACCAGACAGTTTTGAAATAAGGAGATTGTATCTGCATTCTTTGGCCTCTAATTATAAATATATCTCAATATTATCAACATTTTATATTTTGTCATAAAACACAGAATTATTATTTTCAATTTGAAAAAAAGTTTATCACTAAAGGAATACTCAAGGTTGAAAGCGATGTTGCACTTTGTGCTATGCACGCCTGCTGATGTTCCAAAAATTGGCGTGCCCAACTGAAGGGTTAAAGCAATTTAAACGAAAAATAAGTATTTATGAAATAACAATAAAGATCATAATACACATCAATTTGTGCAATAGCTGTCAATCAATGTAGATAAAAAGCCCCTTTGCTTTTGACTGAAGGGGCTTTTTCTTGTGTTACCATAAACCAATGCTATTTTTAAAGTATTTTAGATAAACAGACAAATATAAAACTCTTATCATAGCAAGAACTCAAAGCATGATTGAAAGTACATTTACAGAAATCTCAACACATACAATTTATAAATGCATGTATTACACAAATATCTTGGTGATGAACTTAATTTTAAAGCAGATTTCATACAACTTAACTTAATCAAAAGCATAAAAAAAGAACAAAGCATAAACACATTATAGACAAAAAAGAAAATGCCAAAAATGTATGCCAGATGAATGAATATATTTATTCAAATTTTTAATAAAATTTGCACTATTTATAATGAATGTTTTAAAAAATACACATTTATCTTGTTACTGAATCAAATTTAAAAGCTGAAATATCTTTATAATGAATTCAAAAGAATTTTAAAATCTTTGTATTGACATTATAATGTAAAATGCAAGCACAACATGATTCTAGCAAGTCAGCAGAGATATACAAGTAATATAACTCACCACTCCATCGATAGCCATGTAAAGAAGTCTACGAGGCCTAACAATACTAAATATGCGATCAATATATTCAAAAATAGCAATCATCATTTCCTCTTCATCCTTTGGAGCAGGTCTATAAACAGATAACATAATAAAATTAGCTAAATGTTCATAACAAGTACTATAACAAAAGAAATCTGAAGTATATCCAAGAAAAGCAAAGCAAAAATTCAATAATGTAACACAGTTAGATAAATAGTTAACTACTTTAAAGATAAAAAAAAAAGCAATCTGTATTTGAAAGAAGAAGGGTTATGTTAGAGGGGGGGATATATATATACATATAGCTCCTACTCCTTTACATTTTATATAATATGTTTAACTGTTAGATAACCACAATGTGATTAAATTAAAAGTATTATTCCATTTAATTGAATGAATTGATTTGGAGTTCATGTGCACAAGGCCCAACTACCTAGTCGAATGCCTATTCTGCTGTTTCCCGGATATCATCATTAAGTGTTGACTATAGATTCAGAATTTTATATATATATATATATATATATATATATATATATATATATATATATATATATAAAACAGTTCCGTAACTGACTGACAGATAACATACAGACCAAACCGCTGGACCTACAGGGCTGAAATTTTGCAAAGTGATTCTTCTTATAGTGTAGGGGTGCACTAAGAAAGATTTTTCAAAAATTATTCTTAGATTTTTTTAAAATTAAATTTTTAAGCTGTTTTTGTAACATTGTTTAAAGTTTGCATTTAATATAATAATCTGAGGGTTATAAAATTTATATCACGAGAAATATAAAAATTCCTGTAAAATGAAAATTTTTTCGAATCTTGACCTCCATTTTCTGATTTTTGGTGAATTTTTAAAGATTAATTTTTAGAATTTAATATATTGATCCTGTGGTTTCTTTTCATTTTGTGATACTTAAAATTAATTTCGTGTCGTGTGCGTAACAGCAAAATAAATTGAGAAAAAAAATATTTAAATACGGTAAAGGATAAAATTTAACCACTAGATTAATTGAGATGGAATTTTTTAAAGAATTTAATTCAAATTAGTAAGTTTTATAGGTATTAAACATACAAATTTATTGCATACATTGACCATTGTATTTAATTTGAATATTTTCTTCTACATTATTTTATCTATAAAAATATTCGTTACAATTTGTTTATAAATATATTTTTTTGTTTTCTTTTGCCATCAATTGTACACATTGACTGTTGTATTTAATTTGAATGTACTCCGAAGCATGGGTATTTAGCTAGTATACATATATATATATGTAAATTTTACAAAAAAAATTACACTCACACACACTTGCTTTAAATAAGTCTGCTGATAAAATCAGCTAACACATTTAATCGAAAATCCATTTACTTCATGTTAATCTTCTGTTTGCAAAAATTTATAAATTGCAGCTACAGTAATTGACAAGTGTAAGGAGTTTTCAAGGATAGAACAATGAAAATATACAAAATATTTAATAAACAAGAGAAATAAATCATCTTATTTTCATAATAAAGAGAACTTCAGCCACTTACTTGTTTTCAGGATGACAGCATGGATGGATAATTCCATTCATGTCTAAGTAAAGGTTATCAAATTCTACATCATTTGGATTTTCCTTGGAGCTATCAACAGGAATTTTCACTCCACTCACAATCTTAGGCTGAAAAAATATCAAGAAAAAGCAAACAATTAAATTGCTTTTAAACTACACATTAGGAAAAAAAAAACACAGTAATCATGCAAAACATTTTTGTCTTATAGCAATCTATATTACACTAAACTCAGAATAAGTTTGTCTGAAATTCAATAGAACAAAATCAGTTTTATAGAAAATGTTCAACTTTCACAGAATACAGTACCCCAAATAATATAAGAGTAAAAAAGTCATAGGTTGTTTAGTGTAGTATTAACACAACAAAAAATTTATATTTGATAGACAACAATGAAAGAAAGACCACATGTAAATCTATTTTTGCTTAAAAACATATATATGTAACACTTTATGACATGAAGATAAATAAATGAGACAATACATTCTGAATTTCTGGGAAAATTTTACCCTTAGAATCTTTCAAGCTATAGTATGATTTTAAAACGTTCAATAAAATATACTTATTGTACAGAAAAAGAGGTATCATATTACAATGTAAATTTAAAACTGATAATTCATAATGAGAGGAAAGTGCAACAAGTTTAGTGTTTATTATATACACTAAACTCCTATCTATTCATGGACCCATCTCCATAAACTCCCCGCTCAAAAAAAAAAAAAAAAAAAAAAAGTTGGGGGGGGGGGGGGGGTAAAAAAAAAAGCACAAATTGCTCTTGTCCATAAGATTGTCAATATTGCTGGTAAATATAGGAATATAAAAAAAAATTAAATGTATGCAAGTTTTAGTACTTTTATTACTATATTTAATCCATCTAAAGCCTTCAACTAGTGCATATTTTAAAACAGCGGTTCTCAACCTGGGGGGCGTAGAAGAATTTCAAGGGAGGCGTGATTAAAAAAGTAAAACTAACTGTAATTTACTGTACTCAATTTTGCGGTCACAATGTAATCATAACATATTTTCGACATACGAACACGAATACGATAATTGTCGTAATTGTAAAAACACTATAATTGTCGCACATCTGGACGTTGAAAGTGACCTGAGGTATGCTTTGTAACAGTTACAACCTAATATTCAAAAACTTGTCAAGGACAAACATTGTGAGCCCTCTCATTAATGTTGTGAAAGTGACTTTTATTACATGCCAACCTCATCTAGATCCTTGATTACCTCAAATATATTTGATCTGTATTTAATTCTTTGATTTCATATGTTCTAATAATGATATGGTCCAAATTAAGATATGTGTAGTAATATTAAATTTTTTGTATGAAATTATCAATTCTATATTTTCATTTAATAACCGGCTTCAGTTTCAAATTCCGATCGTACTACATGCATTGACCACATATGGTTGTAGTGGGGGAGGGGGAGGCGTGACCTCACATCACTGTTCAAAGGGGGGCGCAGAGCCTGAAATGTTGAGAACCCCTGTTTTAAAATATACAGGTTGAATTTTGGGATAATTTGGGTTTGAGGTTTTCCATGTCTAATTATGCTCTACTTAGCATGGATGATTAGTTCAAAGTTCTGTGTTAGTGGATCACAGCATTCTATACAGATTGTCATGTCAGTATTAGACATAAAACATAAATGGTAATTGGATATCATAGTCTGCACATATTCTACATTTCATTGCAAGCATCCTGCCCACTTCAAAACATAGAAAACTAAAAATTTATAGATACAGTTTCAATGCATTATTAAAATATAGGGAATATTACTATGAAAGTTGGCTGCAGATAAATGTATCTGACTATATCCCCATAATCTGTTCAGTCTCTAACCAATACAGTGACTATTTCAAATTCTCTCATTGGGAAAAAAGGTGGATGGGATTAAGAACATTTACCAATTATGAGTTACTATTTCATTTCAGGGATATAAGTCATGCTGGAATACATGATGTAATGATGTATAAAGGTTGAAAAAATTCTAATTCAACAGATATACCACGTAATTAAACAAATAGGATATGAGAATCTTGTCCTTACTGAATAAGTTTTAACCTAACATGTTTACTTCTATTATTTTTTTTTTACTAGATCAAGTTTTGAGCAGTTGAGTGTTCAAAAATCCTACATAGTATGAGAAGAAAATACAGATGATAAAATGAGAAAATTATTTGTTATTTATTTCAATAACACTGATAATTACCTTACCCCAATTCCTATAAACTACAAGTTAATGTAGTTTAGGACATCTTACCACTAAAATTTACAAACAGTGACCTCAAAAGTGATTTGAAGCTGAAAACTACAAGCCCGAATTCCACTCTGATAATGTTACTAGTGATGAGGAAAAATAATACTGTACAAAAGTTACAACACCAAAATCTAAAAACTCACAATTTGGGGAACTGCTAGTCTTAGAATTAAAACACCTGTTGAAATAAAATATGGCAACCTCACAATCATTATACTACATATCACCTTTTCAACTATATCGTGACTTTATTTTTAAGAGAAATATAAACTAGTCAGTGATAGTTCTATATCAATTTCAAAACCTAGATTTAATGTAAGAAAATTTCCCACATAAAAATTACATCTACTATACAAAGTTCAGTGATGAATCATAAATAAATCAGCATCATACTAGAGAACTATTAGAATAAGAAAATGGGTTTACTTTTTCCTCAATGCAGTGAACAACTATTGAGGGATACTTTCGACTTAACCATCGGAAGAATGCCGGAACTCCCATTCTCACTGATGTATTTCTAAATTTCTGAAAATTTTGTTCTTAAATGAATCTGTAACAAAATAAGTATGTTTACTTATCACCAATAAAAATAATTACAATCATGAAACATGTAAAAATAGAAATTAGCAAACATATAATTGTACATGTGCTTCTTAATTTAAAACAAATTTTACCACAATTTAGAGCACGAAGACAACAAAATTAATAATATGGCAAAAAAAGATCTTATCACGATAAAATTTTAGTCCCAAGGATAAGTTAATATAAAAAGCTATAAGTTACCAATTATGAGCCAGATTTTAGAGCCTTCGTTGATCATAGAACGAGCCAAACATCAACATACAGACAGTAAAGTGTTGCCAACATTCAGATAGTAAATTTACATGCGTCTCAATTCCATAATATGCACGCATGCGCAATTCAGTCCCAGAATATGCGGGAAAAAAAACGAATGCGCAGGGACTTGATCGAAGGGAACTGTTCATCGAAGAAAGTTAAGGGGTCATCGTTCATGTGCAAAATGCATCGTTTTCTGTAAACAGAAGATGCGCGAGCGTCTCTCACTGAATAGATGAAATTCGTAGGGTATGGGGAGTAACATTTGGCGAATATTCATGAATATTTCTCGATATGTGTAATTTGCCTGTTCCTGCGTACGTCATATTGTGGCATAATATTGAGATTTTATATAATTTTTCATTGAATATAAAATTTAATGTTATAAATTTCACTTTTAAGTTAAACTTTAGAATTATTTTTTAAAGCTTTAAGTGTAAAAAAAATATTTTTTTCTTATTTTAAGAAATAAGATTTTAAGTATATTTCTCATTTAAAAAAAAAAAAAAACCATTTATACTAACAAGAAAGAAAAAAAAAGAGTTTACAAGAAGAATTTTACAATTAATATGCAATGCAAATATAATTATTTCTATGACAGAAAAACTTATTGCAAAAAACATTCACCATATAAATCACTTATTACATCCAAACAGGACTTTCTTGCGTGCCTATACACGTGCTTTTACACGTGCTAGCGCTCTACTGCCAACTTCGCTTTTTGCTGGCACGTAACCCAGTTACGTTTAGTCTAGAGATGCCAAAAACGAGTATTTTTCAGTAACAGGTACAATCGATCCAGTTCCAAAAAAATACCTGTTACAAATACCTGTTACAAAATACCTGTTACTCTAACCTCGTCTTCCAGTTTTATTCCCGTCGCCCTCTCTCCCTTCCGTACTCATTTACCGATGTCTCACCCTGTACCTGTTACCGCTTTGCCTAGTGCCTAGTCTGAACCAGCTGTAATAATATAATGAATAATCAGTTTATTTTATGAAATCTGTATACCTATTGTACAATAAATACATATATACCAAGTCGTTTTTTCTAAAAAATATTTATGTTTTGCTAATGTTAATCTTGTTTGCTATAAAATAATTTTTTTTTCATAAGACGTTTTTATTATCATCAACAAATTCACAAAATCCTGACAAGGGAGCAGATACAATTTTTCACCTGTCATAAAACACAAAAATGATTACCAATAATATAATGAATAATCAGTTAGTTTTATAAAATCTGCATACCTATTGTACAACAAGCACATATATACCAAGTTGTTTTTTCTAAAAAATATTTATATTTTGCTAATGTTAATCTTGTTTGCTATAAAATAATTTTTTTTTCATAAGACGTTTTTATTATCATCAACAATTTAATTCACAAAATCCTGACAAGTGAGCAGATACAATTTTTTCACCTGTCATAAAACACATAAATGATTACCAATAATAGAATGAATAATCAGTGAATTATATCAACAACATTAACCCAAAAAATGTTTTTTCATTTCAAAAGCAATGAAAGTAAATATTTTTATAAAGGTATTTGAGTATATTACTATTTAATAATAGTCATGAAATAAAATGAAGAAGAAAGTAAGAATATGTCCAACGAAATTCAGATCAACTGTGAATTTTATTGGAAAATAATGATTATAAACGAACGTGAAAATGTTTAGGTAAGCGAATATTTCCTAAGGTCACAAGACAAGTAGAAATACTCGTCTATTTGTTTTGTATGCTCCCGACGACCCTTCCTACGTACTACGTAGTACGTAGAAGTTTAAACTATAAACGAGTGTGGAAATACTCGTTTAGGCAAGGGAGTATTTTCTGGTAACAGGTACGAAAAAATACGCGTATACTTATTTCGTCCCCGCTCCCCGCCTAGGCAAGGGAGTATTTTCTGGTAACAAGTACTGAAAATACGCGTATACTTATTTCGTCCCCTCTCCCCGCCTGGCGGGAGTATTCTATCGTTTGACACGTACGCCGTACTAGGGAGTATTTGCTGGTAACAGGTACGGGAAAATACGCGTTTACTTATTTCGTCCCCGCTCCCCGCTTGGCGGCCATATTCTGTTCGCCGGGAGTACTCTATTGTTTGACACGTACGCCGTACCTGTTACTTTTGAAAATCGGTAACAGGGCCAAAGTTCAGTTAGGACATACCTGTTACAAAGTAACAGGTCCAGTATTTCCGTTCCATCCCTAGTTTAGTCGGGTTATTCTGTGGGGTTATTTATAGCTTGCTCATGAGCGACCGGGCTGATGTAGCTGGGCCGTCGAGCGCAGTGGCGTAGCGAGAGGGGGGCAAGGGGGTCTATCATGCCCCGGGCGCCAAATGGTACCTAAGACCATTGGACCCTTTGGTCCCCAAGACAATGAGGGGCGCCAAAAAGGTATCGTGCCCCGGGCGCCAGTTATGCTCGCTACGCCACTGGTCGGGCGTAAGTCCTGCTGGCCGCTTTTACTGAACTTCGGATTCTGACTCGGAGGATGATGTCTCGATAGTTTCAAACTGGACTTTCCTTTTTTTTTGGCAAGTGATACTGATAATGACAAAACTGAACCATCTGGGAACTACATGAAAACCATTTTCCTTTATAGCAGTTAACGTTGTTTTTATGGGTGACAGTATGATAGTTACAAACAGTCATAATGTCATTCTACATACTTCAAATAAAAATAGCCAAAAAAGTACTTAATACAAATACAGCCTTTTATTTTCCATAGCAATGTACAGTATAAGCACTCATTTAGCTTAGATATATATTAAAATTTATTTTAAACTAAAACATAATTATAAAAATACTTAAATACTGAATAATTCATCAAGAGCTACAACATGATCTTATTTTACTGCTTTTGTTTATTTCAGAACAGCATAACAGAGATCTTAAGAGGTAGACAAATATGTGCAATATAATTTGAGAATACAAAGAATATATATAAGTCATGAATTTTCTAAAGTATTTATTATTCAGATTCCAACACTAAAGCGACAATAATAGAAAGGCACTATTCGTATCCCTTAAAATCCTTCTCATCACACACATTGGACAGCACACATTTTTTAAGGACATTTCATCAACTGCAGTAGCCATGTTCTAGAAACGATGACAGTGCACATTTGGGATTTACATTTCTGATTTTATTTTCAAAATTTTCTAACTTCCGATCAAAATTCAAATTACCCAGCATTTCCAGGGTTTATATTCTTTTTGTGAAATCAAAAATAAGGAGTTTTTATGGACCTTAAAAATAACTGAAAATATGGATAAATTTAATTGTTTTTAAGAGACAATTCTTCATATCCATTGATCAGAACTTCATAAGATCATCTTCATCAGTATAGAACTGTTTACAAGAAACAAATAATCTATTTAACATTATTTTTAGCAATTTTGTTGATTTCATTTTGCAAAAATATGGTCTAAAAGATGTATCTTTTTCGTTGCAAGCAGAAGTTTGTAAAAATTTAAGCACATAAGGAAAAAAAAATATGACTTCATTAAATTTGAAATATAAAGTTATAAGACTTTTATAGTTTCAGTAGAAATGATGTAATCTATTAAAACGTTAAAATATGAATTTTGTAGTTTATTAGAAAAAACTTGGAAATAAATTCCATAATCAGGAACAAATTACCTTTTTTGGATTTCATCAAATCAATTGGTGTTAATAAATTATAAACAAAAGTTATAGCCTTTACAAGGAATGTTGAGAAAAAAATTTTTTAATAGTAAATACACTCATTCCATCAGTAATTCCTGACAATAGTTAATTATTATGCAGAGGAACCAGCTAGTAAGGATTCCTCTTACTAGCAGGTTTTTACTGTAGTGTTTTATTTTCTAAGATTGTTATGATGATTTTATAACATGCAAGGATGTTTCATGTAATGAAAACCAAAAACATTTTAAAAACCTTTGTCATGGTATATGAATATCGTAAACTATTTTAAAAAAAGAAAGACTTTACAGCAATAAATCCATCCATAAGAAATTGATCAATACATAGCAGCAATTAATAAATAAGAAAGAATTTACCTAATTGTTTTCTCTCAAATTAATCAGAAGTAAGTAATGTTTAAAAAGATTAATTTTGCATTTAAAGTAGTGATAAAATATATAGCTTTATTATTGTAAATATACTCTATGAATTGATGTAAAAATAATTAATATTACAGTAAAATTACGTTAAAAAGTCAAGTTAAAAATATTATAATGATATGGAGTTTATGGTGTAAAAAACTATGGCATTAAAAAACTATATTCAAATTTATTCCTTTTCCCATGTTGCATTTGCCTACTTCTAGCAAATATTCCATGACATCCCATGAAAAATCTGTATAGCAGGTTCCACTGTACACCTAATTCTGTTTTTGCACAAATCTTTTTTACATGAATTTGAAAAAAACAAATTCAAAAAAATATTTCATTCCCTTTTCATGCAAGTCATTTTGATTTAAGATGAGCAGTCCAATCCAATTTCCATAGCAAATATTCCATAACATCCCATGAAAAATCTGTATAGCAGGTTCCACTATATACAGATTTTTCATAGGACTAGTAAATGCACAATTTTAGAAGCTCAATATTTTTTAATATTCATAGTAATAATTATAGTTTAATTAGCTCACCTGAAATAATCTGGATTTACAGTGTGTGTAAAAATTTTAAGGACAGCAAGGAATAATAAAAATTTTAATAAATTTAAGATGAAATAATTGAAATGGAAATTTAATGTTGATTATAAAGTTGAAATACTAATATAAAAGTCAACAAAATGTATCTGCGAGCTTTTTATTGCGAAAAAATAATAATTATGTAAAGAAATGCTATTTTTGCCCGTGTAAAAACTTTCAGGACACCACTATTTTTTTTATCGAAATGTTACATAAAACTATTATTGATTTGTACTTTAAAAACTCTTGTGTATAGTGATTTTTCTAATGTTTTCTATTAAGAGTTTTGTTAATTTTATAATAAAGTCAAAAGCAAGGAAAACTGACTGAATATGAAAAAAGTGTTGAATCTTTTGCATTGTCAGGAATGAGTTGTCAGTCTATTGCAAAAAAGATAGGAAGATCTAAACCAATCATAAACAATTTTTTAAGGTTAAAAGACTAGTATGGAAAAAAAAACTCCGCTGGAGGCAGACCAAAAGCCTTGTCACTCGGAGATGAAAGGAGGGTTTTAAAGTTAGCATCAACTGGAAAATACTCAAGTAAAGTAATTTTACGAACAACTGGGTTCAATGTGTGTAAGAAAACAATTTGTAATACAATTACTCCATGTGGGAATTTCCAATACACAGCAAAATTGTGTAAACTCTATTTATTGACTAGACACAAAACCTAGCATTTAGAGTTTGCAAGTCAAGTGATGACTTGGGACGACAAATGACTGTAGGTTTTCTCCAATGAAAAAAAAATATGGAATGGAGATGATTCTGATGGTTTGAAGTATTATTGGCATGATTTGAGAAAGGAAAAAGAAATCATCTCAGACCGTCAATTAGGTGGCAGATCCATTATGACATGGGGCTGCTTTCCGTTTAACGGTATGGGGTCACTTGCATTTCTTTTAGGAAAGGTTAATTTAAAGGCATATCTAAAAACTCTTTCAGACCTTCTTTCACCTGTTGCAACACTTCTGGCAGGGGAAAAATGGATTTATCAGCAAAATAATGCGCCTATCCACACAAGCTGTAAGACAAAACTCTAGTTCCAGAAGAAAAATACTGAAGTTTTACAATGGCCATCCAGAAGTCCTGATCTAAACCCTATCGAGAAATTGTGGGGAGATCTAGAAAGACGAGTTTACAAAAATCGAAGGCATTTTTCCCCAGCTTCAGAACTTACATCTACGACTGAAGATCAGTGGTACAAAACCAGCCCCAAACTGTGCCAAAAATTAATAATGTCCATGAAAGATAGAATATTTGCGGTCATTAAAAGCAGTGGTGGATGCACAACATATTAAGTATTTGTTTCTTCAATACTGTATTGTGTTTATTTTCCTGTCCTTAAAGTTTTTGCATAGATGGAAATAGTGTTTTCTTGTATAATTATTTTATTTTCATAATGAAATACTTACAGATAAATTTTGTTGACTTTTTTATTAGCTTTTCAACTTTATAATGCACATTATAATATACTTTTTTTCATCTGATTTGAAATTTATCAAAAAAATTTAATTTTTTGCTGTCCTTAAAGTTTTTACACACACTGTACTTGTTTTGTATATTTTAAACTTAAGATAATATTATAGTAGCGATACTGATTATATTCTTATACTGATTATATTCTTGATTATAACTATGCAATTTTACAATAAACATGCCAACTATATATATTTGGTTCATTATCCCATATTATATGAAAAAAAGCTTTTGAACTTTATCTAATAAGTTAATTTATATAAAAGGAAAAGTTCTGCACAGGCATTCCTGAATTTGTTACCTTTATACGTTTATCATACTATTGAATAAAGGTTCATTTAACATTAAATGACCAAATTTTGCAGCTTCCATAAAGGCAATTACAACAGTTCTTTTTTTTTTTTAAACACTAAAAAAAGATCTTTTTTTTCAATTCCCACTATTAGTTCACACTCTCTCTATATATATCTTGTTCAAATTTTCAATCGTTAATAAAAGTACTTTTTATTCATCCACTCAAGTTCAAATACATTTTTTTAAACTTGTAGTGGATGACACTTGATGTTAATACAGTTTTTTCAAATATTAATTCATTAATTAAATTTAATTAATCAATTTTAGTTTTAGACCTAGAGCGTCTCTTGCTCTTGAATAGTAATTTCCCTCTTGTTACTGTGTAAACGGTAGCACTGCGGTATCGCAGGCTTCTCCCGTCCTGTAGGTTGCGAGATCGAATCCCCAACCTGACAAACTTTTTCTCTCTCTTTCCCCCCCTCCTAATCTCGCACAGTAGGCAAGGTTCTGGCAGGCAATCCTTTTTTTCAATTCCTACTATTAGTTCACACTCAAATTTTTCTTTGTTGACCTAAGTAGGAATTGACTTAAAAAATTTTTTTTTTATATATTACTTGTTATGTCTGTTATCATTCCCATTTTGTATGCTTCAAAATGATAAGATTTCAGAGGGATTAAATTTTTTTTAATATATTTTCTCATATAATGACATTTTCATGCATATTACATGAATAAATTTCAAATATGTTTCCATTATAAAAATTATATATAAATTTTTATACTCTAAGTTACATGCAATAGAATATAATTTTATCAATTTTTTTATGTATGATTCTTTAGAGTAAATGTGAAGTGACACTCATTAATTAAGTGTCACTTCCCATTTACCCTAAAGCTTTTACTGTAATTACTCACATTTACTTTAAAGCTGACTGTCTGAAATATGAAAGAAACATACTCTGCAAAAGCTATTTTTTAATCATCATTTTGAGATAAATTATTTTAATCAGCAAGTATTAATAAAAAACAGAAAAGAAAAAAATATTGTATTTATTTACAGTTTTATTTCTTATTGAGCACATGAGGCCTCAAATGACATATCATACATAAAACAATTAAAATAAAAGTTCATTGTAATAACTTTTATGGAAGAATATCTGCAACAATACTGAGCTAGTTTCTATCTTTTTTTTTTCACTAAGCATTAGATAACAATAAAAAAATAATACATCAAAAATTAGTCAGTGTATCAATTTTTTTCAATTAAATTATAATACAACCCACATGTTGATAATTTTTTTAATATGCATATCAATTTTTTTTTAAACTATAGCTGGAACGTAAGTTTTTGGTACGTTATAAATGGAGAAGACATATTGATCAGTTCAATTCTAAATTTCTCTATTCGGAATAACAAAAGGTAGGTTAATTGATTTTCAAATAAGCGTTAACTTAAAGAAATTAAAAATATCTTGTAAACATAATGAAATGCAAGACATTGATTGAAAAAACAACCTAACCTGTGCTCCTCTACCTGTAAAAACAAACAAATAAAAATGTTTACAAGCCGTGTTAAAACATTAGCCGTACATAAATTTACCAAATCTTTGCGCGTTTATATTTCTACTAACATTTATGACTCGCTTCATATCAAAACACATCACAAAATTTCCCTCGTTCTTTTAACTGAAATGAAAACATAACTCCTCGCTCCAATTGATTGTCAAATCGCCCTCAACTAGTGATAAACAATGCCCAACTCGCCAAACAAGCGCTAACACTTTGAGGTTACTGTACACATACGACGACAATGATGTGTTAACTACAGCCTGTTTACTAATACTTATTTTCAATATGTACACAGTGCCCCAAATTCAGTTTGTTTCTGACTGAAACTAAGTCCTTACGTATGCGCGCATATTATGATATTGATTTGCACATGCGCGCATATTATGGAATTGAGATGCATGTGTAAATTTTAGTTCACGAGTGCTTAACGATTGTCAGGCCCTGATTTTCCATTAGGCCCAGTAGGCCTGGGCCTAGGGGCCCCCCAAAATTTTTATTTTGAAAGAAAAAATTCCCAATTCAAATTTTTTTAATTTTACCTATTTTTAATAGCAATTTTTTTTATACATCCTTTCAAATTTGATTGTTATGTTCATTATATGAATGTTATAATGTATATAAATGATTATTAAGTTTTTCTGGTTGCATTGTATTAGTGTTTTACTGATGAAGTTAATATATTGTATTGTTGCTTTTTGTTATTTGATAATGTTCTAGGCTTTTACACTTCAAATAGCCAATTCTTAGCAAAGTGGTACTTTCACAATGATTCATAATTATTCTTTTTGTGTGTGTCAGTTTTGGAAATTTTATGCCCACATCAGTGTTAGGGGGCCCCCCATCCCAAGTTGTGCCTATAGTCAAGAATTTTCTAAATCGGGCCCTGACGATTGTAGTTCATTTTAGACGACGCATTTTACATTGAAGTCCATGCGTTATCAGATTGTGACGTACCTTTCACGAGAAAGAACGACTGGCTCCCATGAAAACGTCTATAGGCGAGAACTTTAATTACATTTTACGAAAAAATCAACATTTTATTTATTTATAATTCTCAACAAATGTGTTCCACAGAGATTTTAAGTAGACTCGATAAACCTATTTAAGTTACTAGATAAACCGTTTATCTAGTAAATAACGGTTCTATCTAGTAATAACGGTTTATCTAGTAAATTTTAAGTTACTAGATAAACCGTTAGGTTTCGAGGGAAATCGGCTTTTTCATAGAAAGGGTGAAAATATTTGATACAAAGTTAGCTGACTGTTGTCAGAGTTAAATTATATTCCATATTTGACGACTATCACTGTGTCGAAATAGTTACAAATTTTGACATTAGATGGCGGAACGAGACCGTTTCCATGACTACTCGCTTACGAAAAGCGAGAACAGTTTTTAGTGTTTCAAAAATTAGAAGTCTCTTTTTTCCTGTTTTTTGAAGTCGCTGTTCTTTTCTTCGTATCCTATTCTACATGTAGTCAACATGTCATTTATTCGTACGTCATTAAAAAATACTTAAAAACGCAGTTTACATTCTATTTACTCATGTGTGAAGTATTCATTCAATACGCCATCGGAGTGGGACGCCATTTTCGTCTTTGGAGACAAGAACTAATCGCTCCCATGTTAACGTCTGTTTGATCACGAATAGTAGTTCATATTCAAGTAAGTCTATCAAGTTCAAGTATTCATCTCAAGTAAAACATCTAGGCATTCTTCAAGAAAGACTTCAAAGATTGATATTCAAGAGTTTTAATCCATGTTACAATATTATCAATTTTTTAATACATAAAAGGAAATGAAATTAAATTAAATTCTAAAGATTCATCACGCGTCATGAGCTCGTGATGCCAAGAGTCAAGGTAAAAGTAAAAGATATCAAAAAGTTCACGTGACTCTCTGCCTTTTAACACATCTGGACATGCGCGTGGGAGAAATTCCCAACATTCTCCCTCACCATGAACAGTGGTTCATACAAACTTATATTAAACAAGAATCAATAGCAAACCTAAAAATTATATAAAACATAAACACATAGAAAACATTAAAATGATATATGAATTATGAAATAGGTAAAAGAGCTAGTTTAGAAATGGGACGTTTCAATTCTCCACGATAAGTTTTTAATTTTACAACTCGAACGTTGTTATCAGCACCAGGAAAAAGTTGAATCACTGTGCCCATCTTCCATTTTAAAGGGGGCAGATTATTGTCTTTTAAAAGCACTAAGTCATTTATTTTCAAGTTCGGTTTCGTCTTCAACCACTTGGATCTCTGTTGCAACTGATAAAGGTAGTCCGTGGACCATCATTTCCAAAAACTTTGGAAAATACGTTGTGTTAGCTTCCATCTCTTGATTGGTGGCACGTAGACATTAGTTAGTTCGGGATCAGGTAACGACGTTAGCGCAGTTCCTATAAGGAAGTGCCCTGGTGTAAAAGGGTTCAAGTCATCAGGATCGTTAGAAATCGCAACGATCGGTCTTGAATTTAAGCAAGCTTCAACTTGGGTGATGAGAGTAAAAAACTCTTCGTAAGTCAGAATTTGTTCACCAATTGTTCGTTTTAAGTGTCCTTTAATCTGCTTTACACCTGCTTCCCAAAGGCCACCAAAATGTGGGGCAGCCGGAGGATTGAAGCTCCAACGAATACGTTCTTCCGCAAAATACTGATGGAGACGTTCATCTGAAGAAAGGGTAACCATGATGTTACTCAATTCACGTTCTGCACCTCTAAAATTTGTATCTTGATCAGAGAATATTTGCTGAGGCTTTCCGCGACGTGCGATAAATCGCCTTAAAGATGCCAAAAACGCTTCAGTGGACAGATCACTAACTAGTTCAAAATGTATAGCTTTGGTACAAAACATATATATAAGCACACGTAACATTTGGATGGTCTTATATCTCTTCCTTTGCGTGATTTAACCATGAATGGTCCGGCGAAGTCAATTCCTACCTTAGAGAAAACTCTATCTGGCATCACACGAGCCGACGGAAGATCTGCCATCAACTGAGTACTTAAATTTGGCCTACTTTTGAAACATTTGACACAGTTATGTATAATTTTCTTTATGGCATTTCTAGCATTAACTATCCAGAAATTTTGACGAATGGTCGACATCGTAAGTTGAGTTCCACCATGGAGAGTACTTTCGTGACAATCTTTAATTATTAAATCTGTGATGTGATGTTTCTTTGGAAGTATAATCTGATATTTTTGGCAAATTGTTAGGTTACAGTTTCTTAAACGTCCTCCAACTCGCAGAATTCCATTTTCGATGAAAGGATTCCATGGGAGTATCTTAGATTTTGAACACTTTCCATTTTCTAATGCTTTCAACTCTTCTTTGAATGCATCTTTCTGGACTAGTTTAATAATGGCATTAGTCGCATCGTCAAGTTCAGGAATTGTCAAGAACCCAATGGTTTTATCTGATGATTTACTATTTTTTATAAATCTAAGACACCCTGCCATAACACGCTTTAATTTAGTCCAAGATGAAAATTTAAAAATTATATTGAATTCAGAAGGATCTTGTGTCACTGAACAAACAATGGTTTTACGTCGTTCAACAAAAATATCTGATTCGGCTTGATTTACTTGAGGTGTTGGAAATAACTCAATTACATTACTTTCTTTCATTAAATTTGGCCCTTGCCACCATGAGACATTCGTTAGCAATTCAGATGCCTTGCATCCGCGTGAGAGTATATCAGCAGGATTTTCTGCTCCATGAAAATATTTCCATTGTGAAGGTGGAATGAGATCTTGTATTTCGCATACTCGATTTGCCACAAAAAGTTTCCAATTAGTGGCACTGCCTTTGATCCAATGTAGAGCAATTTGCGAATCACTAAAGCAAAATATATTTTCGATTGGAATTCCAAACAGCTTTATTAAGTAATGTGCTATTCTAGCTGCTATAATGGCTGCCATAAGTTCCAAACGGGGGATAGTTATTTTTTTAAGTGGAGAAACTCTAGTTTTAGACAGTACAAAAGAAGTGGAACGGGTTTTAAGATTTCGAAAATAAGCAACTGCTCCATAACCCTTCAAACTGGCATCACAAAATATTAGAAGTTGAATACTGTCCATGACTATATCTGGTAAGTATGTTCTAGGGATAGAAAATTCTGCTAAGTCTTTAATCTCTGAGCACCACTGAAAGAATTTTTCTTTTAAAGGTTTAGGTAATTCAGTATCCCAGTCAATACCTTGCTCCCACAGTTCCTGTATTAAAAATTTGACTCTAATGACGAAGGGCGATATAAAGCCGACTGAGTCATATATCCTTGCAGCTGTTTGCAACACAGTGCGTTTAGTGATATTGAGATTGTCCAAGTTATCGAGAAGCGAATGTAGATCTAATTTCAAAACATCGTCCTTATTGTTCCATACTATACCCAAAACTTTCAAAATATGATCAGAATTATTTGATTCGCAATCAATATTATTTTGTTTCCAAAGATTTTCCAACATTTGTGAATTAGATTTGAATTTTCTTAGAACCATTCCTGCATCTTTTAGAATTTTTACTGCATTTGAAGATAAAGCAAATGCCTCATCTGCAGAATTTGAGCCATGAAAACGATCGTCAACATATAACGATTTATCTAACACTAGCGGCCGTCCCGACTTTGTCCGGGATGAACAAAATATTATACCAATAAATTTCCAGTTGATATCCAATAAATTGTAAACCTTTTTTACCTTAATAATAACCTAAATAATACCTTCAATTAATTTTACGTTAGTTAATAATTAAAATAAATTTTTTAAAAGAAAAAGGTGGGCCGGAGAACGGCTAGGTTCGAACCGCTAGCGTCAGAACAGAAGCCCACCGCGATACCACCACGCTAAGGATAGTTGAAATCTTCGGAACGAAAAGCAGTAGTAGAACAGTAGCGGAAACAATGGAGATTGTTAGGATTATGCCCCTAACTTTATTTCTACTGATCAGATATACATAATATATAGCTTATGTCCATCTGGAATAATGTACCTTTCAAACAGTGAAAGAATTTTTCAAATAGGTGCAGTGGTTCTGGAGACTACCCTCCACGTACAAAATCGCTCTCTCTTTATATATAAGTATAGATAGCACTACGCTAAGGATCGTTGAAGACTTCGGCACAAAAAGCGGTAGAGGACAGTAGCGGTAACAATGGAGATTGTTAGGATTAAGCCCCTAACTTTATTTCTACTGATCAGATATATATAATATATAGCCTTTGTCCATTTGGAATAATGTACCTTTCAAACAGTGAAATAATTTATCCAATAGGTGCAGTGGTTCTGGAGATTACCCTCCACGTACAAAATCGCTCTCTCTTTATATATAAGTATAGATAGCACCACGCTAAGGATCGTTGAAGACTTCGGCACAAAAAAGCGGTAGAGGACAGTAGCGGTAACAATGGAGATTGTTAGGATTAAGCCCCTAACTTTATTTCTACTGATCAGATATACATAATATATAGCCTATGTCCATCTGGAATAATGTACCTTTCAAACAGTGAAAGAATTTTTCAAATAGGTGCAGTGGTTCTGGAGATTACCCTCCACGTACAAAATCGCTCTCTCTCTTTATATATAAGTATAGATTTCAACAGTTTTTTCATATTCTTATCTTATTTTCTAAGGTAGTATTTTATAGAAGCCGCAAGGAAGAATGGACTGGTAGTGACACCAAAGGTAACTCGTTTCATGCGTAAGACTTTGATATCTGGAATTTTACTATTTGATTCATTGAACCATAGGAACCTTAAAAAATCCCTATCTTCCTCAGCAATCTAGATTTGTAAGAAAGCCTTTTCAATATCTCCAGAAAATGCAATGTGATAAAGTCGAAATTTCAAAATAATATCTAAAATATTAGGGTTTAAATTTGGACCCGATACTAAACAGTCGTTAAGAGATTTTGCATCTTTATCTTTCGACGAAGCGTCGAACACAATTCTTACTTTAGTTGTTGACTTATCCTGTCTTACGACTGGTCTATGTGGCATATAATAAGTGTTACTTTCTTCTAAGTCGCATTCTTCAATTATGCCTAAATCCTTTTGTTCACGAATTATTTTCTCATATTCATGAAATAACCAACCGTTTTTACTTAATTTGCTTTCTAATCCCTGAAGTTTCCTCTTAGCTACATTTAAATTATTATTTAGCTCAATTTTGTTTTCTTTCCATAACAGTTTAGTTTCATAACGTCCGTCAGCAAATTTCAAATTTTCATAAAAATTATTTAAAGTATCTGTTCCAGTCTGATCATCTCCGGACTTTTCCTTCTTCGATTATATTAACTCTTTTTTATTTTTAATCATAAACTGTTCGCAATGAAATTCTACTAACAGCTGCTGTAGTGAATTGTAGCGCACGATTTCTATAAATAGATCACTTCCTGTATAGCACGCATGCGCATTGATTTTCAACATTTCGATTCCCGCGTTAAGTAAATTTTTGTCACTTCGAAAGGGTGCTTCTTACTAAGAGCACATTCTATTTTCATTAAATGTTATTCTTAATATTAATTCTGTTGACTTTCGTTTCTTTTGTCGTTTGATTTAGAAACTTTTAACCACTGAACCTCATGTTGACTACTTCCATTTGGTTCATCGGCACTGGAAGTTTTGATTTGAAATAAATTCATTAGAATAAAACTCAGTTGGCGTTTCCGTTTCGTGGTAGGTTTTGTTAGGTGAGAAATGCTCGTACTTCGGTTGGGAAGACCGACGCCATTGTGATTTCACACACATATATATATATATATATGTCAAGGATTTAGTGGGAATAGAATGATTATTCTAAATTTAAAGGGGACTTAGTAATTAATTTACTGTCGTGGCGTAATTCGCCACTATTCTCATATATTGGTTCGAAATGCATCGAGAGAAATCGGGGGAATTCCCTTTGGTTTTGATTGACATCCGTGGTCACGCCCATGGTTCATCTCCGGTGTATGCGTCACAGAGATCTTGTGAGCATGCGCGATGGCTTTGGATGGCAGAAAAACAATAGCGTTTAATCAGACGGCGGAAAATTCTTGATGGAGATAGTCACGCGTCGCGTGGAAGCTTGATGACTCTTGGATTTAATTTATCAGATTGAATCAGGTAGCTTAAGATTTTGGAAATAAACGATGTTAGATATATTAATTGTAGTTCTTTGCCACCGGCCTTTTAATTCATTGACTGCATAATATCGAATCCACACAGGAGCAAACACGCTGCCTGTCATATATATATATATATATATATATATATATATATATATATATATATATATCCATGTTTAATGGATAATTATCCATGTTACAAATTTTCCCAGTTAGAATAACCTAATTCATTTAAAAAGTCACATTAGTGTCAAGAAGTAATGGTTTAAAAAGTAGTTATAGTGCCGTCGAAAATGTTACACTTTTTCGGCATATGTTATTGAGCTTTTACGGCAAGAGTTTATATATATATATACATTTATCCATGTTTAATGGATAATTATCGTTGTTACAAATTTTCCCAGTTAGAATATTCTAATTCATTTAAAAAGTCACATTAGTGTCAAGAAGTAAAGTTTAGTGAAGGTGTAGCGTGTTCTGCGAGGATAACTGATGATATCTTCCACATTAAAAAACTAGATTTATTTAACAAAACTTAACATAGAAAATATTATGTAGCGTCCGATGTCGTACAGAAACGAGAGAGAGAGTCTCATTTTCGCTTTCCTTGAGCGCTGGGAGGGAATGAATATCATTGGCCGACGTAGGCGCGATGTGGTGGTCGTTCGCCAAAATATCAGACTCTCTGCCGGGGGTCGTAACATCGCAGACACTACAAATGGTTTAAAAAGTAGTTATAATGCCGTCTAACTGAAAAAAAATATGTGAATTAAAATAAAAAAAGATTAAAAATAAAAAAAAGTTCAAATTTCTCAAAAAAAAAAAAAAGACATAAAACTAAAATAAAAAATAATAAAATTACAAAACAAAACCACGGTAAAAATGTATTACATGATAAAATTTTGTAAGATTTCATAATTATTTACTGTTTAATAAAAGTTAAACCCAATGTATTAAACATTAATTTTTTAAAAATTACAAATTTTCTCAATAGGGATCATCTAAATCGTTTTCTAAAAGCGGTATTTCGTCACCTTTTTTAAAATAGCTAATAGGCATTAAATTTTCAATATCGTCATTCGCGGGTGTGGGACACTAATATTCTAGAAGTACAAGTAGTGATGCGACATCGATAACAAAACATCGATGTTTTGAAACATCGATATTCAATATTAAAACATCGATGCTAATAAAACATCGCCCAAAAACCATCGATGTTTTTAAACATCGATGTTTTAGAACATCCATTTTTTAAAACTGGTTTAGTAACCTCTAACATTAATGTTACTTCCGTTAGTCGTGGGGAGAGGGGGTGATTTAATTTTACTCTCTGATTGGGCAGACACAAATGACAAAAACTTGGTTGCTTTCGGCTACTTTGATGACTCAAAATTCTCGTTGTAAATACCGCCATGTTTTGCCTTCAAATGTCCAGATAAATTCGTGGTATTGCTAGAAGTTTTGAGGGACTTAAGGCAAATATTGCATTTCGCCAATTTGTCAGAGATTTTGTAAAAATATTTCCAAACGGTACTTTTGGGAGGCATCTTACTAATAATATTAACGTCAACTTATATAAAACCAGAACAAAACAAAAACTTAAATGGATGCACTCGTGTATATACTATTTGTAAAATAAAACCCCATGGAAAGTTCTGGAGTGTCGGGAACATTCCAAGCGCTCTGATTGGTTCATTGGTTGTTAATTGCCATTTGTCTGTTTGCTAAGGAATCATTCCCCCTTTTGTATTCGTCCTTTTCAGAATTCAGACTTACATTTACTGAGTGTGAAAATTATGCTACGTGGTCATTTTTTTTATTTACGGTACTTTTTCATTAAAAAAAAACATCGAGACAACGTAAAACATCGAGCACAAAACATCGATGTTAAAAAAACATCGGCTTCAATAAATCGATGTTTTGAAAACATCGACATCGATGTCGCATCCCTAAGTACAAGCCATTTTTTGCCAAACCCTGGACAAACTAATTTAATATCATTAATAAATTGTTCAACCCGTTCCCCATCAGAATTTAAGAAATGTAAATTATGACGACGATAAAAATGTAAACCCATATACTGACTTAGCATTTTATGAGTTCGACGACACTTCAAGGACTTTTTAAACCGACGATTTTCATTTTCCAAATCATTGATTGTGTTAGCGGCATTTTCTTTAGAAACAAATTCCCCTTTACTATGATTAGTCGTTAAATGTTTGGTACCCCTAGAAAATAATTTTGCTACATTATTGTAATGTGGTGCGGAATCTGTATAAATAACACTACTTGTGTCTGGGTGGAAAACGAAAAAGGGTTATTGGAGAAGCGTCAGGTGATTGATTTTACAGGTATTTCTTTAAATGGGATACACTTTATTCCTGTTTCTGATTCATCCTTTGCTAAATGTTCTGCTTATTTAGCAAGAAGAATTTGATTTAGACGTGTGACTATAGGGGCTTTGTCCGTATGAAGCTCAACTCCATCAATGCTCTTTCCATACAAGGCTGGAATTTCTTCTTCAAAAATTGGTTCTAAAATATTCTGCTGATAGTAGAGTGAATTAATTTTTGCTCTACTTGACACTTTTTTTAATTTTAATTTGCAGTTGTAACAAAATTTTGCAACTATCATGAATCCCTTTGAGAACTTTCCTGTACACTGACGAAGGCATTTCGTTCGTTAGTTGAGCAATAGAAAATTGATCTTCTTTTTATTTCAGTCACTTAAATACGCCCATGCCTCATCGAGTGTTACTACAAATTTCCATTTTTCAGCAGCTAGGTGTTTTTCATATGATTTTCTACAATTTGTCTTTCTTTCTGCAATATGCTTTGGCAAAAGCGGATGAACTTTAGGTTTACACATCTTTTTTAACTGCAAATCTTTATGAATGATTTTACTTCCAGTGCCAGAAGACATTCCTAGCTTCGATGCAACGGATCTTTGAATCGGTAAATTTTCTTTTAGGATGAGAGACTTTACTTTCTCGATATTTACCTGCATTCGAACAGTCTAGGATGAGGTTTCGTGGTCAAGTTTTCATTTTTAGTTTCAGTTAGACTTTCTTCCTTTAATATTTAATATATTATAAATACCTTTTTTTGAAATGCCATAACCGCGATTTTTACACCGCTTTATAATTTCTTGCTACGAATATTTCTTCTCGGAAACCGCATTTAAGTAACCTTCGAGCCATCTATCAATTTAAAGAGCCATTTTCAAATTAATCTTTTATTTTACATTCCAGTTAAAACAAAACAGTAGCAGACGATTATTCTGAAGTTGCCAAATTTTTATCTCAAAATGCAAACGACAAAAATAAATTACAAAATCGTTTCCATTAAGTGCGAACGACCTTCTGTATTAATTTTTAAAGGGGAAGTTTTAGTCACATGAGATATGGAAAACAAACAAGTGCAAGACATTTGTTATTGTTATTATGCAAAAAAAAAATATATACCCAAAATCTACAATTTATTGATTTTTAACATATGTCAAAATGTACTTCATTCTTGTTTCTATTTTTTTGTTAACGTTTTCCCCTTTTTCGTTTTTAAATTGCTGCCACCCCCCCCAAAAAAAAGTTCCAGTGAGGTCGAGAGATTTTTTTATTTAAAGAAAATGGGTCGAAAAAAGTTTGAGCACCACGGTTCTATATCTCAGGTAAGATAGAAGTGTGATTTCTTTTAATTATATGAACAATCGCAGAAAATAATTCAGCGAGGTGAAAATAATTTAATTTCGCGTATAATACGCTAAACAGAAACTAATTTAAAATTGTGCATGCAGTTTACTTTCATGGAAAATTCTAGCTAGAGCTATTGTCAAGAACCATGGCTATCAGACAGAAACAAATATAGGGGCCCTGCCCCCCCCCCCCAAAGAAATACAAATTGCATTAGGAATATTGATTTTGAATTATAAATACTTTTATCCGTCTATCTCGGTCCCCCCCCCCCCAATGCATTATAAATATTTTTATCTGTCCATCTCCCCCCCCCCCCAATGCATTATAAATATTTTTATCTGTCCATCCCCCCCCCCCCCATGCATTATAAATATTTTTATCTGTCCAAATTTTGCCTTTTGAAAAGTTATAAATCAAATTTAATTACCTTAATGAAGTCGAATTATAAAATGCTTACCCAGTTTTTTTGTAAACAGCATCAGGATTCTTTCTTATCAATTTCATGAATTTTAAAGAAAAATTAAGTAGCATGGAGCATTTAAAAAATCTAAAAACCTTGAAAAATCTGTTTTGATAAATACAGATTTAAAATTTATTACTACACTTACCCATTATAAATTACTTTGTAGAAGCTTCATAAATGATTTTTTACTTGAAAAAAATTATTTTGGTTCTAATAATCTACAGAAATATATATATTATTTACAATAACACAATTAGTATTACAATGACGAGATTTGCTGAAATAAAGGTCCACCGTTCCCTTAAGACCTTTCATAGAAGTTCCTCGTAATGCTTCAACCAAGAAATTGACAGACTCAAGAAATACGACTCCAGACGAGATTGTTTCAAAACCATTTTACTTGTTTATTTTCCATTTTATTACAACTGGCAAACTACGCGTGCAGTGCAACACGTACATTGAATAACAACTGAGAGGAAAAAAAAAATGAATGACAATATTCCTTCCAATGCGTGAATTCTGATGAGGACAGAAATAAAAATAATCTACAACTTCAAAACACACAGAAAATATATTTACATGTCTCTCAACGAAAGAAATTAAAATGACGATGACTTTTTATGTGCGAATTAAAGAAAAGTAACTGAACATGAAAACGAATCGTAGTTCTGCGTATAGACATAAATTTAAGCATTTATTTATTTATTTTCAAACACATGTATGTATTCGTCGATGAAATATTTTTGCATGAATTACGATACATAAATGATTAAAAAAAATGGCAATTTTTTTTTATAAACTTGCATCTAAACAACCTTTTTACTCTGTGAATAATTTGTAACCAGGGAATAATAGTTTTGGCCCGAAGTATAAACAACGAAGGACTTCGAAACAGAATTGAAAGTGATCAGAATGTAGCGAAATTGGAGTTTTGGAGTGGCAAAGCTATATACTGTACTTTACGTTATAACCATGAAGCTATAAAATTTCGTAATCAGTAATTTACCAAAATTACAATATTTCCAAAAACCACTGAAATATACCAAAAAAGTCATAAAACACTGATTTAAAAAAAAAAAAAAACTTTTTATAATTACAGGTACCCGTAGAATGATTGAATTAACACATATGGCTTAGCTTTTAGGTCAAAACATATTAATACGCAAAACACTATTGCAAAATATCATTGAAATATAGTCAATGGCGGCTCCAAGGGGGGGGGGGGCTCAAAAAAGAAAGGCCCGGTGTATTTTTTTTGTTCATAGCCTAAAAATTATATAATCGTAGACCTAATACTAAATGAGTTTAAATTTAAAATGAGAGGATGTTTCTCAATAATAAAGTCCAAAATTTTGTTATAAAAATTAGAACGACTCCACAGTCATGTGGGAGTTAAGAGGGAATTTTCATGTTTTGGCGAGGGAAATTTGTTTATATTAGATTGCACTTGGAAGGGGAAGGCTTCTTTTAGCGGGAAAGATGTCTTCATATCTTTGTTTGGGTGTTCACCATAGGCATAGCGTGCTTCTAACTTTTTTTTTTTTTTTGGGGGGGGGGGGGGGCACGAATTACTTCAGTTGGGCCCTCTTCAGCGCATTGACTGCCGGACGGTCCTTAAAATATGAAATGATTTTTTATCAATTGAATAACAATAGAATTAATATTTGAGTAGTATTCAAAAGTTATACAATGAGAAAAATAAATATGATATAAATAAAATGAGAAAAAAAATATGACATCGAATTTTTCTTCTGGATCATATCATTGCTAAAAACTGTGTTAAGGATAAAGACATAATCGGAATCTTCTGTTTCACAGTTTGAAAAAGTGGGAAAAAAACCAACTCTCTTAAAAGTTTTCTACAATTTTCCGCTTTTAACTGAACTTCTATTAACGTTTTAATTCATTTTAAGTTAAGTTGGGGGGGGGGGGAGACGCCCCCCCCCGACGCTACACCTATGGGGTTCCCTGTTTAACAGTAAACTAATTGTTGTTTATTTCATATATATATATATATATATATATATATGTGTGTGTGTGTGTGTGTGTGTGTAAGTAATATCCCGATTACATTACGTCCTTGAATCCTGAAACGGAAAACTAGCTCATATTTACATGGCTGGAGCTAGACTCAGACAGAAGGGAATAAAATTTCGATGCAGTCGGGCTGAATCGTTTATTCGAACGAAAGTACATATGTTCAGTCCAAAAGAACGGCTGGTAACATCACCTTTCAACACTTCACGCGAGAGGTGAGATAGACATGTGACTATTATTTGCAGGGTCAGCAGATTGCGGGACTCGCGAAGTTAACTTACTCCTGAATTCGTACGTACGCGCGTGTAAGAATGCAAAGGCATGCGATTTTAAAGGCCTTGTTATCATCGGAAGCTCTGTGGCTAAGGGTTTTAAAGAGATGAATTAGTATTACTTGGGATTAGATTTAAGAAAGGAAATTTAAATGCTAGAATGCAGGGCATATTTACAATATTACTTACTTACACACACACATATACATATATATAAATATATATATATATATATAATCCTAAGAGTCAACGTTGCTTGCCCCCCCCCCCCCCCAAAAAAAAAAAAAAAAAAAAGTTTGGATTGGAGCCGCCCCTGAATATATTGAAAACTTTTTACATGATTAGCTTTCTCGTTTACAACAGTAAATGAAAAGTTTTCCCGAAAATGCATTTAATGATTCTTTTAATATTGCTTTCGGTTTATTAAATATACCATAAATTCTCACCCAATGATCGTACGAATAAAAGTAAAGCAGTTTTAGAATTCTAAAAGATTGGCCTTTGAAATAGAGCAATAAATTTTTTCGAAATTTTGCCATTAAAAAGTAGGCAGATTAAAGCCATTTTAAAGTAGGCAGATACCTTAGAAAACGCCTATATATCTGTTATTCATGCTTAAAATATTCACCGATTTTCAACAAGAAAATTTTTAGCATCTTAAATAGATAGGAAATGCACTTTATAAACATTATCAATTTCTGTACATATAATATAAAAAATCTTACACAACGTCAACAACATATAATTTGTTATTTACCTATAATCAAATATATAACATCAGACAAATTTCAAAATTTACCTAATTATTCTACAGATAAGTTAATTTCCTTATTAGAGAAAAAACAGCTTTTTTTAGAAAATTAAGTATATGAATTATAAAATATATATTTTTCATTGTACATTGCATCAATGATATGTATTAATCCATAAAAGACAAAATATATATTTTGACAATTTTACACAATGAATAAACCATTCTAATTTTCTAATGTTTTGAAAAATTTGGGTTTGGCTTGCACCTTTTTGAAAAATGGAACTATTCATAAAGATTACGATTAATAATCGGCAACTAGTTGATGTTTTTTCGTATTGCTTACCTTTCATTCATATTGCACAAGATCGTCTCTAATTTTGAACCATTGAATGCTAGAAAAATACCTGAAATCCGTACAAAAATAACAAGTGACCTTTGGTAATGAAATGATTTAGATATCTTCCATGATTTTAAAAGTCATAACCAAAACGCCATGAAGAGGAAATTATTTAAAGATTTTCATTTTCGAAACCAAAAGCAATAATTTTGAAAAAAAAAATGCGTTTTTTTTTGGTGTGATTTCATAGCTTAATTACGAGTATACTGATTTTTATTTTAAGAACTATGTAAAAAACAACATAAACATAATTTTATAGGATGCACATAAAAGCTACGGGTTACTTATCAGAAAAATTTCATTTCCACTGGTTCATTAGTCTCCTCTTTTTCAGGATAGGACAAATTTAAACAAACCTACATTAAATAAAAGATAAAATGGTATGTAAATTTTGACATGTACAAATTAAAGTAACTGTATGTCCTAGTTTACTTTCATGGAAAGAATGCCATGAAAAAATGTAGGTTTAATAAAGTGTTAAAAAATTAATCATTTATAGAGTTTATTGATGACTGTTTTATTTTAACCCGAAGTGTTCTGTATATGATTTGAAAATAAGGGATAAGGACTTCTTTCAACACCGAAATCAGCAAGATAACATATCGAAAAAGAATTTCGGTTGAAGCCTACAATTACCTGGAGATGAGAACTTTTTCCCAGGTCAGTGAAAGAATCTGGTCATCCAAGTGAAATACACTTTACGCAAGTATTATAACTAAAAAAAAAACCAATTTTTTATTGTATCCAAGACATTTTAATAACAAAAAATAATCATGAAGCAGGGTTTTTTTTGGGTTTTAGTTTAGTGCACTAGGGTCAATTTTTTGCTAAATGAAAAGGGTATGGTTTCTTGAATACTAGACAGCGTAGAAGTGGTAGTCGAGGCATAGTTGAAAAGAAGGTATAAATATTTGTTCAACAAAGATAAGTACTTAAGTATAGAGGACTGAAGCCATCAGTGTAATCCAAAATGGGCAGAAGTAAATTTTTGTTATTGATGTAATATAAAGGAAGGGAAACTCGAAAGAGAAAAAATATATATAAGTCCATATTATTGCTATTATCGTATTATACAGTATAAAATGTAAGTAGAAACTTTAAGTTATTGTTTGTTAAAACCTTTTACTTAGGAAGCCAGGTTTTGTTATTAAAGAAAATGTTTATTACTTTTTAAGAGGATTTTTTGAAATAACTTTCAAAATCATAAAGCATCGTATTAATTATTTTGTCAACTGAAATTGAATGACAGTTAAAGATACAGCGATGTCCAGCTATATATCTGAAAAATACTTATCTATTTTATAAAGAAAATTACAACTATAATGAAATTGTACAACACAAACTAAGTTCCAAAAATACATTTATCTCTCTCATATATGATTAAACTGCGTTTTATAGTTCAGGTAAAATAAAAGATTCGAAATATTTTTTTTTATAAATTGTTTTATTCTATACTAAAAAAGAATAGTTTTTTAAGCTCAAAATATACATTAAAAGACCCATTTATAATTGCTTATTTTCATCTCATTATAGAGTCGAATTTGCTTTATCCAGAGTTTTTATTATTAGAGATTCTAAGTTACTCCAGTTCGAGGACTCATGTCCTTGAAATACATTAAATCAGTTCCTCTGATATCTGATGATCACGACAATAACAGCCTGTCTTTAGGGAATTGAAAATTCCCCAGGATGTAACGAATAGGGAATTCACAATACCGAGTGTCTGGAAATTCTTCTAGACTTCTTCCATACCAACATTTCTGGCTGCACGGTGCCATTGCACTTTATTAGGTGTTATTACATTTCATTTTCTTTCCGCAAATACTGAGTTTTTTTCCCGTACATCTTCCAGTTTACCTGACAGGTAATACGTAAAAAGAAAATATATGATTTGGGGTCGTAGTCTCCGGACGTACGAAAATTTCGCCGAGCGAAAACATCGTCATCCTGACACTTATTTGTAAAATCGACTAATCAGAGTTATTGTCGCTTGAGAATATACGCCACGATGACGTCATTCTCGCAAGGCGACGTTTTCGTTTGCCCCGAGACTAAGGGCCTGTTCACATAGAATATAGAACGTCAAGGTAACTGGTTTAACGAGGGACCTGGCTATAAGCTTCAGAAGCTATGCTTAAGGGCCTGTTCACATAGGAGTCCGTTGCGTTGCGTTAAGGAAAAGATGACGTTGAGACGAAAATAAACCAATCATAGGCCTCTAAACGATTATCCATGAAATTTTTAACGCCTATGATTGGTTTATTTTCGTCTCAGCGTCATCTTTTCCTTAACGCAACGCAACGGACTCCTATGTGAACAGGCCCTTAAACCTCGAACGGAAAGTTAAATTAACATGAAGTGGAGTTTCGAATAAAAATTACAAGAATTTGGAAAGCCTCGTACGGCTGCAGCCTGGGTCGATAACCGCCCTGGCGTTGGCCGTCGTTAGAAAGATCCGTTACCCCAAAGATGGGGGAAAACCGTTTCGAAACGAAAAGGGGAACCTTGACGATGACAGAAAGTTAAAAGAAACGAAGAAATTAATTAAAATAACCAGTTTCGAATCTCAAAGGGGAAAATAGACTAGTGGCAATATCTATCGGCAGAAAGAAGAATCACATGAGATCCAAACTAGGGTTGAAGTAAAAAACGAGAGGCAGAAAAGACGTCTCAAACAAACAAACAAACAAAAAAAATTAAAGATTTGAATCAATTAAAAGTAGAGAGAAACCAAAAACAGCGTCGGCGTTACTCGTATTGACATATTTTAAACCAATGACAGACCTTAACAATTTCGTAGCTAATCGTTTGGAGGTTTGTAATTGGTTAGATATATTTCAATACGAGTAACGCTGACGCTGATGGATTCTATGTTAACAGGCCCTAAGAGCGCAGTTTTATGATAAGAATAAAATTGAGTTGTCATCCTAAAATAGTCAAAAATTGTACACTGACTGATAAATAAAATTTATATAGTTTAAAACATAAAAATTCAGGCTATTACAATTATTTATGCATTTTCATGGTATAAAATATAATAAAGAACAAAACGCAAGTAATAACTTATATGCAATACACAATATAATAAATGCGGTTGTAGATGAAATAAGGTATAAGATACTTAACAGCTACTAAATAAATAAAATAAATCAAACATAACTGAGTCATTGAACACGAATACCAAGAGGTCTAATATCAGTTTGCTTTTGAACACAACATTTCAGCTTCTTAATAAAATCCGAAGTAACACGGTTCCAAAGCTAAAAAGACACATTCTAATCGCTTGTTCTTTAGCTTGACGACAGAACAATTCAATATTGGATGCTTTTAACATGATGAGGAAAAGAACATTTCAAGTTTGTCGAGTGACGACACTCGTTTGTACGATACAGGGTTTAAAAACATACAAAAATAATACTGAAAGATGTACTAAATGCGTTACCCCTGAGAGATCATTTAAATATTAATCCAAAGTATTGCTTTTTCCATGTACGAAATGAAAAATTCTCTTTCTGTTAGAAACAAATGTCATTACTTAATCCGTAAATGATATAGTTTGACAGTGATGTGAAGCGAAATTCGGTGATTATGTTTCTCTTTTTTTGTTGTAGAATTTTGCAAGCTGGACATCACTGATAAACATCGAGATTTCCTTAAACAGAGATGAAGACTAGGGTAAAAGAAAGTACACTTGCAGCATTTTAATGAACAAATAGCGCTTTAAATATTTCAAATGTATTAGGGTCTCGGACTGCAAGATATTCTAGCATTGTGACTTACTCCATTCCTCTTCAAAACGAAAGATGAATCAAAACTGGACCACTCCAAAATTACGATAAACGTACGTTACATGACAACGAACAGTTACGAAACGTTCAAATTTATAATTCATGGCAACTTTTTAATGACTCGACATCTATCAAATTATGCAGTGAGTGCCACATTTTGTTGGAAATTTGACCATACATACGACGAATTTACAATACACAGAATAACTGCTTTTGATAGACGAACAGTTTGGAAGATAAACTTTTTTGCTTTCAATATGACATGAAGAGCAACGAGAAAATGGTATGGCATGTAAGTTGCGCTTATTCTGCGTGTTACACTCTCAACCGAAATGCCAAGACAGATTGGGTGATTATTGCCTTCCTTAAAATTCCATATTTGCTTAGGTGTGGAGCGTTCTCATAAAAAAATAACAATCTGGGACTTTTTGCAGTGCTGTACAAGCTTTTAACTGTTACGGGTTTACTTTTGATATTTGCTTACGAATACAAATTTGCTTACGTATGAGGAGCGTGCTTATAAAAAAATAAAGATTTGGGAATTTTGCAGTGCTGTACAGGCGTTTTTAACTGTTCAAGGTTAATATCTTCGACACAGGTATAGTAAAGATATTATTTTGCAACAGGGTCTTTTAACGAAATGAAAACATTAGGAATGGCAAAAAATAACTGTAAACGAGCATTTTAGTATTACTTTAAATTATATAACTCATTCTAACCATGTTCTTTTGACCAAAATGGCCATTTTAGTTTTCGACACGAGTCCAATGGGTGCAAATAAAAATTTATGACAACCGTTATCTTTGACACAAAAGAAATATATTATTCAATGGGATACCGAAGTAAAAGAACGGAAAGCCTTTTTTTAGTCTATAAGATTCAAAAGGTATTTGTAGACACGTAACATAAAAACTATTTTCATTATGTTGGCAAAAAGTTAGTTTCAATTAAGGTTTCAGAAATCTATTTGGAAGCTTTCTATTTTTAACAAAGCATTATGACATGCATTTATGATATTATACTGTTATGATTTACGTGTTAAAATATACGTATTCTGAATATTAATTTCGTTTAGTTATTCAATTATTTGGTAATATCAAATATATATGGAATCTATTTTAAAGGTCTTTTTCTTTTTCAAAATGATTAGAATATATATATATATATATATATATATATATATATATATATATATATATATATATGTCAGTTTTTGAACAAAATTTGATTACTCAGTGGGAATAATTGAATTAAGGCAAATTTAAGCAAACTGTCCTCTAAAAGATTTTCCATATCTAAAGAATAAATAAATAAGAATTTCTCTCTTATTTTAGAAGGATTTTTCTTGTATTTCAAGGATAATTTAATACTTTTTTGCTCTACCATTTTTTTACGAAAGAAAGCTTTTATCACAGCGGGAATTAGCAGCTTTATGATTTTTGGGCTAGTTAAGGCAAAACACAAAATAAATATTTTAGAAGAACCTCTTCAAATTTTGAAATTTTAACGAAAATTCTCCAGCCCTTACGATTTCCCGAGCTGGATTCCTCAAACAGTTCTTGTCCGATTCCTCAAACCGTTCTTGCCACGGTTTGGTTTTTCTTCTCTCCACCAACTGAGGAAAGCAATGATTATCACTAAGAGGCTTGGAATTCCTCTCATCGAAGCAGAATAAAGAGATCTTAGATGCCACGAAGTAGGGCAGGGGGCGGGCTTCATCCAATGCTGAACCAACACATAAGCGGGGAAATGGGGGAGATTAAAGGTAAGCTCGACAATTCAGTCTGATATAATAGTTTTACTTCTGTGCCTCGCGATTTTGTACCGTATAAAAATATCCTCATCGCACTCTCATAAACGTTTTTTTTTAATGGTAAAAACTCTTCAAGCTTCCAATAAATACACTGCAGTACAAACTATTTTGTTTACTGTGAACGAGGCGAGATCCTTCCTGAAAAGACATTGACGATATACACACACAGACATACAAACATGTTCCAGATATATTTGAGAACAGAGGTGCCCGACTCGCGATTCTCTCCAGAACATGATCCATGCAGCACCGTTGATCGAAAAATTGCAGTTAGAGCGTCGACATTTCACGCACCCGAAAAAAACAAATAAGCCAGAGCCGGCTGTCAAAAACTTCCAAAACTTTAAATATTTTTTTTTCTTTTGATAGCCAATAGATTATTTTTCAGTTTTCATGGCGAGAAATGTACGATGTATAAAGATGAAGGCCTTATTCACATTGCTTCCGGAGCGCCAGCTAAAATTTTTTAACAAATCACAGAGCACAACGCATGACCACGTGATATGTCAAACCAATCACAGGTTATGTCAACCCTCTCGGCGCCAACGGAGGAAAGTTACGAAGGAAAGTTGCCATGGAAGCAACGTGAACGAGGCCTATGTTTTGAAGATAATATTTTGAAGACTCTAATTGAGTGAAGCATATCGTATTAAAAAAAAAAAAACAAGTTTTCTAGGAGCTCCAGACGAATTCTTCAATGAAAAAATACATTCAAATAAATATTTTAGGATATTAATAATTATTTTAGGTTTAATAATTAGGTATTAATAATTATAATAATTATTTTAGGTTTCGTTAAAAAATGAGTTCAGAATCTTAATATTATTCCGTCTATATTTAGATTAAAAAAGGTTCTTAAATGAGAATTTACCTTAACTTGGATGAGTAGCATAAAATTGTTTTGAAGATGACTAAAGCCTAAGGTCCTGTTCACATAGAATCCGTCAGCGTCAGCGTTACTCGCATTGAAATAAATTTAACCAATTACAAACCTCCAAACGATTAGCAACGAAACTGTTGTTAAGGGCTGTGATTGGTTTAAAATATGTCAATACGGGAAACGCTGACGCTGACGGATTCCATGTGAACATGCCCCAAGAGTTTAGTACTGTTTGAAAGCTTACATTTGACGAACATTTTAACCTTCTCGATTTTTCAAAATAGTATACAAAATGCACGGCAAAAATATTTCGCATTATTCACGAACAACTTAATAATGCGAGTTACAAGTTTAACGTTTCGGTACACAGTTGAAGTCTAACGCTTGAGTTGTATACTAACTGCTTAGCAGGTGCAATATGTTTTACAGAACCTCGCTGAAGACAAAAAACTGAAAGTAACCATGCGACGAGTTATTAAAGGGACTCATGACTCTTAAGTCGAGGAAATAAGGCATATTTTCATACTTTTTGACTCTTTGTAACTAGTTCAATTTACTCCCAATTTTTCCAAATTTAATGTTATGATAAATTGATATATTTATTTTAATAAACAAATTTTCAACTCTCAAAATAATTTTAAAAATAATTTTTTTAAAAAATGCTTTAGATATACCTTGTTTTTTAAGCATTTTTATTCTATACTGGCCTGCGCGCAGAACTATGAAATTAATTTTACACTTAAATGTATAATTCCTGTTTTATATTTAAAATAAATAATTCAAAATATAATTGAACATAAAACATTCAACATTAAAATATTTTTTTTTAAAACTGCTCAAAATATACTTAAAAATTCCTTAAAGTTTTCCATTAATTTACCCCTTAAAAAATAACAAAATGTGCAGCGACTGCAATAATTCTAGTTCAGACACAATAAAATAGCATGATTATGCAGTGATAAAAATTTCATGGAATTACATTTCACAGTTTTTGAGATATCAGTTGCGGAATGATGCAAAATTACATTGAGAAAAATGAGCTTAAAATTTTTCTTACCATAAACTTGATCAGTAATTAAATATTTAGAATATCAATATCTCCGGAACAAAGGGGAATATTTACATGCAGTTTGCTTTATTTTGTTCAGAAATGATCAGAGTTTAACATATATTTTTTTTCCTCAAAAAATAGAATGTTTTAAAGATTTAAGGGTAGTGAGTCCCCTTAAAACGAGGATCAGAGAATGCATTACCATATTGGATAACGCGACGACAAAGAGAATGTATTGATTAAAACTGAAATGCCTGCACAAAAATCGAGAGCGATGATTTTGATGAGATTAAATTGGCGTTTCGTATTCCGCCAACTCTCGCCAAAGTACTTAATTCGTGAGGTGCCGACGCTCTACCGGAAATAAAACCATTTTTTTTTTTTTATAAAAGCGATGAAATGAATGGTCATATCGACTGTGAGGTCCCATTGTCTGCACACTTAAGTAGACACAGCACATTAATTCACATTCGAGATGACAGCGCTTGATTCGGACACTCTCTTCCCGAAGTGGCGTCCATTCTTTGTCTCTCTTGTTGATCTCTCCTTCTTGGGAAGTGCAATTGCAAAACACCAGCTTTTCAGCAGTCATCTTTCTGCAACACAAAATAAACACGTTTTTCAGTACAATTGTCAAGAAATCAACTCATGTTAGATCATCCATTTCTCGCGACCGAAAAGAAATCAATGCTCTCATTCGTACTACAGTGATTCCCAACCGCGAGATATCTATATATATAAAACAGGAATACTTTTATATATATGTATATATATAAAACAGTTCCGTAACTGACTCACTGACTGACATACAACGCACACACCAAACCGCTGGACCTAAAGGGCTGACATTTTGCATGGCGATTCTTCTTATGGTGTAGGGGTGCACTAAGAAAGATTTTTGAAAAATTCTTCTTAGATTTTTTAAAATTAAATTTTTAAGCTGTTTTAGTGACTTTTTTTAAATTTGCATTTAAAATAATAATTTGAGGGTTATAAAATTTATATCACGAGAAAGATCATAAAAATTCTTTTAAAATGAAGTCTTTTTGGAATCTTTACCTCGATTTTCTGATTTTTGGTGAATTTTTAAAGATTAATTTTTAGAATTTAATTTATTAAATGCGGATCACGTGATTTTTTTTCTGGTACTTTAAATTAATTTATCATCACGTGCATAACAACTAAATAAACAAAACATATTTTTTTCCTTGCTAATGCGACAGACGATCGGACAGTATCCAAAAAAATATTAAAATACAGTAAAAGAAATGTTCTACAAACTGTACTATATTAACTGTACTATATTCTTTAGTATTCTTTATATTAGATTTAATTTGAATATTTTCTTCTACATTATTTTGTCTATAAAATTATCCTTTACGATTTTCTTATAAATATATAGATATATATATTTTACATCAATCGTATACATTGATCGTCGTATTTATCGTATAATATATATATATATATTTGGCATGAATTGCATGCATTGACCGTTGTATTTAATTTGAATGTACTCCGTAGCGAAGTACTGGTTTTCAGCTAGTTTTGGTTATAAACCAAAAAATAGGAATGGGACCTACTCGAAATAAATACTAATAACCCGACAGATTGTGGCACAAATCGATCCTGAGGATGAATGAGGTACCCTCATACCCGTAACTCTTAACCCCTCGGTGGGGACATCTGCCTCTCAGGCAGCTATGTTTTCTTTATTCACCGCTGCCCCCCCCCCCCCCCCCCCACTCTTCGACCTTGTGTACTGTGAGTCTACACATGCTTCAGTCAACATCTTTTCTTCACTGTGGAAGGGTGATTCGTGACGCCAGCCTTCTATGGTTCAGGTAAAAATTAGATTAAAAAGGGCAAACATTAACTATTCCAACCCAATCACTCGTTTGATTATCTAAATGCCTCTACAAAACAAAACCGTAATATAGCTCGTGATAATTGGTTCTGTTCAATACAAGCTGGTCAAGAATAAGGAGAAATGGTTTGACGACTGTGGCTACCATGAAATGTAATAAAATACAAATACTCTCTGAATTTCTAGTTAGGAATACCTGGGGAAGGGATATTCCATCTATATCTGCCTTCCCACTAGGGTTACCAACTGTCCCGGAATTGGAATCGCTGTCCCTGATCCCGGATGAATGCCAAATTGTCCCGGAATGTAGTGAATTGTCTCGTCGAATGTTGTGACGTCGTAGAGACGTCACAACGTTCGACGAGAAAGATCATAAAAATTCCTTTAAAATGAAATCTTTTTCGAATCTTTATCTCCCTTTCCTGAGATTTGGTGAATTTTTAAAGATTCATTTTTAGAATTTAATTTATTAAATGCTGATCACGTGGTTTCTTTTATTTTTGTGATACTTTAAACTAATTTTGCGTCACGTGCATTACTACGAAATAAACAAAAACAAAAAATATTTTTTTCTCTTGCTAATGCGGCAGACGATTGGACATTATCCCAAAAAATATTAAAATACGGTAAAAGAAATGTTCCTCAAACTGTACTATATTCTTTAGTATGTTCTATCAAATTTAATTTGAATATTTTCTTCCTCGCTATTTTATCTATAAAAATATCCCTTACGATTACGAAATTTATAAATATATTTTTTCGTTATTTTTTTCTTTTATATCAATTGCATGCATTGACCGTTATATTTAATTTGAATGTACTCCGTAGAGAAGTACGGGTTTTCAGCTAGTATGTATATAAAACAGTTTCTTGATTGACTGACTGACTGACAAACAACGCACAGACCAAACCGCTGGACCTAAAGGGCTGACATTTTGCATGGCGATTCTTTTTATAGTGTAAGGGTGCACTAAGAAAGATTTTTGAAAATTTCTTCTTAGATTCTTTTAAATTAAATTTTAAAGCTGTTTTTGTTACTTTTTTTAAAGTTTGCATTTAAAATAATAATCTGAGGGTTATAAAATTTATATCATGAGAAAGACCATAATTCCTTTAAAATGAAATCTCTTTCGAATCTTTACCTCCATTTCCTGATTTTTGGTGAATTTTTAAAGATAAATTTTTAGAAGTTTATTTATTAAATGCTGAACACGACATTTCTTTTCTTTTTGAGATACTTCGAATTAGTTTTGCGTCACGTGCATAACAACGAAATAAATCGACAAAAAAAAAAAAAATACAGTAAACAATACAGTAAAAAAATTTAACCACTAGACTCATTGAGATGGAAGTTTTTTAAAAATTTAATTCAAATCAGTATGTTTTATGGCTATTAAATTAAACCTTTATATAAAACAGTTCCGTGACTGACTGACAGACCTCGCACAGACCAAACCGGTGGACCTAAAGGGCTGAAATTTTGATAGTCTATAGACACTGTCTGTAATTCAGATAATGCTGTTAACTATCCGGTTGAGTTTTTAAATTCCCTTAAACCACCGGGTCTTCCATACCATAAGCTCTCTTTGCGGAAGGGCACAACCGTAATGCTCCCTCGGAATTTAAAACCACCGAAATTGTATAATGGCATTAGACTACAAGCCCTGCATAAAAATTTAATCGAAGCTATTATTTTAACCGACTGTGCTCAAGGAGTAAAAGCGTTCGAGCCACGCATCCCTCTAATACCCCATGACCTCCCCTTTGATTTTAAGAGACTGCAATTTCCACTCAAAGTATGCTGCGCCATGACGATAAATAAGTCTCAAGGCCAAACTTTAAAATACGCTGGCGTAGATTTAAGAGAAACTTGTTTCTCCCACGGTCAGTTTTACGTAGCTTGCTCACGCGTGAGTTCGCGGACGAGCCTGGTTAGTTCCGCCCAATGTAGAAAAAAAAAATATTGTTTGTAAGAAAATTTTCTAAAAAGCAATTTCATTATTTTTTCATTGTAATTATCCTAAAATGTACAACGTAGCGAAGCACGGGTATTCAGCTAGTGTCTTCATATGCATGCTATTAGAGACTATAAACGCTGTTTCAGAAATATTGAATTGTGTTTTGCTAAATGAAACGAAATTTTAATGTATGCAAATATTTGCTATAGATTGAAATCCGAAATTGCGAATATCAGCCGTACTGAAGTTCATTTTCTAAAGCCAATCAAATAACATTAATTTTATTCAGCTATTAAGACACGAACTGTAAGTAGTGACTTTCTTTTTCTGCAGGCAGTACTACGGAACAAATCATTCAAGCACGTTATTTTGTGCGAATGTGCCAAAATGATGCTTTAAAAAAGGATAAACTCGTTGTACCCAGTTAAAATTAGTGAACGAGACACCATTGATATGGTGGTAGATAGTACTAATTTATGTACCGGTTACTATGTGATTGTATGGGGGTTTTAATTTAAATTTGGAAACCAAATGATGAATCATAAGTTACAATAACATCCCGATTTATGAAACACATAAAAATACGTACATGTACAGTAATTTATATACATTTTAAATGCATTTTATCTTGGCCGTGAAGAATAGGAAATTCTTCAAGCAGTCAGTCGTGTGAATATTTGATGTGTTTTTGTCACCCCTGTCCTTGGCAACAGAGGGGGGGGGGCGTGAACTGGGTTGAACTCTGGTGTCAAGCTAACTGACTGATGGTCATCTCCGGGCTGAGGGCGGCATTCCTCTCCTTGTCTTCTGGCAAGAGGGTGTCAGCTGGCGACTAAGGCCACACACCGAGAGTCCGACATTCTTCATGCACAAAATGGCTGTTCGTTGCGCTAAAACCCTCTGCGTGGGAAATTCTCGAATGTTGGAAATAGCTGATGTGACTAATTTCAACAAATCAGCGTCTAAGCACAAAAACAACGCATGATAGGACGAAATATGTTCCAGGGAGGTGCTTAGAGTTTTCGTGGAGAACCTCGGACCGAAAAAGAATCAGATAGACTTGAGATCTACTCTCAGAAGGTGATTGATACCTGCGGCCTTGGGCCAGATTACGTTTTTGGGAACTTGAATCCCGGGCTTAGTGCCGTTTCACGTAGTCAGTGGACTCTGACTGTTTGGGGAAGAATTTTAACTCCCCGGTGCCTCAGGGCGGTTATGACTGTAAAATTTGATGCAACTGAAGTGTAAATATTGTATATAATTAAATACATAATTTTAAAACCTAAACTCCGTATTTTGAATTAATCTATGTCCAGATATCTGGGAGAAAGTATGCGTATCGTCACAAGGCTAACTATTAATATTATCCAAAACTAATTCAATAGATTTCATACACATTGTCAATCAATATACTTCCTTTCTTAACAATATTAATCAATGCATTTTATCCGTTAACATTATTAATCAATATATTTCACTTTTCCAACATTATCAATCAATTTATATTTCATTCCTTACAGATAGATAAGTTATGCCCACAACTTTACAAATCTCCCTAATCAATTACGTTTCCTTTAGGCATATTTATTAAATCGGGGTGTTATTGTCGGAGAGTACTTATGAGTCATCATTTGGTTTCCAAAATTAACATTAAAACCACTATACCAGTGGTGGGCATTAAGTCGATCGCGATCGACCGGTGGACCACCAAGACATTTTGGGGTGACCGCCTAAGACCTAAGACGCGCATACTAAAAGAAACATATTTATGGAACACCGACGCGATTTGCTTTAAACGCGGTTTTAAAAGAGTAATTTTTTTTCTTGTAGTTATGTAGGTAATTATGTAGGTAATTATGTGCGTATTTATTATTAAGTTATAATAATTATTGTAGGCCGTTTTTATTAGCTCACCACACCTACGTCACTGAGTGGACCGCAACACCGTGAAAAAATTAAAAGTAGCCCGTACCCCGGAAAAGTCTGCCCACCCCTGCACTACACTATCCCATAGTGACCGGTACATAAATTAGTACCATTTACCACCATACCATTGGTGAGCCGTTCACTAATTTTAACCGGCCACACTCGTCATCTATTAGTAAAGAATCAATTAACTTCGTATTAGTAGCAAACAGTGGTGAATGTCTGACAAGTGCGTTGTTGTTTCATTATTTTAAAGTTGCGGAGTGATGCAAAACTTGATTTTTTTTTCAACAGCTAAAAATTCAATTAATACTTTAGCTTAACTTTTGCAAGGAGGTGGAAACTTGCGAAATTATGAAAAAAAACCAGCCGAAGAAATTATATAGTACATGTCGTAATCGGACTGTGGCAAGATGCACGCAATTTCGACACCTTTCAGTTCACTCGTCATTAAGCACGAGCGCAATATTTCGCGAAATGACTACAAGTTTTCCAGGAATCAGGAGATGAGATTCCTTCGAGACGAGCTCCGGGTTAGACGGAAATGAGTCACAGTCTGGATCTCCTTTCAAGCGCTCAGTTGTAGGTGACTTGTTGCAATCAGATAGACTGCTTCTCTCGAGAGGTCTAGTCGCATTTGGAGCGCAGTCAGTTGAAAGTTTGCCTTCGCGATGGACGACATTGTTTGTCGTTACTTCGCGGGCCCGTACGGTTGCATTCTTGGATGGCGATGCCCTTTTCCTCATGTAAGGTCGTTCAACAGGAGGCCGGACACAATCTGCCGTTACTTTCTGGAGGGAAGATGTGCATTTGGTGACCGTTGCTGGCACCAGCATACATATTTGCCGTCATACGGTGTTTATTCCAGTTTTCCTGGGAATATTATGTCTTTCCAATACAGCCCAGGAACTGTGGCGGATTTTTCCGTTCCCGGTGGTAGCAGTTCTCTAAATATTTTTGACAGACCTTTTGAACCAATACAGGGAGGAATACCCTCGATGTTTGGTTCTAATCCAGAAAATATCCGTTATGCTGCTAATTGTGATAATGAAGATTTTGGAAGAGAGGATGACATGTCTTCCGACTGTTACAATCAGCCCGCTGACAACGAGGCATCAAATTATTCATCTAATCAGATGGTTCAGAATTGTTCTCTAGAGAATCAGGATGAGAGTTCAGAAGCAGTAAACAGTTTTGTTTACTACGGAGATATGAGTAACCTTCAAGGTGCATCTTTTGACCCATGTATGTCTAATCCTTCCCCCGATGAAGACAACGATGTAGACGTCGATGGAGCATTTACTGGTAATCATTCGAAATTGACTCCTCAAGACAAGATATATGAACAATTTGTTGCTCTCTGCATTCAGAATCCCACCACCAATAACTGTGCCGAAGAAAATAATTTAACACGAGACGAGTTTTCAAGCAGCTCTGTTACCCGATTGGAAGAAACTACAAAAGACGAAAATGAAGGTTCGAAACCATCAAAATATTCTCTAGATGCATTTGGAAATACGGTCACTGATAGTGAAGATCCTAAATGTGTTTCACGTGAAATTTTTGCAAGTTCAGATACACCTGCAGAACAACTTACGAACGAAAAGGATTCAAATTATGAACTAACATTTTTCCCGGAGAATCGGGATAAACCTAAGGAAGGTATGAAAACATACAGTGATTGGACTATAGAATTTAATTCTGGAGAAGCATCCTCTTCAAGGAACTTCGTCACTAGTTCGGAAGAAATGTTGAACATAAATGCGGATTCTAAAAATATTCCAACTAAATGTGGTGAGGCATGTATCGAGGGTGACAGAGATACTAGTAATGACTCTGTATACTATAATTCTGTTGTTCCTGATACGTCCTATAGGAATTTGTCTCAATCCTCCGTGCCAAAAAATGACCAACAGCATTCAATAGACGACCATGACTCGAATAATGGAAAAGCAAATGAGTCAAATCACGAAAAATTTGAGAAATCCCAGTCTACCCAGGTAACAGAAATAACTTCTGACGATAAATGCAAGATCAAGAAACGCAAGAAGTCTCGAAGATCGAAAAAAAAACCAAAGCAAAACACCGTTGATGAAAAAAATCGTACTGCAGAACTCAATGCAAATGCCCCGAGAAATACTCCCGTAGATAAAGAAACTAAAATTTCAAACATTCCCTCCTTAACCTCCAATAAAACAACTGCAACTGGGGGAAATGCTAATCAATACTCAAGATTTGAACAGGATAAGGAATTAAAAAACAGAGGAAAACCGACAGGCGTAAAATGTGAGCCACCTGAGAAGGAAAAACTTGAAAGACCCGAAAAGTCAACAAGGAACATGAATAGACAAAGGCCTTACAGAGGAAGAAGATCACAGCACTTATCAGATTTCTTCAAAGTCGAAGAGTCTGTCGCCCGACGTGAAAACGTTACACAAATTACAGACAGACAGTCCCAGCTGTGCGAAAGTTCAGTTCCATCCATCCAAAATGAACTGAAGATGAAAGGTGTACAAATTAAGAATAATGCAGAACCTCAAGCAGATTGTGAAGGACGAGATGGAGCTAAATCCTCTGGTAGTAGATACAATCGATCTGAGAGTAAATCATGCCAAACGCCCCGACACCAGCCTAATACAGAACACAAGTCTTTTCGGGGAAGAAACAGAACTTTCTCATCAAGAAACCAAAACAGGAACAGGAGTCCCCCTCGCTCTGAGAGAGGAACCCCAGAAGTTTCTACTAACGACCCCAGAACAGAAAATCAAAGTCCGGTCGTAACACGCAAGGACGGCGAAATCTCTCCTCTGTACAGTACCGTATTATCGAGGAACATCAGTAACTGTTCGATGTGCCATCAAAATATCATGTGCAGAGAGATTGAAAGAGATCGCGTGTATGGAATTCTTGAAAACTGCAATCACATGTATTGTCTGAAATGCATCTTATGGTGGAGGTGTGTCCGCAATAATAGCCCCGCATGTGCCACTCCCGGGGTGCGTTGTCCAGAGTGCAACACACATTCAGCCTGCATCATCCCTTCGAGGACGTGGACGGAAACGCCCTTCGAGAAGAGAAGATTGGTGACGAGGTACAAGAGAAGTCTGAAGCGAATGCACTGCAAATTTTTCAAAAGGGGCGAGGGAATTTGCGTGTACGGCGACGACTGCTTGTACCTGCATTCCGTTGCAAATCAGGAGGCTCACAATACCGAAGACGTTCCTCATAATTAATCCAGGCATGAACTACGCCTGCCATGCCATTGAGACTTCATGCCATCAGTGGCGTAGCGAGGGGTGTGTGGTAAGGGGGGGCTATCATGCCCCGGGCACCACTCGCAAAGGGGCGTAAAATGGTCCTTTTCACTAACACTGTATATAATATTACTATATGTCTTCGGAGGGGGGGGGGGCGCCATAAAGGTATCGTGCCCCGGATGCCAGTTATGCTCGCTACGTCACTGCATGCCAGTGACACATTGTTGGAACTCCCCTTTCAAAGCCTAGTGTGATATTGCAGTATCATGCCACCTTAGACAATTGAGATTATGATAAAGTATAAACCATATAAAGATAATGATAACGGAATGAATGCTCAGGATTAGAAATCTGGCTTTGGTACAGTAGTGCAGATAAACCTTTTCGTAATGTAAGTATACATAATTTTAAAATTTTTTTTTACCAAGAAGGTACGGAAGAGAATTTCAATATATATGAGTTTAGAATATTATTTAACAATTCTTTTAACCGTTAATAATCGTGTATTAGGTATCAGTGTAAAATAACATTGCAAAAAATGATTCAGCCACTTTTAATGTAATTTTAAAAAATCATAACTACTTTTGTTTCCTGAACACTATACTCTCATTTATAAATGCTTAAAGCAGTACGTCTTTCTTAAGAATACATTTATTTTTTAGATATTAATACATTATTTATGCAAATCTGATAATTATTTCGTCATACAACTTATGACAGTGCAAGCAAAATATTTTCCTCTGAGAAAATTTTGATATTATATTGGCCACAAAAACTAGATTATCCCGAAATTAAAAGCTAATTTGTTCGAATTAAGTATCATTTTTCTTCACAAGTTCCTTAACAAAGAATTTGCTTTTCACAATCCTTTTAAATACAAGCTCTGCTTTGAATGAAAAAAGCTATCCTTTAAGCTATCCCAGGTTGCGAGCAAATTCTGAAAGGTAAATACTAGAAAAGATTTTCTCCATGCTGTTCATCTTTATTAATTAAGCGAAAAGTTTTGCTCGTACACTGTTCAATTCTTTAAATGCAGATTAATAATTTATATTACCGACTTGATTAATTTTTTGTTCAATGATAATTTGTTTTCAACCTATGATTTTTACTTTTCATTCCAAACTTTGAGCGAAATGCAAACATGGATTTCTTTGGGTATAGTTCCATATTTTTATAATGAAATTTTATAAATTATGTAATCTGAATTTTTACATTTTTTAAATTTCTTTATTTAATATATATATATATATATATATATATATATATATATATATATATATATATATATATATATATATATATATATATATATATATACACATACAGTGCCGTATCTAGGCAGGGGCAACAGGGACACCTACCCAAGGCCCACTTGAAAGGGGACCCAAAATGCTGTATTTGTTTTATTATTTCCCCAAACCTAATTAATTAATGGGCCCAAATGCAAATTCTTGCCCAGGGCCCAGCAATGGCTAGTTACAGCACTGTATATATATATATATATATATAATGTATATGTATTTATTTATTTATTTATTTATTTATTTATGTACAGAAGCATAATGTAATACACCCGTATATTTGGTATCACTAAACAGGATATTCTCTAAGATGGTATAATTATATATTGTTTATATGATTACAGAATGCTACAGTGACTCTCTTTCATAACTAGTTACTTATTTTCAGACTCGCTTATTAGCACTGAATGGCAAACAGTATATATATACGCACAATTTTCTGAAATTAATTTCCTTCCAGGCAGTATTTTTGTATTTGATTAGTCTTAACTTGTGTTTGTTCATGGCAAGTTTGATCGAAATGCAAACATGGATTTTTGGGGTATAGTTCTGAATTTTCATAATGAAATTTTATATATTATGTATCTGAATTTTTACATTTTTTTATATCTTTATTTAATATATATATATATATTTATTTATTTACAAAAGCATAATGTAATATATCCATATGTCTGGTATTACTAAACAGGATATTCTGTAAGATGGTATAGTCATATATTGTTTATATGATTACAGAATGTTACAGTGACTCTCTTTCATAACTGATTTCCCATTTTCAGACTCGCTTATTAGCTCTGAATGACAAACAGTATATATATATATATATATATATATATACACACAATTTACTGAAATTTGATTGGTATTAACTTGTGTTTGTTCATCGTTGCATATATCAAGAAAGAAAAAAAAATGCTTTTTGTGTAGTGCCTTTTACTGTTTAATATTGTTTCACGAGTGCTTACTAATTTCATAAACAATGTAAGTTGAACTTTGCTATTAATAAATTAGTTATTTGTGGGTTGAGTCTGTTTTTATTATACAACAAGAAAATAAACACAAATGATAGAAATGTATTGCACTATTACTTGTAAGCTACAAATCAGAAAAAAAGAGCGTAGGATAGATACAATTATCCTATATATATATATATATATATATATATATATATATATATATATATATATATATATATATATAAATTTAAACCTTTTTAAAATGATAAATAATAGTGTAAGGTATCTTGCCTATGTTCCGAGTCCCTTGTTTTTCAAAAATATACGGTACTAGTATACCCGTGCTTCGCTACGGAGTACATTCAAATTAAATACAATTTGACCGTTGTATTTAATTTGAATGTTCTCCGTATGCAGTTAATGCCAAATATATATATATATATATATATATATATATATATATATTATAATAAATACAACGTCAATGTATTCAATTAATGCCAAAAAAAAAAAACCCAAAAAATATATTTATAAAAAATCGTAACGGATATTTTTATAGACAAAATAATGTAGAAGAAAATATTAAAATTAAATCTTAATAGAACATACTAAAGAATATAGTACAGTTTAAGTAACATTTCTTTTACTGTATTTTAATATTTTTTTTGGATAATGTACAATCGTCTGCCGCATTAGAAAGAAAAAAAAAAAGTCGATTTATTTCGTTGTTATGCACGTTACGCAAAATTAATTAAAAGTATCACAAAATGAAAAGAAACCACGTGATCAGAATTTAATAAATTAAATTCCAAAAATACATCCTTAAAAATTCACTAAAAATCAGAAAATGGAGGTAAAAATTCGAAAAAGATTTCATTTTAAAGGAATTTTTAGGATCTTTCTCGTGATATAAATTTTATAACCTTCAGATTGTTATTTTAAATGCAAACTTTAAAGAATGTTACAAAAACAGCTTAAAAATTTAATTTAAAAACATCTAAGAAGAATTTTCCAAAACTCTTTCTTAGTGCAACCCCAACATTACAAGAAGAATCGCCATGCAAAATTTCAACCCTTTAGGTCCAGCGGTTTGGTCTATGAGTTATCTTTCAGTCAGTCAGTCAGTTACGGAACTGTTTTATATATATAGACTAGCTGAAAACCCGTACTTCGCTACGGAGTACATTCAAATTAAATACAACGGTCAATGTATGCAATTCATGCCAAATATATATATTATATGATAAATGCGACGATCAATGTATACAATTGATGTAAAATATATTTATATATATTTATAAGAAAATCGCAAAGGAAATTTTATAGACAAAATAATGTAGAAGAAAATATTCAAATTAAATCTAATATAAAGAATATTAACGAATATAGTACAGTTAATATAGTACAGTTTGTAGAACATTTCTTTTACTGTATTTTAATATTTTTTTGGATAATGTCCAATCGTCTGCCGCATTAGCAAGGAAAAAAAAATATTTTTTGTTTATTTAGTTGGTATGCACGTGACGATAAATTTATTTAAAGTACCAGAAAAAGAAATCACGTGGTCAGCATTTAATAAATTAAATTCTAAAAATTAATCTTTAAAAATTCACCAAAAATCAGGAAATGGAGGTAAAGATTCGAAAAAAATTTCATTTTAAAGGAATTTTTATGATCTTTCTCGTGATATAAATTTTATAACCCTCAAAGTATTATTTTAAATGCAAACGTAAAAAAAGTTGAAAAAACAGCTTAAAAATTTAATTTAAAAAAATCAAGAAGAATTTTTGAAAAATCTTTCTTAGTGCACCCTTACACTATAAGAAGAATCGCCATGCAAAATTTCAGCCCTTTAGGTCCAGCGGTTTGGTCTGTCAGTCAGTGAGAGTCAGTTACGGAACTGTTTTATATATAGAGATTAAATGAAAATATTTGTAGTTCAAATGGGATATAAAATCACGAAAGAAATATTATATTGGTAAAAATTTCATAACATGTTAAAATAGAGGGAATTTTTTATAAATTTTTAGTACAATTAAGTACTCACGTCAGAGAAACCTGCACTCCATTCAGCTTAATATATTTAAATTTCCTTTATACTATATACTACTGGGACATTTACCTGTGTTTTGAAGTAGGCGATTTACAATATTTTCAAAAATCACTGAAATATACCAAAAAAGTGAAAAAAACAGTGATTTTTTAAAATTATCTTTTATAAGTACAGGTACATGTAGAATGATTCAATTAATACATATAGCTTAGATTTTGGGTCAAAACATAGTGAGTAATATGGAAAATACTAATTCAAAATTTCATCGAAATATATTGAAAACATCAAATGATAAGCCTTCTCATTTACAAAAGTAACTGAAAAATGAGTTTTGTAGAAAATGCATTTAAAGGTGCTACTTCTGGTCTTTTGATATCGCTTTCATTTCATTAAATGGGCCATAAAATTCTCATCCAATGATTGTACGAATCAAAATAAAGCAGTTTTAGAATCTTAAAAGATTGGCTTTTGAAATAGAACAATATAAAAAAAAACTTCGAAATTTTGCACCAAAACACCCATTTCAACGTAGATACTGTACCGTAATAAATATAGTTGCCTTTACTCTATAGACTTTTTTAAAACAAGAAATCCCAGATATTTATAGGTTATACAGAGCAATTTTCACTGTTACAAAACTATCATGTAGATTTTTCTTATTTGTTAGATGCAACGAAATGATTTTTAAAAAAAAATAATAATTTCAAACGGAACGAGAGATGGCGCCACGATGGAAAATATAAAATACCGTGTTGAATGTCCAGCATTGTAATATCGATGATATTATTTCTAAAAAGTGTTTTTTTTATTTTTATCTTTTCTCCCCTTTTCTCCCTTCACACTTAACCAAAATCGATAAATGAGGTACCATTTTAAATATTAAGATCTCCGCTTCTTGCGAATTGTTAATTTAGAATGACACATCGATTGTTTGTTTAAAAGTCGAAGTATAAACATTATAAAGAATTTTTCTTCCCCTAGATGACGCGTGCACTAGCTTTTTTATTTTATCATTATCAATCGCACTGAACTTTAAATTTAAAAACCCTTTGCTTTTATTATCATTCTGTGATTTCGTTAATGAGTTTCTTTATTTACAACATCCGCGTAGGTGTACATTATTCTTTTTTCATGTAAACACCATATATATTATTTCTAGAAGGTGATTTTTTGTGACAATCCCTTTCTCCCCCTTCATACTTAACAAAAATCGATAAATGAGGTACCATTTTAAAGATTAAGTTCTCCGCTTCTGAGGAATTAATTCAGAATGACGCATTGTATTGTTTGTTTAAAAATCGAAGTGAAAAATTGACTTTTGGCCCTAAAGTTCTTTCCCTGGATGCGTCGACACGGCACGGTCAAATAGTGTCCACAAAGAGGTTTTGTAATGTGAATATCACATCTTCCACGAGTTTGTGTCATATTTAACTTTTAATATTGTCTACAAAGGTGTTTTGACTGTGCATATATCTCACGTTCCCCTGTTTTGTCTTAGGCTTCACCTTCAATATTATGGCTGAAGGCGTTTTGTAATTGGTTTTGTATTATCCTTATGCACCATTGTTATTTGACAAATAAACAATGGCTACAAATGAACCCGTTCATCTTTCATCCTACTACAAACCACCAAGCTCGCTATATAATTTATCGTATTTTAATCGCATGCGAAAGGGTCGCACGGGCCACCTAGTTGTAATTAATCTACGCGCAGGGCCCAACTTAGCCTAATTGAGGCCCGGGGCAAAAACTTCTTTGGGGGCCCCCCTCTGCTTCACTACTTCAGTAATCAAGAACCGAACTTTATGGAGGTATTTAAATTTTTCACCTCATTATAGATATATAACAAGAAAATTGACTAGAACCTAAAATAGCTATAAAGTCCCCCCCCCCCCCCTCCAATGGTCAGACGAAATATCGTTTTGTCCATTTTATTGATTTTCTGACAATTCTATGTCCATCATTAAAAGTGATATAGCACATCTGAAGAGCCAAAATTTGACAAAAATGCTATTTAAATTTATTCGTTATATTTCCGTGATTTTTCATTCTCAACAAATCAAAATCTCAAAAAAGTTTTAAAAAAACTTTAAAATAAACTTCTATTCGATTTGGGGGCCCCCCTCTGATGTGGGGGCCCGGGGCAATTGCCCCGTATGCCCCTGCCTTTCTGCCTTAGTCAGGCTCTGTCTACGCGTTGCTGCTTTACTGAATGATAAATAAAAAATACACTATAGGCGGTTTCACTGTAGTGGTTGGAAAAGCCTTTGACTGACATTTGTCAAATTTGAAGCCACCATCATACATGTACGTCTCACTAATATTTGATATGTAGAGGCGGAAATTGAGATGGAAACTGAGAATGCAACGAATTAACTTTTCCACATTTACACGTTTTCACAAAACTGTATAAAATTAATATGTGAAGAAAAGCTGCGCATAGAATAGAATTGAAATGTGATAGGCTTGCCACATTGGCACCAAAGAACATGTCTAAAGAAATAATTTTCTGCTAAATATTTTATAATAAATCTAGTTCTATAAATGAAATGTTAAACTAATCATTAACAAAAATTATTTAAAATGTTTGTCAATCGTTCTCCCGAATTGACTAATCCATACGATCAAAAATTGAAAGACTATGTTTTGATTTAGTATCGCTATCATTTATTAAGTATATGAAAAGAAACTGTAAAAATCATGTGGATGCCCCAGCGGCTAGTATATGTGTATGAGTGTCATTTTCCTGTAATTTAAATTTTATTAATAACCCCCATTCAATATTCTTTTCTGCCAGTCTACATGAATTGCATACCTGTCGTTGCCTGTTGAATTGCATACATTTTCATGATGAATTTTCGAGTTTAAATTGCATACGTTATTATCTATCAACCATTTTGTGAATAAAATTCTGAATGACAATTTTATTTTGCATTCTCAGAGTGGAAAGGCAACGAACACACCTCCAAAACATAAAACCTTTTTGAAATGACAATTAAAGTTTAATAAATATAGTTTCTTTATTCTATAGAATATAAAAACATCTCAGCCATTTAAACGTTTTATAGAGCATTTTTCACTGTTACAAAACTATCATGTAGATTTTTATATTTGTTAGATGCAACGAAAATATTTTACGAAAAAATTCAAAACAAGACGATAGATGGCGCCACTATAACTGCCGAAAATTCGCAGCAAAGGATGTCAATAGATCTACGAATTACGGCACTCACGACAAAATATTACTATAAAAACCCATGAAGTAAATTTAATGGCCAATCAGATGCTACAGATTCCATGCGTGTCATATTGGATAGATAGAAAGATTGACAAGTGCGATTATGAAGATGAGATGGCTTTGGAAATGTTGCTGTGTACTAACCCTATTGGATTCGCTCACCTCAATGTTAATTTACGGAGAAAATTAATCCTAGGATTGCCGACATGGATTCAAAGATTTATTTAAAAAATTGTAAACCGTAATAGAGAAAGAAATTTTTCACCTTGGGGCTATTTCGATGTTTTAATAATTCCGTATTTTTATAAGAAACTGTTAAAATAAAATCACGACTTCGAGCAGTTTTCATCGGAAGCAGTGTAAGAGATCGCTTCCAGAGTACGTACGGCACGGCAGGAAATCTATATAAATAAAGCAGAGTGTCTCTATGTATGTATGTAACGAATACAAATCTACATTTCTTGACGAATCTGGTTGAAACTTCGTATACTTATGTTTTGAAGCCTGGAGATAATTCTAAGATTATTTTGGAAGCTTTAAAATAGTTTTAAAGGTATTTTAATTCTAAAAGTACTTCACCGCTTCACTCATCCTGGGAAAACATGGCCGACATATCTCCCGTATGGTGCAGCCATCTGTCGGCAGCGACGGAAATGAAAATTGACGGGAATTTAACGGGGAATTGAAAGGGAACATTTGTATAGCCCTGAAAAGGGCCTTTTTTCCTTTTGTGGGGCCCGAGCATAGCCGGGCTTCTCCCGGCTAGTATGGTAATATTTGGCCCCCTCGCCTGTTTTAGCTTACTGTACAAGCGTTCCATTTCCAACCTCCTGAAGACGACGAAAGAAATTTCTTTCTAAATTCTCGAATTGAACTGTCTTTTCTTTTTTTTAACAGTTATTCAAAGCTAACATTTTAAGGTTTTTAAATTTCCAATAAACTGCTCTCTTTGTTTATAATGCCTTTGCTGCTAAAACGCGCGGGGCTCGAAACCTTGGCCCACTCTATGCTCACTGTATGTAAAATTATAAAAGACATTACTCTGTAACGTTTTCGGTTATTGCCGCATTCCAACGCACCAGGTGTAGAACTAAAGTTCAGTTCACGGGACTCATAAAAGTTAGAAGTTAGATAAAATGAAAGACGTATAATTACAATCGAAAAGCGAAAGTCGAATGTTCAACACAACTGTGATAATAAGGACATTATCGGGGTCCGAGGTAGCCAAGTAGTAGCGTTTCGGCTTTCGGTGCTGAGCGTACTCGGATCGAAACCCGACAAGCGCCATTAAAAATACCTCCGCGTCTAGGCGGGTTATGGGAACGTTCAATCCGTACACCGGAAAGTTCCTGTATGAGGTCAGAGAAGGTGGGAAAGGGTACGATCCCCCAGATGTCGCCTCTGGGGGTGCACGTTCAAAATATAGATCCCACCAGGCTATGTCGGACTCCGACCATTGTGGTGTCATTATAAATCAAAGCCGCACCCCTCTGCTCGCTAACCTATAGGGACCTGATCTGGAATACTTCCGGATTGGAAACAACAGCAGGACATTATTTATACTTCCCGAATAGTCATCGTCAAGGTTATTCCCGATTAAAAAATGGTTTCTCCTGCTTTGGAGTAACGGATTTTTTCCCACGCTTGTCTTTAAGCCAGGACTGATTGCTGATCCAGACTTTCAACCGTACGACTCTTCCAAACTTTGATGCCGTATTCCGTATTGGCAATTTCCCATCCGAAAAATGTTTGATTATCTCTATCCGTTCAGAGCTTAAGGTATGCGCTTCGCGCATTCCAGGTACTCCGTAAACCAAACTACATTGACCTTGAATGTAAATATTACTCGTTAAGAAACTTTAAACTGTAATGTGAACTTTTATTACGTACTAGCCGGGCTTCGCCTAGCTACGCTCAAGTCATCCGTGTAACATATTTATGTACTTCGGGCCCCACAAAAGAAAAAAAAGCCTACAAATGTATTAAATTCAAGTGAATAAATTCCTTTCAATTTTCATTCCCGTCGCTGCCGACAGATGGCAGCACCACTGTACCAGATGATTTGGTTTCTCAGCAGTGAGTGATTTTAGAATGAAAATATCTCTAAAACTATTGAATTAACAGAATAAGTGTACGCAGAAAAAATTATCAGTTTTCGAAGCTCTTTCCAAATATGTAACATTTATGTACTTTCATGAGAAAAAAAATTACACCGTTTCCTGTATATTTGTCGGCCATTTTTTTTCCGAGGATTGGCCCGCCCGGATGAGTTACGGTCACGTCTCTTTATTAGTATAGACTTGTTCCACTTGTTTCTTTATTAGTATAGATAGACTAGCTGAAAACCAGTACTTCGCTGCGGAGTACATTCAAATTAAATACAACGGTCAATGTATGCAATTCATGCCAAATATATATTATATGATAAATACGACGATCAATGTATACGATTGATGTAAAATATATATATATATATATTTATAAGAAAATCGTAAAGGATAATTTTATAGACAAAATAATGTAGAAGAAAATATTCAAATTAAATCTAATATAAAGAATACTAAAGAATATAGTACAGTTAACATAGTACAGTTTGTAGAACATTTCTTTTACTGTATTTTAATATTTTTTGGATAATGTCCAATCGTCTGCCGCATTAGCAAGGAAAAAAAAAATATTTTTTGTTTATTTAGTTGTTATGCACGTGACGATAAATTTATTTAAAGTACCAGAAAAAGAAATCACGTGATCGGCATTTAATAAATTAAATTCTAAAAATTAATCTTTAAAAATTCACCAAAAATTAGGAAATGGAGGTAAAGATTCGAAAAAAATTTCATTTTAAAGGAATTTTTAGGATCTTTCTCGTGATATAAATTTTATAACCCTCAAAGTATTATTTTAGATGCAAACGTAAAAAAAGTTAAAAAACAGCTTAAAAATTTAATTTAAAAAAATCTAAAAAGAATTTTTGAAAAATCTTTCTTGGTACACCCCTACACTATAAGAAGAATCGCCATGCAAAATTTCAGCCCTTTAGGTCCAGCGGTTTGGTCTGTGCTTTGTATGTCAGTCAGTGAGTCAGTTACGGAACTGTTTTATACAGTGGCTCCCAAAAGTGTTCGTACACTTACGAATTTCAATGAAATAGGGGTCTATCCTTTAATTAAAATGAATATTTCAGAATGAGTATTTAATAATAAGATCTATAATCTATTCTTAACAAAACAACATGAAATATTTTGAAAATATATTAAAACTTTATTTTTAAGAAACCAGTAATCAAAAAGTAACAAAAAATTTATCTCACAAAAGTCATCGTACACTGAAATATTTTCGGATAAATTCATAATTAAAATTATCGTCTTGCGCTTTATTTTTATTTTTGAATTGTGGTGGCATTTAAAATATCGTTTAGCTTTAATTTTTGCTTGCCTACACCGTATTATTCTATTCATTATTTAAAAATGGATCGTAGTCGTAAAGACACAGCAAACAGCATTCGAAAATTGATTATTTTTCATCATAGTAGTGGTAAATCAGTTCGGAATAATGCTAAATTACTTAATTTAGCCCATTCTACTGTGCAGTATGTGAAAAAACGCTTTAAAGAAGAAAATTGGATCGAAAACAAGGTAAGAAAAGGCCGTCCGGAAAAGTTAACAAAACGTGATCAGAGATTTATGATTAGAAAATTTGTGAAAAATTCACGTTTGAGTGCTGTAAAAGTTTCTGCAGAATTCAATGAAACATTTTCTACTTCAATTTCACCTGAAATTTTTCGACGAGTTCTCAGAACAGCTTGATTACATGGGCGTTCTGCCCATAGAAAATTTTTTGTCAGTGAGAAAAACAGAAAGTTTAGGCTTCCCTTCGCACTATCAATGATAAATAAGCCCCAAACCTATTGCAATAATGTCTTATTTGCCGATCAACATTTTTGGTGCTGATGGGCGTATAATTGAATGGAGAAGAAAAAAATGAGGAACTTAATCCCAAGAACTTAGTAGGAACAGTTAAGCATGCCGGTGGAGGTATCCTTGTGTGGGGGAGAATGTCAGCATCAGGACTAGGAAATTTGGTATTTATTGATGGCATAATGAATCATGCTGTTTATATAAATATTTTAAGAGACAATTTAAAATTGGAAACAACTTTGTTTTTTATCAAGATAACGATCCGAAGCCCACGGCTGTCAACGTTCGCATCTGATGTCTCTATAATTGCCCACAAGTTTTGAAAACACCACCTCAATCGCCAGATTTAAACCCAATAGAACATATTTGGAGGGAACTGGACGTTCGAGTACGAAAACACGACATTAACACGAAAAGCGAACTAAAAACAATTATGATGGAAGAATGGATGAACATTGATGCAAAAATTACAAAAGAACTAAAGCAATCTATTCCCAGACGTTTAAAAGCTATTGTGGATGCTAAAGGATATCCTACTAAATATTAATTTAACGAAAAATTAGAATATTTACTAATATGTAGAGATTTTTTTACAAGTGTACGATGACTTTTGTGAGATAAAGTTTTTGTTACTTTTGGATTATTGGTTTTTTAAAAATAAAGTTTTACTATGTTTTCAAAATATTTCATGTAGTTTTGTTAAGAATAGATTATAGATCTTATTATTTAATACCCATTCTGAAATATTCATTTTAATCAATGGATAGACCCCTATTTCATTGAAAATCGTAAGTGTACGAACACTTTTGGGAGCCACTGTATATAGATTACGTGAACTCAACAAATCTATAAGGCTTCACTGAACGTATCCGTTATTTCGTTGGCCAGCGAGGGCGCCATTATGATCTGACGATTATTGAAATGATCTAAAGCTAACTGGAGAGAAGTGAATGTCAAATGCCCTTCCATTTTCTCAATAGTAAATGAGGATTCTTCTTAAAAACCATTCATAGTTTGACAAAGTTCTTTGAAGAATACATTTTTAATTAAATATGCGAGTGCATGTGAGAGAATGACAATCGAATTCGTAAACGATTCGGAAGTTGAGATCGACGTTCTCGTCAATTTTCAAAAAAAGGTGTCGCATGTACTCTTAAACAAGATGGTTGTCGATGAGTCAGGCCATCTTTCAAAGTGTCATTCTGTGACATGTTCATCCTCATTTACGCGTTTAGTTGTGTAACACGTTTCAATACGGGATTTATGCGTCACTTTCTTATACTCTACTGTCACTTCAATCGGTCATGGACGCGCGTTTATTTTTCGTTTTTGTTACACAATACAGAGTGCAAAAGCAATTAACGTTGTTTCCTCGTCTTATCTGGTTGACGCAGTTCAGGAATTTAATTCAATGGCAAGGGGTTGTTGTTTCATAAACACTCTGTTTTAGACATTTTCAAACTAGGGTTTGACGGTTTTTCAAAACCGGTTTTTAAATTAAGAAAACCGATTTAAAAGAATTCAAATTATTATGTAAAAATTAATTTTTAACTTATTTGATTTGCTATTCATTCTATGCAACGGGCAGCAGACACGTTTTTTCAACGTTGCGAGTTGCGTTGGCCAGTGCTTGTGCATTGTGCACTGCGCACGTGGAAAAGACGCGCCTAACCGACTTATTTTATGTTAGTTCATATGTGCAATCCGTCACGAGTCACGAGAGGTTCGCTTAATCTTGTAAAGTGAAAACTGGAAACAAAAATATAAAGTTGTTATAGTTGGTTGGTAAAAATATAACGTAAGTATTAAGTATGTTTCTAATTTCTATGTTTGTATTTTATATTTTATATTTTAAAACTTTAATTTTATTATATAAATTTCTTCTCTCAAAAATTAATGTAAAAAAAAAGTTTAGTGGATATTTTATGTTTTTTAAAATCCTATTTTCTTAGGAGAAATTAAAATTAGTGAAATAAATATAAATATTATTTGAAATTTGAAATTTTTGTTTGAGTTTTCGTTATTTTGTGTAAGTAATGTGTAATCCTTAATTTTTTTTTTATATTTTGACTTAGATATTGATTTCGTTTTTTGTTATTTTATATAAATTGAATAAAATATTTTTCCCTATTCTATTTTTAATAATAATAGTAATAATAATAATAATAATAATAATAATAATAATAATAATAATAATAAAAATCGAAAACCGGCTAAAACCGGTTTTTTGGAAATCTGGAATTCGAAAACCGGTTTTTCAAAAAGTAGGTTTTTGTATAAACCCTATTTCAAACCTCATCTTTTTACTGCTCTCGAGGTCTTTGTTTTATTTATGTTTCAATGATCAGAAGAGTATCGCAAGTACAGGTTGTCCGGGCTAAAGGTATCCAAAAGTCGTGACTCATTTTTACGGAACTACCCGATAGAATTAAAAAAAAAAATTTAAATAGAAAGAACTTCTCACCTCACCAAGTTTTAATATCAATCATAGACTTCGATCATAGTATCATAAATTTCGACGTGTGAACCTTTTGTAGCACGACAAACATCTTGTAGTGTACTACCAGTATGGGGTTATTTTTTTCCCATGATCTCACAGATTTCACGAAACACAGCTGTGTGTTTATCGAGCGGTTTCCCTAACAAGTGGTGCGGGAACTGTTTGGAGAACCGAAAATGAATTTCACCCCCCGTGATAAAGCTGTCTTTCTGTTAGCGATAACTTGATGCGAGTGACATTCGGCGGGCGATAAAGTTTCGGACTAAGAAGAGCTGTCAGCCGATAATCTGCCGGCCCCTCCACCCCGTCTGAAAATCCAGACATTGAGGAGAGACGCTAGAGAACGCGGCCTGTGCGGATGTGTGTTTTAGGCTCCGTACGTTGTGAATCTGAATGGGGTTTAATTGAATATGTTGCACTGTTTTAATGTTAAATTTGTTGTCCTCGTTGAGTTTTTGTTTTGAGAGAATTGGCCTTCGTTTTTTTAATTAGAACTCTGTCTTTCTTTGTTATGGATCCCATAGTAGTAATGTTTAGCAACACCTCAGAGAGTGACGCCACAATCTAAATGGTAATCCAGTGCTCTCCAAGTGTTTCGTAGCCTATCAGGAGTTATTACGCGAATTGCTTGAAAGATACGTTTCTTCAATTCATCCACAGTTTCAATATTTTGTTTATACTCGACGGATTCAATGAATCCCCATGCAAAAAAAAGTCTAATAACGCCTGATTTACTACGAAACACTTGAAGAGAACTGGATTACCATTGAGACGTAAGTCGTGGTACAAAAGGTGCACACGTCGAAATCTGTGATACTATTATAGAAATCTATGATTGATATGAAAACTTGGTGAGATGTTCTTTCTATTTAAATATATTTTAAAAAATTCTAATGGGTAGTTCCGTAAAAATAAGTCATGACTTTTGGATACCTTTAGCCCGGACACCCTGTATAACAGGGGTGTCAAACTCAAAGGCTAACTTGGGCCAAACAAACAAGGTTTAACTATAGGTCGGCCTCAAACAAAATCAATATTAATAGAAACGTACGTATATTTACCTAATTACAGTATATTCAACATAAATATACGGATTTTGTTTAATAATAGCAAAAAAAGAGTATAATTAAAAAACATTTATCGAATTCTTCCTATCTTATTATAATTCTGCGTCGTTTATTTTATTATATATTATTGTGTGCCAATATATGGCCGGGCCGCAAGTTTGACACCCCTGCTGTATAATGTTTTTCACCCGAGATCTTAAAACTGAATGATAGCTCACTTCAAATGAAGTGAACTGCTTTTAACTTCATTATTGCGGAATATTAGCTGATAGTGACACTGGTTTGCATCGACTTCTTTCGAGAAATCTGAGGAGGGTGGATATTTGAGTGACTTGCTTCTACAATGACCTTCTCTGTTCGACGCCTAATCTTAGAAATATTAGATATCGCCGTAAAATTTAAACGGGATCTAGTTATCCGGTATATATTATTCCTGGATCGCAACATTATCGTAACTTATATGCTAATATCTCATGCATTCTTGCTTCCGGCTATTCGACGCTTGCCGATTCGGAATGGCTGAATAGTATCGAGTTAAAATTTATCTAATCGAACAATCAGCACAAGCGTATTGCAAATTATTTTTACCAAACTGATTACTCTATAAAGCTTGTTCATGTTTTTATCTGTTGCAGCAAGGCAGCACTACTTGTTACTTTTTTTTGTTGTACCGCAGCCGCTGTGATGCCCATTTTTTACATGTTTTTATTAACTCGCTTTCTTGTTTGTTTGTGCGTTTGTGTGTTTGTCCAGTCCCAAATCTTGCAATCGATTTTTAACTAACTTCCCGACTAGCTAGACATTTGAAACTTTCAGAATAGCTCGGAACACGATGACAATGCATTTTTTTAATACTTTTAGTTATCTTTAAACAGAATTTAAATCATTTTCAGTTAATTTTGTTTTGTACACTGGTGCAGCCGTCTATTGGCCGGGACGGGATCGAAAAGTTGAACGCTAGTTAACTTCCAATTAACTTCACTTTCTTTCAAGTGGATGGGATAATTCATCAAAAATTTTTTTTGGAAAAGTGTTTATTAATGCATAGAATTGTCAACTTTATATGATTCAACAGAAAATTTAAAAACATGGTATATAAAAAGTTCTTTTTATATTGTAATTATTATGTTAAGATGAACTCTGTCAGGAACAGATATTGCTGAAATAAAATTAATCTTAATGCATGTCTATGTCATGCATTCCTTTTCGTTTTAAATAAATACTAATTGCTTTAACATCTCGCCTTTCGTTTAAACTCAGGTATGAGCTCTGCTGTTTAAAATATTTTATACCTATAACAAAGGCATAGTTTAGGGCTACAACTGGCCAACAAGAAATTTCTCGTTACGGATGTCAACAGGCAGAGTCTGACTAAGGCAGGGGCATACGGGGCAGTTGCCCCGGGCCCCCACATTAGAGGGGGCCACCAAATCGAATAGAAAGTTTATTTTATGTTTCCTTCTTTAATGAACTTTTTTTAGATGTGCTATATCCCTTTTAATGATGGACATAGAATTGTCAGAAAATCAATAAAATGGACAGAACGATATTTCGTCTGACCATTGGAGCTATTTTAGGTTCTAGTCAATTTTCCTGTTATATATCTATAACGAGGTGAAAAATTTAAATACCTCCATAACGTTTGGTTCTTCATTACTGAAGTAGTGAAGCAGAGGGGGCCCCCAACGAAGTTTTCGCCCCGGGCCCCAATTAAGCTAAGTCGGGCCCTGTCAACAGGCAAGGAGAAACAGATACCCTTGACTACGCAGGGAGATTGCCCCAGCATAAAAGCATCTCGGCGGAAGCATGCTGACTGAAACAAACACAATACGCTGTTCGCGGGTGTCCAGAGTTGACCACATGCGTGTTACTATGGCGACGACTCAGTTGTCGCCCGAATACTCTCTTATTAAGCAGTCTTCATTTGATTCACTAGATAAGGAGTGTTTAAGTGACCTATAGCTCTCTCTCCACGAGGACATGTTAATAATTTCCTCGAGAGAGCTCTTCCCGGAATATCCTCCCTTTGTATGATATTGCATTCAACCTTATCAGGATGAAGTATTTCGGTGAATCACTTTCTTATAATACAGGGTTTTGCATTACAGTCTTTGTCGAAACAGGGATTGGGATGTAAATATTTTAAGTAAAATGATAAGATTCTCATAAGATTATGCTGCCAGTGAATCCACTTTATGAATAGTAAAATTCTTTAATTAGTTTTTCACGCAGTTGGAAAAGAAGGTCGGTTTTATCATTTTGTAGTTGACTTTAGGTTAAAAATATTTTATTGCAGTCCTATAACACTCATTTAGCCAAGAAGGGTGCAGGAGTTCTGTAAAAACCTAACAATCCTCCAAGCTTTTTATGCAAAAGACATGCGAAAAGGACTTTTAAATCGAGGTCTAATGAATCCTATAGCCCCTCCCTTCTCGCTCCAGTCAAAATTACGGGGTGAGGTTTTGCCTTCTATTTCTCGTACCCGTGATATTTCCGGGCTAGAGTGTTTAAAAGTAACGCCCCAAAAAGATAAAAACAATCCATTTCATTTACCCAGAAATTTTTTTATTTCTTATTTTACATACCAGATGGCATCACCAGACTATTTATAATGTAATTGGGGATGGTTGTTTTCTTAAACTAGATGTGGCAGATAAAGAAATAACTGGAATCCTTCTCGAAAAATAGGCACTTTTATTACCGTTTTCTTGAAAATTATGCGATCGTTAAGGGGCAAGAGCAGTGTTTCATATACTTTTTTGAAGACCCCTTTTTATCATGGAGATTTTTTCGCGACTTCAGGATATAAAGTTTCTTAATGTTTCTAGCAACTACACTCGCTATCGCTGGCCCACACCGACACTATACGACACGCACACATATATGCCGCTCCCCGATTTCATTAGAAAATTATTGTTTATAAATTAATACTGATCATTAGTTTTTAATCCCGGAATGGTTTCATTAAAATATTTTAAATCATAGATGCCAGTCGTCAGTCCCAGAGACATTAGCCCCTCCCCCCCAAAAAAATATCTATCTATCTCTCTATCTATGCATCTATCTATCTATCTATCTATCTATCAATCTATATATATATATATATATATATATATATATATATATATATATATATATATATATATATATATATATATATATATATATATATATATATACTAGCTTTATATACCCGGCGTTGCACGGGTGAACCCTTAATAAAGCTTACTTGTATGATATGTATATTTGTATTTTATGGCAATCTATACCCCTCTCCACTGGTCATCATACCATCAGCATATTATAATAACCCCCCCCCCCATGCTAATGTCAGCATTAAAATATTTCTTTCAAGTTTGATAACCCACTGGATCCCGGCCCTTCGAGGAGTTTGAGGGCTTCCCCGTAAACCCTTGTGAAAATCGCCGGTTTCATAAACAAAGAATTACCTGACGTTGCCCAGGATAATAAAAATGAATGGAGTTAACCTGAGCTCTAGATGTATACGTACTAACAACCGAAATATATACAATTCACACACACACACCTTTCCTCACTTCATTTAATTAAGGTTGATCTCTCTCTTTTCTCCTACCACCAATTTGGTGTTCAAATTGGTGATATATAGGAAATATAAATTATTGGATTGTTTCTAGCAATTTTTTCAAAATCTAAAGCGAATGTCGAAAAATCGTGACATTAATCGTGTTTGTTACATTTAATCGTGTTTCTTACATTTTAAATCAAGAATCTTATGTATATCTGTTGAATCTTGTGTATATCTGTTTCCTTCTTTGAGATATGACGGAATATGTAAAAAACACGTAAAAACACGTTTAGCCCCCCCTAACCCCCTTGGGGGCCGAATTTTGAAAAATCCTTAAATTGGTTTTTAGGTATTCATATTCCTTACATTTTAAAGCAAGAATCTTATGGATATCTGTTTCTTTCTTTGAGATATGGGGTAATATGTAAAAAATACGTTTTTCCCCCTCCCCCCTCCCCCATTGGGGCCGAATTTTGAAAATCCTGAAATTGGTTTTAATGTATTCGTGTTCCTTACATTTTAAAGCAAGAATCTTATGGATATCTGTTTCTTTGTTTGATATATGAAGGAATACGTGAAAAACACTTTAAGCCCCCTCCCCGTTCCTGGGGCCAAATATTAAAAATCCTGAAATTGGATTTAAGGTATTCGTGTTCCTTACATTTTAAAGTAAGAATCTTATGGACATCAATTTCCTTCTTTGAGATACTAAAGAATATGTAAAAAACACGTTTTGCCCCCCTCCCCCCCTCGCCTTCAGCACAAAAGAAGTAAGCTCCTAAAATTTGATATCTGTATCTCCAATAGTTTTTGCTGGGTGTTGATTCCTTTATATATATAGATAAAACACGTAAGAACACGTTTAGCCCCCCCCTCCCCCTTGGGAGACGAATTTTGAAAAATCCTGAAATTGGTTTTTAGGTATTCATGTTTCTTACATTTTAAAGCAAGAATCTTATGGATATCGATTTTCTTCTTTGAGATATAAAGGAATATGTAAAAAACACGTTTTGCCCCCCTCCCCCCCTCGGGGGGCGATTTTTGAAAAATCGCTTCTTAAATGACGCCTTCAGCACAAAAGTAATAAGCTCTTAAAATTTGATATCTGTATCTCCAATAGTTTTTGCTGGGTGTTGATTCCTTTATATATATAGATAAAACACGTAAGAACACGTTTAGCCCCCCTCTCCCCCTTGGGAGACGAATTTTGAAAAATCCTGAAATTGGTTTTTAGGTATTCATGTTTCTTACATTTTAAAGCAAGAATCTTATGGATATCGATTTTCTTCTTTGAGATATAAAGGAATATGTAAAAAACACGTTTTGCCCCCCTCCCCCCCTCGGGGGGCGAATTTTGAAAAATCGCTTCTTAAATGACGCCTTCAGCACAAAAGAAATAAGCTCCTAAAATTTGATATCTGTATCTCCAATAGTTTTTGCTGGGTGTTGATTCCTTTATATATATAGATAAAACACGTAAGAACACGTTTAGCCCCCCCTCTCCCCCTTGGGAGACGAATTTTGAAAAATCCTGAAATTGGTTTTTAGGTATTCATGTTTCTTACATTTTAAAGCAAGAATCTTATGGATATCGATTTTCTTCTTTGAGATATAAAGGAATATGTAAAAAACACGTTTTGCCCCCCTCCCCCCCTTGGGGGGCGAATTTTGAAAAATCGCTTCTTAAATGACGCCTTCAGCACAAAAGAAGTAAGCTCCTAAAATTTGATATCTGTATCTCCAATAGTTTTTGCTGGGCGTTGATACGTGTATATATATATATAAGTCAGGACTTCTTCCTTTATATATATATATATATATATATATATATATGTGTGTGTGTGTGTGTGTGAAGGAGGAGAACAGCTCGACTCCTCTGTTTACATCCCATTGCGCCTGCGCGCACAGCACAGTCAAGAGACGAATTTGCTTCCTGCGTTAGTTACGGGGAGAGAGTACCAATGTTCAGTTGTGATTTGACATATCCAGTCCTTAATGTTCCTTTATTGTAAATGTCCTGAGTAATTTCCGTCCCATTCTAAATAAATTCCCTGTCTCGTAATGTTCCTGAGTAGTTCCTGATGTCCCTTGTCAATATCCCTCGCAACCAACACACACACACACACACACACACACACATATATATATATATATACACTCATGGACAAAAAAATTAGCGCACCAAGAAAGAGTCGTCAAAATGAAACGAAATTTTACATACGAAATGACTACTTTGATATAAGTAAATGATAAGAAAATCAAAGAAAAGGGATAATTTATTTCAGAGAAAAAGGCAAAAGAACGGAGGAGTTAATACTCCGTTGGACCCCCCTCTAGCGCGAATGCACGTTGCGATACGATCGGGCATTGAGTCATACAAGTTCTGTATGATATCTTGAGACATTTCGTTCCATATTTGATGTAACCTTCCCTCTAGTTCGTTCAAACTCGTGGGATGTCCAACTCGTTGTCCTAAATGATCCCAGATATGCTCGATTGGAGACAAATCTGGGGATCGGGCAGGCCAAGGAAGGGTAGAAACAGTGCGGAGACAGTCTTGTGACACCCTTGCCGTATGAGGCCGAGCATTGTCTTGTTGAAAAATGGCTCCTGAGAGCCGTTGCATGAGTGGCAACACATGTGGTTGCAGGATTTCATGAACATACCGCTGGGCTGTCATGGTGCCACGGAACAATAGTAGGGGTGACCGTGTATTGTAAGCAATAGCACCCCATACCATCACACCAGCTGTGGGAGCGATGTGTCGCTGTACAGCAAAGGTAGGATTGAAGCGTTCACCACGGGCTCTCCACACACGAACACGATTGTCATCACTGCCGAGATTGAATCTGGATTCGTCGCTAAAGACGACCTGGTTCCATTACGCTGTAGTCCAGTTTCCTCGTGCGCGGCAAAACTCCAAACGGAGGCGTCGATGGGTGGGCGTCAAGGGCAGCACACGTAATGGCTGTACGCGTGCATTTCTTACGATGTAGCGGTCTTCTCGACGACCGGTCTGTCGAGGGCGTCCTGAGCCTGGTCTTCGTGTACATACATCTCTCGGGTCCATGGTCCCAACACCTCCTCACAACACAATCAGAGCGGCCTAATTGACGAGCTACTCGCCTAGCTGACCACCCAGCTTCCATCATCCTGACGATTCTCCCCCTCTCAAACTGCGACAACTGCTTATATTGTCTTCGAACACGGCGTAATGGCATGTGTATCTCAGCTCTTCCTTTTTAAATGATTCAGCACACTCAAACAAGCTTTGGTTACCTGTTTTATACTCCACAGAGTACGATGTTCAACGCCCTCTACCGGCTATACGTAATGCGCAATCACGCTGCATTTCTAATCATTTGTATATCTCCTCGACATGTACCTTCATTGCAAGTTTCGTTACGATCCCGCAATTATTTCTTGGTGCGCTAATTTTTTTGTCCATGAGTGTATATATATATATATATATATATATATATATATATATATATATATATATATATATATATATATATATATATATATTTATTTATTTTTTATTTATTTATTTATTTTTGGCATTAATTGCATACATTGACCGTTGTATTTAATTTGAATGTACTCCGTAGCGAAGTGCGGGATTCAGCTAGTTGTACATAAAACACTTCGTTTTATCGAGGTTTGCGAAAAATATGAGGAACATGCTTTCAGTATAATTGAAGAAAAAAAATAAAATATATGTCTTAGATACTCGCGGAGGGCGACAAGAATTAAATTTTTACGACCCCAAAATTTCATTTTGCGACCCAATTCGTGGTCGCGACTCACAGTTTAAGAAACGCTGCTCCAGAGAAAAGCCCTGGGCTACTCTATGCAAACATTCTTCTTTTGTTCCTAACCCCCCGCGTTTGGCTGCGGTCCCAAGTTTTAGACTTTTGACTGGCCACGACAGTCTCCGAGCACATCGGGGGTGGCTGATTCGTCCGACTGCTTCTTGTGTCTGCTATCTATGACTGCTTCACACCTTGTATGCCCTGCACTTTTGAATTTTACCGGAGTATTGGACAGCCCGTTGTCTAATGACCTACCAGCCAAATGACCGGCATTTGTAAAATAAATAAATGAAACTCTTTTAAAAATTTTGGTTTATGACACATTTGGTTATAACCAAAGTTTTCGGCTAAAAGTTTTGCTCGGTAGACACAAAAAAATAAGAAAATTATAGAGAACCATGCCAACAAAATTTATAAATCCAGATAATATCCCTAAGGTAAAGACCATCCACAGGATAGAAATGCGGTCTTGCGCTTGTACAAAGACATCTTAACTCTTCAAGGGGCAACAACCTCTACTGTTTGCACGATGCATATATATATATATATATATATATATATATATATATATATATATATATATATATATATATATATATAATCTAAAGAATCTTGAAATTTTTTCCAATTAAAGGTTGCAAAATGTTTTTACTTCTTTAAACTGATAACAGATGGCAGTATTAACCATTTTCTGCTCATTTAACTGGAATACGTTGAATGCAAGAGAAAAAAGACTAGTTTATGCCCCTCAAATGGTTAAGGTCAACGAAGTTATGAGATTTGCAGCCGGCATGAGTACTTTACCGTGGGGGTTAGCCTCTGTATTGCCCCTTCTTCCTCTATTGTCTCCATCTCCTCCTCTTGGCACTGCGTGTCGCTGTCGGCGTCTTCCTGCTCTGCCCTCTCCGCCTCCTGTTTCTCCTTTTCCATCTGTTCCCGCGTCAGGATTTCCACCCAGTACTCGTAGTTCTCCCGTATGTGGTTGGTCTGGAGGCAGCTCACTTTGCGATTGCGGAGAGGTCGCGCTCCTTCTGCAGACGCTACAAAAAAAAAAAGGTTCACGAGGCTACATTTCCACATTTTCAATGACACACAAAGAAACACTCTTTAATAATTACATATACAGTGGAACCTCGATCGATCGTTCCACTGTAGTTAAAGTTTATAAAGTGGAATATATTTCAGACACATGTTGAATTTACGTTCAAGCAAATACATACTGCATTATCGAAAGATATTAGTAACAAAAACTAGAATAGGATATATTAATAGAGATAAAAAATAATAGCCACGGGTCTCAGTATAGTGTAGCAATGGAGGAGTACAACAGAGATCGCCCAAAAGATTTTTATTTTATGAATGGGAGACTTGCGATGCATGTTTAGAGCACACACGTTTGATATTAAGCTTAACCCTCAAACGGTGATCGGTTCCGACCACCGTTTGGAACCACCGTGGGGGGTCGGTTCCGACCAAAGGGTGTGTTTTCCCCCTCCCGTACTCTCCCCTCTCATCGCAAGAGATCTAGTTGACAGGGAACACTACCAGCCAGTTTTGCAACAGGTATTGGAGCGTTTGCAGTTATACGTATGCAGTAAATACGAGTGTCTTTGTTGGCAAACATTATTCATGATAACTAGTCATTTTATTTTTTTTAGATTTTTAAATTTATTTCGATTTTGAAGGCCAAAAGTGACAGTATATATTTTTTACATTTTTGTGCTCGGAAATTCGATTTCACTAACTTCTAAAACTAGGTACAAGACTAAATTACATAGTAACAGACCTAATATATGAAGCCCGGTGGCGTAGTGGTTAAAAGCGTCAAGCTGCCATCCCACAGGTCCAGGGTTCATCAACCCTGTGACTGGGCAAGGTCGACTCAGCCTTTCATCCCTTCAGTGGGTCGATAAAATGAGGATCAAGCATGCTTGGGAACTAAACTCTGGGGTCCCACGTCAGGTTGACCACCTGACTGAGACATATGCTGTATGGCACCCCAAGCCCACGGTTACGAAAGCGGAGATGGGTACCGCCGGCCCTTGTCCACATCGGACTGTTTCGCCGTGAGTTTAAGTTTTAAGACCTAATATATACAACATTCTATGTAAATAAACAGGAAATCCAACGTAAATAAAGCACAAATAGCAATAAGGTGCAATTTTGCATACGGCCGTTTCGAAGCTGCAAAGGAGCTTCGAAACGGCCGTATGCAAAATTGCACCTTACTGCTATTTGTGCTTTATTTACGTTGGATTTCGTGTTTATTCCTCGAGCACAAAGGTTTTGTCTTTTCTTTTCAAATTCTATGTAAATGCCAGAGATTTTTTCTTTGTTTAGCAGAATTACAATTCGTTGGTCATTTTTTCTGCAAAAAGGGTTTTATTTCATGTAAAATGTTATCAATAAATGTTATTATACAACAAAAATGCTTATTGTGTACGTATTTCTGCCAAAAAACTCATCAAAAACGAGATCTGGTCGGATTTGACCCGACCGTACCATCTATTTCGTCTCAAACCACTGTACCGTTTGAGGGTTAAGAGTGGCGGGTATGAGGGTACCTCATTCATCCTCAGGATCGATTTGTGCTACAATCTGTTGGGCGTAAGAGTCATTCATTCAACTTAATATTCATTTTAAGCGGGCCCTACTCATATTTTTTTGTAAACTCGCGGCACACCGGTTGGGAAATCACTGCGATAGAGAATGGAATTGTAGCATAACAGTTAACTCAACCATGGTTTAAATCTATCCTAATCCTAAATCTCTGTGTCCTTGATTCTCGATAAGACGCAGGCAGCGCACGATAGTATCCTATTATGGACAAACAAGTCTTCGATGACAAGCAACCGCCTGACACAATCCGGTGCTACCTGCCCTTTGACATTGATTGCAATACTTCCTGAGTATCAGGACATTCAGAACTAATGCCCTGATGGAGTGGGAGTATGTTCGCTCCAAGAGATGGCGCGCCAGACGCATATCACATGGTTGACATTTTCTAATGTTCTGTTGTTGTTCAGTTTTTGCTCTGTAAAAGTCAGTTGCAGTAGCTTCGAATTAAATAATCTTATCTAAATTAGTCTTTTTAATTGTCAACGCCTTACTCATGTATGTTCACTTGCGTTCGCAGTCAAGGAGACTTAGTTGATCGGAACCACATTTCTCAAGTTTAGACATAACACGGATTTACTTTAAACTCTATTGCTGCCATCTATCGGCCGAGAGAAGGAACTTTTTTTTAACGGCATAACCAATTTATTTCCAGAAAAAATGTTAATAGCTTATTAGTGGGCTGGTTGGGGTTTCATTGCGCAAGATCCAAAATAACGCCAAACATAAGACTAGAGACGAAAAAGAATATATATAAAAGCGGCAGGCTCAAACCAGCAACGGAAATTACAGTTTTAAAACCAAGAATTTTCGCTAACAAAAATGGACGTACAAAGGTGAAAAATCTGATATAGAGAGTGAAAAAAATCATGCGTAAACGTGATAAAAACTTTTTTCAGGTAGTCTCTTGTAACAAAACTACCGCGGGTTATCAACGTAGGATTACTTATCAATGCTTACCTCTTTTGTATGTATATATGTATCTATATATATGTACGTATGTATATATACAGATATATGTATATCAAAATTACAGTTATTACTTTGATATACAGTATATAGATATATGTATATCAAAATTTTGACGCATCTTGGTACTTTTCTGTTAAACTTGTCCAAGCGATTGACTGGGCTTGGCGCGCTGCCAAAATTATAACTCGCGAGGACGGACGGACGGACGGTTTTAGCGTCTGAAATTTTCCTTTCCGCAGGACCGTTATGGAGGAATATAATCCTACGTTAAAATATATTTCAGGTAGTCTCTTCCAACGAAACTACCCCGGGTTATTATCGCAGGATTACTTATCGTTGCTTGCCTTTTTTTCCTTTTCTTCGACGCATTTTGGTTTTTTTTGTTTAACTGTTTACTGCTACTGGGTTTCTTGCTCTGCCAAAATTATAACTCGCGACGGACTCTGGATTTTTTCTTTCCGGAGGACCGGTATTGAGGAACGTAATCCTACGTAAAATGGATAAAATATGATATGAACAGCTGACATGTAGCTAGTTAGTGGAATTTTTAGACAATGAAAAGAGAAGAGAAAAAAAATGCAAATCCATTAAAAAAGGACACCATTTGTTCCCTTTGTACAACACAGTTTAAAAAAAAATGTAACGAATCCCGCTTTTGGAAATACCAGTAACGAGAACAAACTGAAATATTGAATTGAAGAATCACAAAATAAACCTTCCTCTCGGGGCAATATAGAATTCGGCTAAAATATTCAACATAGTATCAGACTAACGGAAGATCTGACGTCTTTCGAACAGTCTACCATGTATTATATATATAATCGCCGTTGTCTGTGTATAACACTTCCGGGCTGTACCCATCTTTCAATTGAAGCCCTCAGTAAACAAACGGGCGGTTAGGCCTAATTTCAATTTCAGATGTGGATCAGAATTTTTTCTTACCTAAAAACTAATATCTTCTCCATCAAATCAAGTTTGTTCAGCCTATTTTTCTATAAAACATTCAGAACTAAATAAAAATTGGATGTTTTTAGCTGTATATTTAACAGTTTTTAAAAATCTGTTTACTTTTGCGATGAATTCTGAAAGTAAGCAAACTTGAATGGGAATGAATCAAGTAGCTCAAGTATTCATATCGCGTAGTGAGCTGTAAAAACTGGATGGCAGTCTACTACTCCAATCGCATGAAAAACTAAATAAATAAAAAATAATGAAAGGGTTTGCTTTTACAAGGTGTGGATTAAATGCAATATTGTTAGATAATTCGGGATATTTTTTAACTTTCATATACTTTTTCCATTATGACGTCATTATTAGTATTATGACGTCAAATGACGGGTTACCTTCTAGTATAAAATAATGCAATATATTAGCTTCATTAAATTGAATGTAAAACGCTTTCAGCTATAAAAGGTTAATACGCACGAAAAGAACGCGGGTATGAAAGCCGTAACAGATTCAAATAAGGCATTAAACGTGCTTGAAAAATTCCGGATTGATATCTATGTACTAGATGATGGTTCTTGCAATGTCGAGACGAAAATATGTCGAGGAGAGAATTTCTCGTGCTCACCAGTCCGAGAAATTTCCCCCCAGATTACGATGCACATGTTATTTTATTAGCTGCATGAAGAGCACGGCGGGCTGATTCGACAATGGTGGACTCATTTGATGTTTCTATTTTAAGCATTCAGCTTATCGTTGTTCTTCATTAAAACCTGACATCTTGAGGATTTGACCACTTTTAAGCTATCCGCACACCTTTGAAACGGCCTTTTCTATTAAAATATCGATTTGTCACTTCTACGGCAATATGAAAGCCATATTGGAATAGTGAGCCAACTCCATTTTTGTTTATTTTGAGAAACAGAGCCTTAAAGTCTAACATGAATAACAGAATACGAAATATAAAAAGGAGCGTAAGGTTGAATGGGGAATGCTTCGAAAAATGGACCGATTACGGTCGCTCACCGGCAGATGGCGCGACGTGTAACACAAGGGCGGATTTTTCATTGCGTTGTATGGACGCGCGGTTTTTAAAATCGTTTAAAATTTTTTAAATAAATAAATAAATAAATAAGTAAATTATATATATATATATATATATATATATATATATATATATATATATATAATGTTAAGTTAAATAAATGAACTCATATTTAATACGCCCTAAAAAAAAACATGTTTTGCTTGAAAAATACGAAAAATCCATATCATGGTTTCTGTGTCATAGCCCTGCGCCACCTAGTGGTGGCGATCAAATGTGAGACATATTTTTAACATTGAGCTACTCCTCCTTCTTTAGCTTCATAAGTCTAATGAGTGCTGAAAAATAACTGCTGAAGTCTGATTTTTGGTGCCCTCTGTTGGCAGCAGAAATAAGCTGGAGGTGTACCAGTTTAAAAATAAGATAGATATGACTTGTATGAACATGAAAGTGAGGATAACTGCATTTTTTTTAAAAGTGGAGTTGGACCACTATTCAAATAAGGCCGTCATATCAAAGCCTCGTCTTTCATCTTTCTGATTCTGTTTGAATTATGTTTCTATCTTAACTAAGAGCCGCGTCAAGGCCATTTTAACAACAGTTTGCCAAAACAACCGGAAGGAGAATTTTCTCAAAATCAATTTTTTTCATCATTTCTCTTGACGCAAATCAGCCAAAAGTGATGCATGAATTGCTTTTAAATTTTGAAGAGTCGCTCTTCAAATGTTTAGAAAGGAATAGACGACGCTCATCGTTGTAGATTCATCAGTTACATTGGTATGAAATGCAAATGACGATGAATTTGAACCAATATTTCTGTACATCAGTACTTGAACTCTAACTGCTACAGCTTCTAAGATAAACGGAATAGTATCTCGAGAATACCCTATTCCCTACAGAAAGTTATCTTCATCCTCCAACTTATAAAATGGCAATATATTTGTTTATCTTGGAGTTATCCAGTTTTGCAGAAATGTCCAATTGGCATCCATTTTGCCATATATCGGCAAAATATTTTTTATGACCACCCTGTATATTCATTACAATGGTTAATTTATTTCCTTTGATTCTTTATTCGAAGTAAAAATGAAACAGCATTGGGGAACACTATTTGGGTTAGAACCATAAGTGCCTATTCACATAGGAGTCCGTTGCGTTGCGTTAAGGAAAAGATGACGTTGAGACGAAAATAAACCAATCATAGGCCTCCAAACGACTAGCAAGGAAAATTTTAACGCCTATGATTGGTTTATTTTCGTCTCAACGTCATCTTTTCCTTAACGCTACGCAACGGACTCCTATGTGAACAGGCCCTAAGTTTTGAAAATTGGTAATCAATAAGGCTATAATCCTAGATTTCGAATGCACATAGCGCGAATGAATGCATCCACCAAGTTCCACTTGTCGCTACTGCGAGCATTACGATGAAAATTTCGCAAAGAGCGAACGATGTGAAAATTAAATCTCCCCTTTTCTGATGTGAGTAAATACAGTAGAGCTATTCATTCGACTGCCGTTATAGGTTCGAATCCAGCCTGCCCTATCCGGCGGTTAAACAGCCAGAGAGGGGGATGTCAGATTGACATTTTTTGGGGGAAAGTTAATAACGAGAGCTAAGGAAAAAAGGAATGAAACTTCTCAGTGTTTTTTAAAGATGTCCCTAGATCAACCAAGTACAAGTCATGCGAGAATTAAATGTCAGAATTCAGTTGTATAACAGAATGTAAATAAGAAAGTGACAAAAGCTCCAGGTCGACAATCAGGTTCTGTTGGTAATAAATAAAAATGTTAACAAAAAGGAAATCTCCGACGACGCTTTCGAAAAAAAAAAAATTTTCAACGAAGTTAATAATGTGATGCGAGTCAAAATTGAAAAATTAAAGATTTTGGGTTAGGTGTGTGTAAATATCTGGATGATGTGACTGTTATTATCAAAAAGGTATCTATCTGTTCAATTAAGAAGGACTCCCTTAGGATGGTCCGCTTTTCACAGTACTCGCTCTAAGCACTTAATCGTATAGATTACAAAATTTGGACCTTTACACAAATTTTACTCGTCATTTCAAATTATTATGCCTCTTCTATCAGATTTCTTCTTACAAAAACCTGGGCACGATACTGCAATAACCGCTTAGTGGATAGACTATCATCTGCAACACCTCTAACAAGTCTTTTCAATAGGTGTTCAGATTCTCTGTTTAGGATGGTTTGGTTTGGAGCTCTACGATCAATTTCTGCTCACACGAGGGCTCAATAGACCGGGACCTACTGCTTAAATCCGATTGCGAACGGCTACAAACGTCCATGCCTAGAGTAAGACTCGGACCCGCAGACTCTGGTGCAGATTGCCAGCGCCTTAGTCATTCGGCCGTCGGCAGGCATTGTGTGCTGTTTAGGATATGTCTATTGTAGAGGGTACATTATTCTGAAGAAAAGAATCCAGTGATGTCCTTTTTGCTCCGATCTAACTAACTCATGGCACAACAATACGGATTGCTTTTCAGCACTGTGGACCAAGGCCTGCGGTGCCCATTTCCGCTTTCTTGACCGTGGGCTTGAGGTGCCATACATCATATGTCTCGGTCAGGTGGTCAACCTGACGCGGGACCCCCAGAGTTAGTTCCCAAGCATGCTTGGTCCTCATTTTATCGACCCACTCAAGGGATGAAAAGCATGAGTCGACCTTGCCCAGTCGCAGGGTCCGATCACTTAGCATATTATCGCGGAATCTTTCCAAGCTGTCCACAGGTTTCGGGTTGGTGTCTTTAAGTGATAGTAGAAGGGGAAAATATCTGTTCAGTGAAACCGTTATCAAGGTTGTTGTGTCTAATCGTCTGAATATGTCGAGGTACGCAAGAAAGGATTTCTTCAAATCGTTTTCTCCCCGTATACAAGAAAGAGCTAATGTTGGATAGCATACAGGACAATACCGTCACCTGACAAGGTCAGTCAAGGTAATGAGGTGATTTGGCGAGTCGGTTGGCTTTGGCGAGCTATCAACTTAAATTTTTTTTTTTTGCACGAGATTAAGCCAATCCTGGACGGTTACAAACACCCGTACCTATGGCGGGATTCGAACCAGAAGACTGACCCTAAAGGGTGACACCTTAACCGCGCGTGTCAGCAGTATCCAAGAAGCTTAGTAAGGAACGAAACAGGATGGGTAATCTTATTCCCATTTTATATCCTTTAGAATTTAATAATGGGAAATCACGGTGCTATGGAGAGTTTTTTTATGGTACAGTGGACGCTCGTTAATTCGAACTCGAAGGTTCTCAGAAAAAAGTTCGAATTATCCGAAGTTCGAATTATCCGATGTTAAGAGAAAATATATAACTTTAAATGTGTATCACTGAAGAAGAAACTCTCCTAGTATGTATAACCCCAGAAAATATATTATACTATGTTATCTAAAGTTAAACATATTAAAAAGCAATACAGACTTACCTTCATCATAAAATGAAGCAGAAGATATGTAGTATAAAGTAAACTTTTATTAAAAATATGAATTACACTTAGGGAAAAAACTGTAAAATGGATGTTTGGTTCTGTTTATGATGCTTACATTGTTCAGCCAGCTTCTCGATTTGAAGTAAACATTTCAATTCATTTTCAGAGGAAGGTTCCATCTAAATAAATGCTTTCAGAGTTTTAAAAGAGTCCATTATGGCTTTGTCCATTATGGCCGCATTAAAAATATCTTTCGGCAGGTAAGTAGAGAAAAACCCTGGCAGTTTCCTACCGTAATTAGTGCATACGTCTTCGTTTACACATACAGTTAGGCCACATACAGTTTGATAAGAAATATTTTGCCTTGACTTAAATCGAGAAAGCCATCCATCACTGCATTTAAAATCTTCAATACCCATTCGACTTGCCAATTCATCTGCCTTCGTCAGCACTAGGAGTCCATTTATCGGAAAATTCCGAGATCTAACATCCTGGAACCATAGCAGTAAAGCTTTTTCTAGAACTTCTTGGGACGCATTTCCCATGCGTTTCCTTCCTCTAGCAAATTTTGATTTTTCCCATGAATCTAAAATTGACTCCTTGTTTTTTAAATTAGTTGACAAGGCATTTTTTTAATTCCATAGTCAGCTGCTAATTTTGTTTTACATTCGCCTTTCTCTACTTTCTTTAAAATTTCTATCTTTGTCTCCAAAGTTAGGGTTTTGTACTTTCCACGTGTAGACATCCTGAATTTTTACACGTTCACACCACACAATGAGGAAGAAAAACTAGCCCACATTAACTTGTCTGCACTGCAGTTATAACTGACGCAACTCCCTAGAATCTTTAGTAAAGACTAGTTTTTCTGAAATTCTAAGAAAATCGATCCAAATAAAGGAAAAGTGCTTTTTCGGTTTAGCACTAATAAGAAGGACAATAGCTACTAACGTTTAGCGGACATGCAATAGTCTAGGAATGCAGGCATGTGCCTCTTTACACAAAAAAGAAATTTTGACACACAAAATAATAAATACAGTGTGTATTTTCTCCATTAAAGGAGAAAAAGATTTTTTTTTGTCAAATTTTTAGTTCGAATTAACCGAAGTGATAAAAATTTAGTTCGAATTAATGAGATATTTTTAACATTAACTCCAATACAAGTTTTTTGGGGCCTTTGGATTAGTTCGAATTAACCGAAAGTTCGAATTAACCGAGTTCGAATTAACGAGCGTCCACTGTATTAAGTGAAAATTTTCCAGATAAGGTTTAAGCTCTCCTTATACTTCTCTAAGCTATAATTTTGCCACATATTCAAAATTAACATGCTATATAAGCATACAAAACGACTATATCTGCCAAAAGAGTAGTTAACCATTTGAATACATAGCTAATTTATCTTTTTAAAAGTACTTAATACTCGAAAGATATAATGGCACTCTAACTCAGCGAAAGCAAATACACTTATTGTATTCCCGTACTACAAACAAACCTAGTCATCAAATATTCTCGAGGAAACAATATCTGACCATTTGGGAACAATGGCATGCAGCCTCTCAAGTGGCGTTTTCATTTTTATTATTCCCTTCTTCATTATTCGGAAGTACAGATCGAGCTTCGCCCAAGTTCTTCTCCGGATGCGAGTCCGTTTACGGGATTTATATCCCACTTATTGGAACAAGGATTCTGTTGTCTCAGAGAGCAGAGTCAGCATTCATTGAAAGGCGTTTTAAAGAATATCAAACAATGAAAGAAAGAATTTTCATGCTTACCACTAGGAGCGCTGCTATCACTACCTGGGGTTTCATCGTCCACGAATTTCACACTGGGAGATTCTGCTTGTTCAGGGGTTTCTACAAATAAATAAAATGTTTGACTAACTGTTTTAAAACACCGAAATTTAAACTCATAAATTTGAAAAAAAATGCAGTATGCTCGTTTTATTATAGGAAAGTGTATATATATAAATCATAATTAAAAATAAAAATAATAATAAAAATAACTCTTAGTAATAATAATTAAAAACTAAATTAATAATGGATTAATAGTCCTAAAATACAGTAACTATAGTAAGTCAGTAACTGAGTATCTCCATGGTTGCAAGTTTTGTGACGTCAGTCATCTGGCGGTTACATGTTCTGAAGTTCCACTCTGTCTAGCGCCAGGCTTGGTGTTCTTTAGTTAAGTAACTCTTATTTCAATTATTAATCAAGTCTTCAGTTTTTCATGGATTGTACGGTGTCTGAGTGTGTTTATTGTATAGATCATACTCATCGGAAAAAATCCATTGGTTTTTAGACAGTATTGACACCGCTGATGAAGAGATGCTGTCTAAAACCTCTTTCATACTTTTCTTTTCATGTTATTTGTTCCTGGTTGCAAGTAGCTTTAGGGCTATTACTGGTATTCTCTTTCATCTATTTCTTGTATATATATATATATATATATATATATATATATATATATATATATATATATATATATATATATATATATATATATATATACAGGGAGTCCCAAAAAACCTTGACACATTTTAAAAATTTGTATAAAAAAAAGTACTCATGGCAGTAACTAGAAATTCACATGCGTGTTACCTTACATATTAGAGTTTTTTTAGTATAGTCAATAAATTTCAGCATGTGCTCTTTTTGTGGTACGGAGAATATCCAGTCGGTAATCCATTTCAGCCCATGTGCGTTCCAAAATGGATTCCGCAACACATGAAATTGCAGCAATTAGGCCATTTTTTGAGTTCTTTCAGACTGTCCACTTTTGTCGAATAAACTTTGTCTTTGACAAATCCCCAAAGAAAAAAGTCAAGAGGTGTAATGTCTGGAGATCGAGGCGGCCATTGGATGGGGCCATCTCGTCTAATCCACCTATTCGGAAATTCCTCATTTAAAAAGTCTCGTATAATCATACCCCAATGAGGCGGTGCAACGTCTTGTTGTCAAATGAATTTGGGATGTAAATAAGAAATTTGCGGGACAGCACAATAGCCATTTTACAACTTTCACTTTCACGGAACAACTAGCGCCCTCTGTTGAACTTTTTTGATGTAGAAAAAATACTCTAATATATGAGGTAACAAATCTGTGAATTTCCTTTTCCTACCTTGTATACTTTTTTAATAAATTTTTAAAATGTGTCAAGGTTTTTTGAGACACTCTGTTATATATATATATATATATATATATATATATATATATATATATATATATATATATATATATATATATATATATATATATATATATATATATATATACATACAGTGAAAATTCTCTAGCCGGCCACCCCTCTAAATGGCCATATTTAGTTCAGAACCGATTTAAAACCCTATAGAGCCAGTGTTATGGAAGAAACCTCATCTACAACTCTGGCCCTATAGGGGCTTCCATTTGAGGGGTAGCCGGAATACAATAACGGCCACCCCTCAAAGCGGCCACTCTTTTTCATCATCACTGGCCGCCATACAGAAGTTTCACTGTATAAATGCTTCTGTGTGTGCGTTGTCCGCGTGTATAGTTATTAGATTTAAGTCATAATAATTTAAATAACAAGACCGAATGGGTTGAAAATCAGAAAGATAATGTATGTATTAATTTATGTATATTTTATTGTTGTATCTCTAAGCAAGCGAATAATGGAACGCTTTTGAAGTAACTTGAGGGATCAAACGGTTGATAAGTTTAAAGTGATGCAACTAGGACTGAATAATATTATACGATGTGCTAAATAAGTGAAAAATTATACATCTCCTTTTTAATAGTTTTCAGTTCTTTAGAAACCTAGACAGCCAAAGAAACATCAGAGCAGTGCACACTTTGGAAACAATGCCAATGGTTTAAGGGAAACAGAAACTTGAACCAAATACGCGGTAAGTAATCAAGGGAATTACAGAGCTAAATATGCAAGTCAATTAGCTTAGTAAATATAAACTATTACAACTTCCAAAAAGCACCTCCAAAATAAAATATTTTAGAAATGAATCACTTTGAAAGAGATGTTATATGCAAGCTAGAGATATTTTACGATTCTTTCCCGACTGGGAAGAAATGACTTATTTCCAGTCAGCATCATTTAAAGGGCGGCTGCAAGTTTCCAACCAATATGACTATGACAAATGTTAGAAGAGCTAATCCAACGAAGGAAGTGTTAATTCTACATATCTCTCCTTTTTGATAATTTTCAGTTCTTGAGACATCTAGACAGTCGAAGAAACAACAGAGCATTGCACATCTCAGAAACAATGCCAATGGTTTAGGGGAAACAGAAACTTGAACCAAATACATGGTAAGTAATCAGCGGAATTGCACAGCTTAATATAAGTCAATTAGCCTAGCAAATATAAGCTATTAAAAATTTAAAAAAAATTAGAAATAAACCACGTTGAAAGAGGTGTTATATGCAAGCTAGAGATATTTTACTATTCATTTCTGACTGGAAAGAAATGACTTCTTTCCAGTCAGCATCATTCAAAGGACGGCTACAAGTTTTCAACTTATTGGTAAGTTCCTGGTCAGGCTGAGGAGCATGAGGTGCGATTGTCACTATGAACAATATACAAATGCTTAGTACAAATGTTTGTGACTTCCAACTGTGCTATGCATTTGTGAAGCGATCACAGTGACAATCACACCTCATGCTTCTCGGCCTGACGACGAACTATTAATTAGTTCTAATCATGGAGCCGTCATTCACATTATATTATGGTAATTAAGAAGTCATTTCTTTCCGTTTGTGTTGTCACAAGTTTCTTGTAAGTCTTAACTGACTATTACCGGAAAATTCACAGTGCCATCAATCTGATAACACATTTTGCTATTAGACTGTTGGATTTCCGAGCTAAAAGAGACGATTGGTGAAGAGGGAGAGAAGAATCACTGATGTGTATATGCAACTCACCATCATCGTCCCCGCTTTCAGAATCGTCTACCCAGACTCCTGGCAGAAGCGCTGATTCGCCATAAGCATTACATAATGGTGCTACTAAATGGTTTATGAAAGACTCCTGGAGTTTTGCTAGCTGCGGGTTGTTCCTGTCCATGAAAGGTGATACTTGGAGACCTAGAGCGGCTTCTTCATCGCCCTAGTATAGAAACAAGTACAGACGTGTCAACAAGTGGAAACGATACATCCTGTAGGATTGGCTATTATGTAAACTGGCTGAAACAAAGAGTAAACTAATTGTTTGAGTTAATTTTACATCAAGTATCTTGGTGTCAAGTCAATACACTCGAGTTATTCCAGAAGCAGTGAAACAAAATCTTGTATTTCAGAAATTAACTGTAGACTTGAAAATTTTGCTTAGACGTTTGGTTAATTTAAAAGACAAGCCAGAGTCGATCCTGTTTAAGGTTTTCGGGAATTTTGCGGATTTTTAAGCAGTTGCTCAGAAGAGACGAAAGCATGAGGGAAGTTCATAGAATGATCCAAAGTTAGAATGAATGTTCACAAGTAGTATATCATGATGAATAATACAAGGTGCGGCTATTAATTTCCAGGACTGATCTAATTACTCCAGAAAATATTACATGAAATCCATACCCATTTAATATGTTTCGAGGTAACTCCCACCTGCCATAATGCAGTTCTGTGCTCGGCTGTATAAGTTCGGAAACAACTTTTAAAGTCCTCTTTCGGAATGCTCTTTAATGTGGACGTCACCGTTTTCTTCATGGCTTCGACATCATCAAATCTTGATCTCTTCAAATCTTTCAGTTTTGGAAACAAGAAAACGTCTGCCGAAGCTAAGTTCGGAGAAGATGGAGGATGCTGCATCTCCACGACCTCATGCTGGACCAATTTGTTGAAGAACAAGATTTGAAGATGTCGAAGCCATCAAGAAAACGGTGACGTCCACATTAAAGAGGATTCCGAAAGAGGACTTTAAAATTTGTTTCCGAAACTTGTACAGCCGAGCACAGAAGTGCAGTACGGCAGGTGGGAGTTACTTCGAAACATATTAAGTGGATATGTATTTCATGTAACATTTTCTGGAGTTAGATCAGTCCTTGAAATTTATGGTCGCAACTTGTATCTTCATAATTTTTACAAAAGCCATGACAACATTTAATAAGTGAGCTCTTCATAATGAATACATTAATTCGAGGTCGAAACGCTATCTAGGATGAGTGGTTGGAATTAATTTTGCTCGTATATACATCAGGAGTCGTAAGCTCAATCAATTGCTGCTGCATAAATCATATAAAATAAATTAAAGTAAACGAATCGCATACAATGATGAAAGTGAATATGGTAAATGAATTTGAATTTTAACGAAATACATTTTATTAAAACACGAAAAGTTTTTATAATTAATTAAGAAAGAATCTGAATATTTCGCACAAAAATATTTTTATCAGATTTTTATTATGATATTTAATTTTTTGTTTCACCGATAAATGATACTTTTGAAACAGTTCCCGATGTCAAGTCCTGGATTTCTGGAACGCGAGTCGATGTAATAGGCTGTTTATTCTGTTGAGAAATTTACCTTTGGGAAATTCATATTTTTGATCGTCATTTCCCACCAGACAGTATTTTCAATTATATCAGTTTTTCATTTATTCAGGTTTTATGTAACATTTTTCGTTGTATAAACAGAGGTCCCCTTTTTTTCAATAACACTTGATGTCTGTCAATGCACTAAACATTTTCTTTCGTAAGTTATATCATCTTTCATGACTTTGTTACGTATTATTCAACATAAGAAAAAATAAAAGGCACTTTCTTATCAAGCGGCCCCCAAGAAATTTTGCCAAAGGAAACCATTCACAAACGGTTTGCAGTCCTAACTAACCCTACTTATTTCAATACTGTTACGAATTTTGTAAATTAATGTATGTCTTTAGCTTAAATTACCGTTAAAATTGTTATTCTGCTTGTAAAATATAATACATTATTATCTTTTATTCCATGTAAATAGTCGTATTAGCTAAATTTCTGCCGTACCATGCCGTACCATAACATAGGTTTTCTATGGTATCTCGCCAAATTAGCGAGATATTGGCTTGTTGGTAACGTTTTGGCTACTAATTTTTTTGCACCACGTTCAGCGAGATATCGCCAAATGTGGCGGTTTGGCTTCAAACTTGGCGACTTTCCTAAGCCCGGAATATTCTGGAACATTGTGGAAATCCCCAGACTCTCGAGAAGCTATAAATACAGCCTCGAGTAGAGTTTAGATTTCAGTTTTGAGTGTGCTTCGAGATTGTTAAAAGCGCCATTGTTAGCTATGACATTTTCTTTGGTGAATTGCTGATATTTATGCTGCGATAAGTGCGATTTCGCGCGGCGTCTTTTGTGATGAGTTTTTCCGTACTTCTGTGAACTAGAGATTGTGTTAGAAGCACTGTAGTCAGTTTCTGACGATCGGTAAGCTGTAGTATTTCGACTTCCTGTAAATAAATCTTTGTTTTTATTCTGTCTTATTCAAAGTCCATTCAATCGCCGAACCCGAACTGGGAATTCGTAACAATACTAACCCTACCGCCTTTCAGGCTTATTCTCTGCATTTAATCCAACAACCTAGAGGGTGAAGAGGCGGCTAGGGTAAAATTTTGGGAATAGACGAAACCCTGTTCGCCCGGCGAAAAATCAACGCTGGCAGGGTTCTTCCACAAGAGTGGATTTTCGGCGGATATGCCGAAAAACTGGCTCATTCTAGTGCCGAATAGTGAGGCAAGCACACTCATGGCAAAGACCGTAGACCACGTAGAAGAGGGATCGACGCTATATTAAGACTGTTGGCGAGTGTACAAAACAGAGGAACTGGAAAATTCATGTTACTGTGTCTGGATCAGCCATAAATACCATTTGGTTGATCCAGAAACGGGTGTTCATACACGAAATGTTGTAAGAATGTGGGGCCCTGCGAAGTGGCGGAATAAAAAGCAACGAAGCACGGCTCGCCATCATCTTGAATCGTATATATCTTAGAGAATTCAGTTGGTGGAAGTATACAATGGATGAGAAAAGGCTTTTTATACCCCATTAAAAGCAATTACAGAAATATGGCAGCCAGAAACTGTATATACAAAGTAACGTAGGGCAATTTTCGAAGGTTTGCGACCTCCCTTGGCGAAATTTCGCGGAGGCCCGCTTTAATAAGGAGGTACCGATGTTCTAGAGATCAAACCCTGGTCTATGTAAGCACAAAAGAACGGCTTTTCCTCGCCAAGAGTCGCAGTTCGCCGAGGTGTTGGCGAAAGGTCAGTATAACGGGCAAGTTTCCTCAAAAATACTCTCAAACGCACGCCATGGGAAGTAAAATCGATATTACCCCCGTGGTACTTTTCCGTTAGCTGGGTACTAGACAAAAATCGCCAAGACTAAAAGTTGCCGCAGTTATCACTAAGCCTAAATGTTCACTCGAACTTATTTTAGAGTCTTATTTAATTGAATTTATGTGACGACGTTTGAATGGTAAGACAAATTTATTTTCAGTAATTGTAAAGGAAATTTACAATTTCATGCCTGGTATGTAAATTGATATTTTTTTATTTCATTATCATTTTCTTTATATATGTTTCAATTTATTAGTGTGAATTAAATGTGATAAAAATCGAAGTTCACCAGGGTTAAATATTCTTTTCCCGTCAGCTGTTGGGAACGGTTATAGTTAATTATTTTTCTTCATATTTCATTTAAAAGAAATCATTCATTAATCGTTTCTTTAAATTAACGGTAACTTTATATTGAATTTTAAAAAATCGTTCCTTAACCGTTTTCTTTAAATTAACGGTAACTGTATATAAAGATAAGAAAACGATATATTCTTTTTTTTCGTTGGAATAAAACAGTAAAAAATTGGTCTCACAAGTTCTTTGCTCTTATTTTGTTAGTTTTAAAAAAAAAGTATTTTTAAGTAAAAACGCAACCTGTAGGAATAAAAATTTGTATCGGAGATCCGTTACACAACATTTAATCTTGGCGATAACTGTGCTAACTCTTAAGCTTGGCGGTTTTTGTCTGGTACCCAGCTAACGGAAAAGTACCATGCCCCTTTACTCTTAAAGGCCTAAAGCAAGATCCATTAATAAATGCTGGCCGAAATAAAGAAAATTTTGATCATCATACCAAAAGAACTCAATTAAGGTCATTGAGATATACACAGGTTCAATGCTTAACAATGATTCATCAGCTTTCCTAACTGAAAATTCCTGTACCAGGGATATTCAACATTCTTACTTGCTCGTAGAATTCCTCGGCTATTCTGTGCGTCCATTGTACGTGTATGTCGTGTCGCTTACATGGTCCATTGATGTCTGCCAGTTTGATGCACATTTCCATGGCCAGTAACCGATCTGTTTCAGACATCCAGTCGATTCCCGGAGCGTCGTCTTCATTGGCCTGCGGTAAACAGGGTAAATATCAGTGAGGGACACTTTAAATGTAGTAAAATATTTATTCTAAAGGTGGCATGAGAATTTACCCTAAAAAGGAGAGGAGATTCAATGCAAAAAAATGTGAATATACCGTTCTAAGAAATTATATAATTCGAAATTATACAATTTCCTAAAAAGAAGACAAAGAAAAGAAAAACATTATCTATGTATACAACATTCTATGTTTTTAATTTTCATACGATAGTTTATTCTTCTCTGTTGCCACCAGGCAGATTGTAACTTGGCATTTGTCATGGCAACCGCCAGCAGCGTTTCAATATACAATGTTTGATTACAATGAATACGTTATCGGGCTGGTACCTAAGTCAAAGTGCTGAAACTATTGTTAAACCAGGTATTTTTTATTTTGACCCTATTTTCTTCCTTTACAGTTATTACAAAGATTTATGAATAACTGAGGGAACAATTAAAGTAGTCTTCATACTTTGGCAACCAGCCGACCCAATACAGCGCAAAATCTGTTGATTGGCGTCAGATTTAGGCAGTAATTTATCAGAATGTGCAAAGCTACTTGATGTCTTGTGCCAAAACTTATAAATACAGAGCTGGCCTGAAGTTCAGTTTTGATGTTTCTCGTGAGAGCGATGATTGATCATTGTAATATTGTGCACTTGAGTTGGTGATTTTGCTCTCTGGGAACAGCTTCGACATAGGACCCCATTGGCAATATTTTGTATTGGCGACTTTTTTGTCGCCTAACCAAACATCGCATCGTTAATATAGTATGAATTACATAGAAATTTAATTTTGCAAAATATAAATTATAAAATAATATATTAAGGAAAATAGCGTAAACTTTGTAGATCCAGAAATTATAGATAAATCTACACTGAAAGGCATGGTTAAATCAAAATAAAAATGAATAAGAAAAAAAAGCGGTACAACCTGGTTTACATCACGCGACTGTGGCAGGGTTAACGAAACGAATTTTGTATATACCAAATTACCAATATACGAATTCTACTATACCAAAGCTGTTCCAACGGGGTACGAATTTGAAAATGGCGTATTCCACTGGGTTACAATCTGGAAAATGGTTTATCTCAGTTTAAAACACACTCGACTGTAGCAGAGTTGCCGAAACGAATTCTGGGATACCATATGCCCCAAACGTCAAATGTAAAAAGTCGCCAATACAAAATATCGCCAATGGGGTTCTATATATAAGCTGTACTGCTTTTTGTTTATACTGATTAGAGTTGTTTCATTCAGTAAAAAATTTTCATTCTAAGTTATCGGTCTACAACTCCAGGTGTACTAAATGCCACTTCCAGACAAACCAGCGTTTAATAATTGAGGCGGTGAAATGCAAAATGGTGCAAGTCACATTTTCAACTTTTTTTATTTGAGCGCAAAAATGTAATCTAAATGTTTAATTTATAGTGGAATTGCAAATAATTATTATTTGCAATATTATAATAATTATTATGAATTATAGTTTGTTCAATTTATAGTGGAATTTTTTGTAGTTTTTGCAGTAAAACGCTTTGGACTTACACCACTTGACTTACTGACTTACACCACTTTGCCTTTCACCGCCTCAATTAATGAAAGTTCCAACTCGGAAGTCTTTTTTTTTTGGTCGCATGCTAACATGTATGTTCGTTTACACATGCTGATTTAGACGTTTTTAATTAAATAACATTAGTTTATTTAGATACCAGATGAATACCCGTGTTTAGATAAACCTTTTTACTCCCCTTAAATTTTGTATTAAATAAATTCTTGCACTTACCTAGGTGCTTAAACTTCATTAAGCACCTAGGGCTGGTATTTAAATAAACTAATATTATACTTAAATAATATTAGTTTATTTAAATACCAGCTGAATACTCGTGCTTAGTTAAGCCTTTTTACCCCTTTAAATTTTGTATTTAAAAATAACATTCTTAGTGCACGTAGCTAGGGGCATAAACCTCATTAAGCACCTAGGGCTTAAGAGAGACCACCATTCAAAATTTCAGCTGCATAGGCCTTATGGTTCCAGTGATACAATGTTTTTAACTTCTTTGGGGGGGGGAAGGGGCCTTTTTTTTTAAATAAGCCTTTATTTAACCCCTTTAAAATTTGTAATTATAAAATAAAATTCGCAGTGAGCACTTAAGGCTAAATAGGAACCACTGTTCAAAATTTCAGCTTCCTATGCCTTATGGTTCAAAACGTTCAGATGCCTAGGTCTTTTGGTTCCAGAAATACAGTGTTTTTTTTTTTTGGCGGAAAGGGGGCTAACCCCCATAAAATTCGAATTTTTTAAATAGAATTCTTAATTACCACCCAGGGCCTAAGAGGACCCACTATACAAAATGTCCGTTTCCTAGGGCGTACGGTTTCGGAGATACAGTGATTAGCCAGATAATAAAATGTTTCATTTCCCTCTTTTGTTTAAATGCTTAATTTCTTCTCATCTATAAATTGGTTGGTTATTAATTATCATAAGATGTTCCGATTGTTCAGGAAATTCATTCTCGGTATAGATTTTTTTATATTACTGTAGTCGCACAAACACGCAATAAATGAGAGTTGTCTCTGCTCAATAATTAAAATCGAGGCAGAAACTTATTTTTTGATTCCTAGATGGCGCCATCAAACACGCAATTTCATTCCGTTTCGTGAGATTCCCCAAGGAATAGCGTGCGCTTAAAAAGAAATTGCACGACACAAAGCAGACAGTTGTAAATAACGGAAAAGATTAAGTAAATAAAATTAATTAAATTTCCTTGTTTACGTTCATGAACAGTTTATTGACTGAGAATACAGAAGGTCTGGCGAAGTTTTTAGAGTGAGTTTTGTCGATTTCTCCCATTTTCGATATCAAAATCTTTAATTCCAATTTTGCATCGGTCCAATTTTGTTTCGGTCTCGAGAATGATAGAATGAAATACATAAATACTAGGTGTCCAGTGCGACCTTTTCGCATGCTATTAAAATACGATAAATTTTATACCCAGGTTGGTGGTTTGTAGTACGATAAAAGAAGAACCGGTTCATTTGTGGGAATTGTTTATTTGTCAAATAACAGTGGTGCGAAAGGATAATACAAAACGTCATAAGACAAAATAGGGGAACATGAGATATGTACACGTCAAAACACCTTTGTAGACATTATTAAAAGTTAAATATGGCACAAACTCGTGGAAATGTGATATTTACGTTACAAAACCTCTATGTACACACTATTTGACTGTGCTGTTTCGACACATCCAGGGAAAGAACTTTAGGGCGAAAAGTCAATTTTTCACTTAGATTTTTAAACAAACATTACAATGCGTCATTCTGAATTAATAATTCGCCATAAGCGGAGAACTTAATCTTTAAAATTGTACCCCATTTATCGATTTTAGTTAAGTATGAAGGGAGAGAAAGGGATCGTCAGAAAAAAGTCACCTTCTAGAAATAATATATATGGTTTTTCCATGGAAAAAGGATACTGTACACCTACGCGGATGTTGCCAATAAAGAAACTCATTAATGAAATCACAGAATGATAATAAAAGCAAACGATTTTCAAATTTAAAAGTTCAGTGCGATTGTTAATGGTAAAATAAAAAAAAGCTAGCTCGAGCGCCATCTAGAGGAAGAAAAATTCTTTATAGTGTTTATACTTTGATTTTTAGACAAAAAATAAGATGTGTCATTCTAAATTAACACATCTTCACATGAAGCGAAGATCTTAATCTTTAAAATGGTATATCATTTAACGATTTTTGTTAAGTATGAAGGGAGAAAAGGGGATTAAAAAAAACTCCTTTTAGGAATGATATATATATATATATACAGTTGGCTCTCTGTTTAACGACTTTGAAGGGACCGTGAAAAATCGTCCTTAAGTAGAGATAGCCCTTAAACAGAATTTGTGAAAAAATAATATTTCCCATAACGTCGGAGAGTCCGGGACTGGGAAATATCGTCTTTAAATAGAGATCGTCGTTAAGTAGAGCGTCGTTAAACACAGAGCCAACTGTATATAAACAGATAAACTAAAATAATTCACAATTCAGTGATTTTTTTTTCTTCCTTAGTGGGTTGTTTAACTCAGTGGTGCGGAAATTGTGGGTCGCAACTCCTCTGGGTGTGGGTCACGAAAAATGGGAGGGGTCGTGGATGATTTGGAGTTAATTTACGTCATACTGAATAATTCACTGAAAATATGCTTCAAATTTTCTATAATTACATATTTTTAATATTTTCCCATTCTTTTTATATGGTAAAAAATATATGTTGTGACATTGTTAACTTTTAGTTTACGGGACCCATTTTTCCGATTCCCTCTTTACAACGGGCAATTTCATACCCCCTTTGTAAGAACGGCCAATAAGGGGTTATATATATATATATATATATATATATATGTAACATTAAAAATCCCATGACGCTTTTAAATTATAATTTATTCTAAATTTCCTTGGGCGTTCGGGCTAATTTCGCTTTTGATTCTAAGTTCTGAATTCTCTTGTGCGAAAACCTTAAGATGGCGTCCTTTTTTCCAGAAATGTAGCGTGGGTACCTAAATTAAACACTACTGAGCAATATCACGTCACTTTTGAACATTAACCAATTAGACACCACTATAAAGATCACATGACGAGAGTGTCTATATAAGACCTTGCACATGTAGATGTAGCGCTCTCCTCATTTGTACTTTGCTCTTATGCATCCGTGCCTCTTAAAATAAAATGTAGTTCGAGAATATTGTGTGTCGCTGTTTATTTCTTGGCCAAGACTACCTCAATTTTCATATCTTCGATGTGACATGGGGAACCCAAACTTCTTTGTAATTCGTTCTTTCCGGGGCAGGGTCCCCATGTTACATATATATATATATATATATATATATATATATATATATATATATATATATATATATATATATATATATATATATATATATTAAATAAAAACATTATTAAACCTGACAACACCAGTACAATTCATCAACCTGAAAGATGAAGAATATAAATGACCGGGGGGAGTTGTGACCCCCAACACTCGGGTTAAACATGTTTGTACCTAGGCAACACTCCCGTAAGTCATTCTTCATCTGCAACCTGACGTAAAGTCAAAACAAAGCAAGGAGCGATGAAATAAAAAAATAAAGGAACTGGAACAACGTACATTAAAAACCTGGGTTAAATTATTTCAAAACAATTTGTCAATTCACTAAAACATTGCAGTATCCCCATATATTCACTACACCTATAAACAATGCATCATATAATAATTTTTTTTACAAATATTTAGACTTATGACTAAATTATAACTGTATCCACATAAAACCACTTCAAATAAGCACCTCCTAAGTATCGAAATATCCACACACAATACTCTAAACATTATCAAATATATACATTTAGAACTATAATTACAACTAAAATAGCAAGGACACATACCTAGTGCATCTCTACATTATAGACAGTAAAAGACCAACAGGTGCGAAACGTAACTTGCCAACTAATCATTTTATTACTTCAATTACTGAAATATCGATTAAGACATTCTTTCCTATCGATCGAATGGAATTCACACATGGTTTTTAATAAAAATCCTAAAGGAAAACCCATTTCTAAAGCAATGTTTGCAAATGATTTTATACCTGATTGAATTTCCAATTTGTTACATTTTAGACGTTTAATACGTAGCATGTAGTTAATGATTAGGTTGTGCTTTACATTTCTATGTAAACAAGTATTCCAAGGCATTACGCGTTGTGTAGTAAATGGATAATAGTCCCTTTTATCATGCATTTTGTATTTCACTAGACTACTCTCTTCATCAACACATAAGCTTAAATCCAGAAATACAACTCGATCATCCGGTGTTTTATCAGATTCTAAAAGGCTAAGATTTTTTGGATAAAACCCCAGATCTATGACCTGCACTTTGTACTTAGTGCAAATTAAAACATCATCCACATATCTGAAATATATTAGCTCACTCAATAAGGCGGTCCCCATTTCATAATGGTTCATTTATATTCTTCATTTTTCAGGTTGATGAATTGTACTGGTGTTGTCAGGTTTAATAATGTTTTTATTTAATATATAGCAGCTTACGTTTGAGCAGCGTAGCGCCATAGTAAGATTGCCATTGTTCATTAGTTTGATTTCGAGTTATACTTTTGTAAACACACATATATATATATATATATATATATATATATATATATATATATATATATATATATGTAGAGAGAGAGAGTGAGAGAGTTTGGAACATGTTCTGATCCCATCTAATGGATAATACGAAGAAATGGATGAAAGAGTGTAACACAGACAATACAGTTATTCTGTGCGGATTAAAGCCATTAGTTCAATCTTTAGATGCGTGTATCAATAAACCATTCAAAGGAGATTTAAATCGACAGCGGAACACGTGGATGTTCGAAGGTGAAAAAACATGTACAACAGGAGGCCAAATGCGTCATGCCAATCTAGAAATAGTGTGTGAGTGGATAATAAAAGCATGGAATGAAATTAAATCTGACATGATTCAAAAGTTATTTTAAAAAAATATAGTATACCTAACAATCTAGATGGGACGGAAGATGATTATTTATTTATGGATCAGAGTAACAGTGATGGTGAAGAGGAAAGAGAATTCGCCGACGGGCCTGAAGATATAACGGAAGACGAATAGGACGAACTATTCATGTTATCCGATAGTTAAAGTTTTTAAGTTCATAAGGTACGTCATTTCTTTTAAATACACAGCCTTTAGGTACATGTAGAAATCTAATTTATTTTATGTTCACCTTTTCCAAATTTTTAAATCTATCATTTTTTTACCCGGCGTGTAACGCGCACCCGTAAATTTCGAGCTTATTTTTTGTATTAAAAGTGCACGTTATACGCCGGAAAATACGGTACGTATAGTTAAAAGGCACCTCTATCAAAATGGGGGAATTAACAAGCATTTTCGAAAGATTCACATACTGTACTTCACTTTTAACTATCCCCAGCAATTTTCCATTTATAATTTTTAAATAAATTAAATATTTACTAACTATATATAAACCTCCAGACTATATTAACCTTTAGCTTACGGGGCCCATTTTTCCGATTTCCTCTTTAGAACGGGAAATTTCATACCCCCTTTGGAAGAACGGCCATTAAGGGGGTCATATATATATATATATATATATATATATATATATATATATATATATATATATATATATATATATATATATATATTTATATACATATATATATATATTATATATATATATATATATATATATATATATATATATATATATATATATATATTATATATATATTATATATACATATATATATATATTATATATATATTTATATACATATTTATATACATATTTATATACATATATATATATTATATATATATATATATATATATATATTTATATACATATATATATATTATATATATATATATATATATATTTATATACATATATATATTATATATATATATATATATATATATATATATATATATATTTTATATATATATATTTTATATATATATATATATATATATATATATATATATATATATATATATATATAAAATATATATATAGGTTAAGGGGTAAAGAGAGACCGAAAAAAAAAATTATCTGCCATGCAATTATCTGCCTAATAAAACGGTTCGCTCATGACTCTACCGTAGTTTCTGATCCCGATTTGCCAAACGAGACGACAAATTCTATCCGATGACAGGCGGCGATCATTTTTTTTTGCTGGCAGAAACATTTCAGTGAATTGAAATGGAAGTTATACCATTACTTTTTCTGGTAAATACAATAATTGAGCCCGAAGAAAAAAAACGGGCGTCCTCGTGTTCATTATGTCACATCTACCAGTGAACGGCGTTGTTGATGAGAAACGAAATAATCTCGTTTCGGTGTCTCCCAGTTACTGAATGAATTCATTTCTGTTAATTCAGATATAACAAGCTCCACTTTATCCCGTATGGCACACTGTTTTTGTTCAGTCAGTTCATTTTTTTCGCTTGTTGGGCGTGTTAGTTACCACGAAGCAGCCGGACGTTTACTCGATGATATGGGTCAGTTTGTTGGATGCACAATTTTGTTTTAAAATAAATTGTCTTTCAGCGTTCGTAATAATCACGTACAAAAACTTTTTAATTTCTTCAAGTTAGGGCCTGTTCACATAGGAGTCCGTTTCGTGGCGTTAAGGAAAAGATGACGTTGAGACGAAAATAAACCAATCATAGGCCTCCAAACGATTAGCAATGAAATTTTTAACGCCTATGATTGGTTTATTTTCGTCTCAACGTCATCTTTTCCTTATCGCTACGCAACGGACTCCTATGTGAACAGGCAGGAAAAGATGACGTTGAGACGAAAATAAACCAATCATAGGCCTCCAAACGATTAGCAATGAAATTTTTAACGCCTATGATTGGTTTATTTTCGTCTCAACGTCATCTTTTTCTTATCGCTACGCAACGGACTCCTATGTGAACAGGCAGGAAAAGATGACGTTGAGACGAAAATAAACCAATCATAGGCCTCCAAACGATTAGCAATGAAATTTTTAACGCCTATGATTGGTTTATTTTCGTCTCAATGTCATCTTTTCCTTAACGTTACGCAACGGACTCCTATGTGAACAGGCCCTTACTGTTTCAGGTTTGGTTTAGAGCGCCAGAAGTCAACTTTTTTGCTACACGAGGGCTCATTAGGCTGGGATCTACAGTTTAAAGCCGACTCCGAATGGCTACAAATATCCATGCCAACAGTGGGATTCGATCCCACAGGATCTGAACTGAATGTCCGCACCCTAGCCATTCGGCTATCACCTGACATCATCAAGTTATGAGGTCCTGCGCACGATTCCTTAGAAATTTCCAAGGTAGGGAACTTCAAGGTTCCTTATAAGACAGGGTATTCCCCGACCTGTGGGTAGCAAAGTGTTTTCTAGGGGGGGGGGGGGGATCGCCACGGTTTTATCCGAATAAAATAATTTTTTATTTCCCCGAAAATTTATCAGAATTTATTTACGAATAAACTGTAGGGCAGTGATATTTTTTAAAGGAAAAGGTGTCATTCAAAGCGCACTTACGGCCGAAATTTTTAAATTAAAAAAATTTCTCAGAAATACTGTTCCGTGAATGTACAGTACATACCTATATGTATTACATCATTATTAAAAATATGATGCAATATTCTGCAATAAAGCAAAAGTTTATGATGCAATAATAAAAATGTGTGATGCAATAGTTTCGATATCCACACGGTAAATCAAATAAACCTTCATTGGCTTCAGAAAAGGCTTCAGCTTTTCATTATATTAATAAAGAACTACCAATATACAAGGAAAAGAAGACTCAAACAGTTCAAACTACCTTGGAAAACTTTGTCAAAAAAAAAAAAAAACTTGCAACGTATCTTCTACCGCGAATTCTGAACCAATGGATTGTACTAACATAATAAGTAGTCATGACGAAGAATAATTCGTCTTCTAAATACAATGTACCGGGTGAGCCAAAAGTTCGTAAAAATCATAAAAAAAGGAAGAAATTATGATAAAGAAGTGCGGTTTGCAAGAAAGGGCTCACAAAGAAGTCGGAATTTTTTTTATCGCCATAATAAAAATTAAAAAAAGTCACTCGTAGAGTCACTGGTCCAGCTTGCGGTGCACTGCTACTCCCCGTGGACGATTCCGCCGCCATATTATTCCTAACGGTTTACACCGCAGTAATGCGGCCCTCCGCCAACGAGAGTCTTCCATTTCCGGACCGATCCTCAAATTCTCGTGTATCACGGTCTATATTGCAAGATTGATTTGCATAATTCTGCTGAATCTCTCGCATATCAGCGTCCTCTCCCGGCGACTTTTTAAACGCTTCTTTAACTCTTTTGGCTGCTAAAAAAAATCCCACTTCTTATGACCCCTTTGTGCAAACCGCATTTCTTTATCATGATTTTTTTTTCCTAAATTTTTAAAGTTTTTACGAACTTTTGGTTCACCCTGTTTTAAATTACGTATGTATGTACTAGCTGAAAACCCGCACTTCGCTACGGAGTACATTCAAATTAAATACAACGGTCAATGTATGCAATTCATGCCAAAATATATATATATATATATTTATAATAAGTACGACGATCAATATATACAATTGATGTAAGAAAAAAAATATACATTTAAAAGAAATCGTAAGGGATATTTTTATAGACAAAATAATGTCCAATCGTCTGCAGCATTAGCAAGGAAAAAAATATTTTTTTGTCTATTTAGTTGTTATGCACGTGACGATAAATTTATTGAAAGTACCATAAAAAGAAATCACTTGATAGGCATTTCATAAATTAAATTCTAAAAATTAATCTTTAAAAATTCACCAAAAATCAGAAAATGGAGGTATATATTCGAAAAAGATTTCATTTTAAAGGAATTTTTATGATCTTTCTCGTGATATAAATTTTATAACCCTCAAATTATTATTTTAAATGCAAACTTTAAAAAAGTTACTGAAACAGCTTAAAAATTTAATTTAAAAAAATCTAAGAAGAATGTTTCAAAAATCTCTCTTAGTGCACCCGTACACTATAAGAAGAATCGCCATGCAAAATGTCAGCCCTTTAGGTCCAGCGGTTTGGTCTGTGCGTTGTATGTCAGTCAGTGAGTCAGTTACGGAACTGTTTTATATATATAGATGAAAGTAAAAAATATATATGTGTACATATACAAAAAAAATGCTTGAAACTCACTTACGACCAACTCAGCTTACGACCAATGTCTCGGACCCTATCTTGGTAGTAAGTCGAGGAATATCTATCTGTACACACATTATAACCGTGAGTGTGTCTTTCATCAGCCTGAGCAGTCACTTTTGGCATGACTTTTGTAGTTTCTTTGTCCAATATATCAAATGATTCCAACACTCTATCTCCCACTGTTTGTGAAGACTAAAACTTATTTAATGACACGCATCGCTGCTGTAGCATCTGAGATGATGGGGATTTCGCCATTTATGTGCTCCTCTTCATCGGGCATGCAAATCTTCGATTGCATGAATCTTCGATTTCAGAATGATTCATTTTAATTTCTTCCACAATATCTTCATCAGTCGGATTTTGATCATCACATGTTTCGAACAATTACATGTCACAATCTGAGAATGATGAAATTTTGTGCTTTTCTATCCACATCGCGATGGGTATGTCTTCATCATCTTCTTCTTCAACATTCGTTGTATCTTCAACATTATTAAAAAGTTAAAAAAAAAAAAAAAATCAGTAGCCGACGGAAAAAAAAGTTCGTTATATTCTTAAGATTTCTTAAGCCGATTCTTAAGATTTTGGAAGTTCGCTATAAAAGGATAAATTAGCATTAAATACAATAGGAAAACGGCGGGACCAAAATTTTCGTTCGTTATATGCGGGAGTTCGTAATATACCGGGTTCGCTATAACGGGGTTCGACTGTATATGCCAGTGATTCTCAACCACTGTGCCGCCAAATTCTTAAAGTGTGCCGCCAAATTTTTAAAATGTATATAGTAAAAATTATAATGCTTTTTTTTATTACGAGTAAAGTTTGTTTAAATTAAAGAAAAGTACACTGTAAAATAAAACTGTTGTTTTTACAGTTAAATGCCATATTTTTAACTGTTTTTATCCGTTTTAAGTAAACACCTTTTAAACTTATCTTTTTTTTGTGTGCCGCCAAATTTGGAAATCGTTAATTGTGGGCCGCGACAAAAAAAAAAAAAAAAAAGGTTGAGAATCACTGGTATATGCTATTTCAAGAATGGACATTCATGAATTTTTTTGTTTGTTTTTCATTTGCATTGTATTTTTTATTTTACGTTGAAATTTAATTAAATAACTGACTAAATATGCGCATTTTTTTTTTCGATTGATACGGTGTTTTGTAGAACTTATCAACCGTATAAATCGGAGGATAGGGGTATTTAAAACTGTGGTTACCCGTAACCTTCGAGAAAAACTAAATGAGGCGAAAACGTGGAACATGACGTATTATGCTTTTTTCGCATCACACCCAGGAAATGGATGAAAGCGAGAAATCTTCGCCATGCATCGATGAACGCCGATTCGCTCAGTATTTCGACTAAACGGGGGAAAGATTTTACATGTCAGAGACAGAATGTGCAAACTAAAATCGAAAACTCTGCTTTATAAGGCAGTTTTATGTTCTTACAAAAGCACTGGTGCGACCACGCCAGAAACTAGACATGAGCTCCACGTGGCTTACATACGGAGCTCTGAGATGCATTTTTACAAGAAAAAGTTTTTTACGAGTTGAGATGTGACATGCTGCGTGCAACTGCCTTATAACGATATTCTGTTTTATTACTAAGAAAGTATTAATTTACTTTAAATAATAATAATATTAAAAAATTAACTGTTTTTCTCAATTTGTTACCATGCTTTTATTAGCTCTCTTTCTTGTTTGTGTGTGTGTTTGTGCAGTACAAATCTTGCAATCGATTTTTAACTAACTTCCCGAATTTCTTCCTCTGTTAAGGAGTACAACTAAACAAAAAAAACTAAAATCTGTTCACCCAAGGGGACATTCAACAGAAAACTTTTTCCCGTTTGGAAGTAGTCAACATGTGGTTCAGTGGTTAAAAGTTTCTAAATCAAAACGACAGAAGAATCGAAAGTCAACAGAATTAATATTAAGAATAACATTTAATGAATATAGAGTTTAGCTCTTTACAGTAAGAAGCACCTGGTGTCACAAAAATTACTTAACGCGGGAATCCGAAGTGTTGAAAATCAATCCGCATGCGCGCTATACTGGAAGTGATCTATTTATAGAAATCGTGCGCTACAATTCACTACAGCAGCTGTTAGTAGACACTGGGAACAGTTATGATTAAAAATAAAAAAAAAGTAATACAGTGATTTCCGCTTATAAGAATCACGTTTGTTATTACTGTTTTTGATCCTTATAACCGGTTGATTCTTATAGCCGAAATTTAGGTTTTTGGACAGGCACACACACACCTATATATACATATATTAGATAATTTACCATAAAATTCTCTTTAATTTACGTTAATTATCTTTTATTAAAATTATTTTTATAATTTTAAAAATACAACTTAATTTTTAGACGTATAAGTAGATACACATGATTATAGTAAGAGAAGAAAAAATCCAATATTTGTTACAACATACCTGCTTAACAGTTTTAACATTTCAACTACAGGAGGGGAGCAAGAAAAAGTTTTCTATGGTAGTTTGAGGTGATGAAGTTTTCAGGAGGCTGTTTATACCTCTTTCAATACTAATAGTCTCGGACGAAGATTCACCTTCTAGCTTACGTTTCACGGTTTGATAACGTGCTGAATCTACTAATGTCACGTTTGCCTAAGTGATAGTGGACACTTTGCCGAAGATTTATGTGTTTCAGGATCCAGGAAGCCGCAACCAGGATGTGGGAGGTGGGAAAAAAGAGTCCCTATTTTTATCTGTCAGTGGAGAAAAGTGAAATCGGACCCAGACTGGTAAAGATGCCCCCGGGTCAAGCTAATAGGACAGTCTTGTGCAAAAACGTTTAGGGGAAAACTATTATGTTATATCTAACAAAGAAAGGGATGAATTTTATGACTATATTCTATCCCATCTTATAAATCTTCCTTTTTTAAAAAAAGAATCAATCTTTCTCTTTTTAAAAAAAAGAAAGAACTTAGAGCCTTTTGAGGGTTTAAGTCTTTTTTTTGGAAAAATGAAAGGAAAGCAAAAAGTGTAAACTGATTCTTAAAACCGGTGGATTGATTCTTTAAAGCGAAAATTTTAACATGAAAATAATACGTTTGTTTTTGTTTTCGCGATATTGATTCTTATAACCACTGATCACTATAAGCGGTGGTTACTGTATAATCGAAGAAGGAAAAGTCCGGAGACGATCAGACTGGAACACCGTTGTTTAACACTGAACTTTAATGTTTTAGGAAACATTAAAAAAATTAAATCACGATAACACTATACGATAATCACGATATTTACGATAACAATATCGCATTTTGAATAAATCGAGCAACTACCCCGTAGCCTCAAGAAGTTTACAGAATATATACAAACGTTGTCATTCCGTTCACAATTTCCCTTCGACGACTTTTCGCATAGCGCGAATTGTTTCTCCGATTTAAAAGTTACATAATGAATGGATTGAACCGACCTTGAAAACTGACTCGGAGGAATGACGAATACGAATGAATCATGAATTGGGTTATTTTATTATCCGTGACAGCGATGCAGACAACCTTTGGCTAAACATAAATTCCCGGATAAAATGCAGATATGAAGTTGTCCAAGAGGAATTTTCATGAATGCGACGTTCAGAAATTCCCTAATTCGTTATGGATGTGTCAGGCTAACGAGCTACAAGAGCAGTCGGGTATAAGCCGGGCCTAGAGTGACAAATATTAAATTCACGGGCGGCATTCATTCGCAGTTAAATTACAGTTTACACATGCTGAGCACGTTCTTATTCCATAGTGATGGGAACTGGCTTTAAGGTATCTCTGCCTACGTTGAAATGGCCGTTTTGGTGCAGAATTTCGAATTTTTTTATTGCTCTATTTCAGAGACCAGTCTTTTAGGATTCCGAAACTGCTTTACTTTTATTCGAGTGATTAGCGGATGAGAATTGATGGTCAATTTAATAAACTGAAAGTGATATTACTAAAGGACGGAAAGTAGCATTTTCAACGCAATTTCTAGAAAACTCATTTTTCAATTACTTTTGTAAACGAGAAAGCTCAATATTTAAAAAGTTTTAAATATATTTCAATGACATTTTTCAATAGTGTTTTACATATTACTAACAATATTTTTTTAATCCCTTTGGGAACATTTTTGTACACTGACGAAGCCATTTCGTACGGTCACTCCCGTCAGTTGAGTAACAGAAAATTGGTCATTTTTTTATAACAGTCACTGAAATGCACCCATGCCTCGTCGAGTGTTACGACAAATTTCCGTTTTTCAGCAGCTGCTGGGTGTTTTTCATATAATTATCTGCAATTTGTTTTTCTTTCAGCAATATGCTTTGGCAGAAGCAGATGAACTTTAGGTTTAAACATCTTTTTCAAACTTCAAATCCTTATGAATGATTTTACTTACAGTTCCAGAAGACATTCCAAGTTTCGATGCAATGGATCTTTGAGTCGGCGGATTTTCTTTTAGGATCAGAGAATTCACTTTCTTGATATTTAACTGCGTCCGAACATTCTTAAGATGAGTTTTCGCGATCATGTTTTGATTTTTATTTTCAGTTAGGCTTTTTTACCTTTCAAACTTAATATATTATAAATACCTTTTTTTTTGAAATGCCATAAGCGCGATTTTTACGCCGTTTCATAAATTGTTGATACGAATATATCTCCTCGGAAAGTGCAGTTACGCAACCTTCGAGAGATCTATCGAGTCTAGGAGCCATTTTCAAAATAAATCTTTCACCTTTACATTCCAGTCAAAACAAAACAGTAGCAGACGATTTTTCTGAAGTTTCCAAATTTTTATCTCAAAATGCAAACGACAAAAATAAATTACAAAATCGTTTCCATAAACTGCGAACGACCTTCTGTATATGTGTTCATTTAATCATTCTACAAATAACTGTACTTAAAAAAATATAATTAAAAAAAATCAGTGTTTGTTCTTTTTTTGGTGTATTTCAGAGGTATTTTAGAACAATTGTAAAACTTTTAGTTCAGAACACAGAAAAGTGTCCCAGTAGTATATATTATAAAGGAAATCAAAATGTATTAAGATGAATGGAGTGCAGGGTCTCTGGCGTAAAAACTCCATTGTAATAAAATGTATAAAAAATTCCCAGTTTTTTAAAATGTTACGAAATGCTTACCAAAATTATATTTGTTTCCATGATTTTATATCCCATTTGAACTAAAAATATATGGATTTAATCAGTACTGTATATCTTTGAAAAAAAGTGCTCCCAACGTAGGCAGATTTCTTAAACGCAAACAAATATTCGATGCTATTGTAAAGTATATTGAGCTGCGATTCGAGACTGCATAGAAAGAATTTGTTTACATATGAAGTGTGGAATTAAGTTGCTTATTTTAATTGCTTATTTTAAGAGACTGTTTTAACGTAGGATTACGTTCTTCTATAACGGTCCTCCGGAAAACAAAATTTTAAATGTCCTGCGTCACGAGTTATAATTTTGGCAGCGCGCCCAACCCAAGTTGGGCAAACAGTAAATAGTTAATCAGAAAAGTACCAAAATGCGTCAAAATTTTGACATACATATATGTATATTTATATACATGCGTACATATATATATATATATAGATACATAACACACACATACATGTATACATACAAAAGAGGTAAGCAACGATAAGTAATCCTACTTTAATAACCCGCAGTAGTTTCGTTAGAAGAGACTACCTGAAATTAAAAAAAAAAAATTCTGACAGAAAATGTGTTCCTAAACTCGCGTTAGCAAGAACTCATCAGTGTTTCCGGTAAGCAGAGTCAACAACGTCAAGGTTTAACTGGAACCAGTTTCTGAAACACTTTCTTAAACATCAAGCTGTAATATTTCGCTCAAATAACGCAAAAAAGCATTTCACAGTGAACTAATACCAATATCACACCGATAAAAAGAAGATTTTGTGGGAACATCAATTTTTCAATAAAGAATAATGTATATTTTTCAAGACATAGGATATATTAAGTTATCGTACAGAACTGAAGCTAATCTCGCATCCGAAATTTATATCAGAGCTCATGAACGGAGTTATTGGAATCCGAAGTAAAAGAAACTTTTTGAAATTCTTTCACTCGAGAGTTAAGACTAAATAGACACTAGAAAGATGATAATCTTACGTCATCATATTTGTCGAAACCGTTTGAAAAGTATTTAAAAAAAAAGACTCTCTGACGTCAACAGTGCTGAATCGTTCTATTACAGACCTCGGTAAACTTCCTGAACAGTTATTAAAAGCTTGTGGCAATTCGGGGAATGCGACAAGGGATCTTTGTGTGTGAAGTGTGAACAGTGCCATGTTTACTCGAAAGCACTATTTACACGCAAGGACTTTAATAAAGAGAGCAAAAGTCATCCTGTTATTATCTTCATAGATAAAAGTATTCATATCTTAACAACTCAAGTCCACAGCAACTTTTATTTTAGGGATTATCTTATTCAACGAACCAATCAGAATGGAATAATTAAAATCGTCTGTTTGCAATTTTTAAATGGAAGTTTTACCGTAGGATTTCGTTCCTCCATAACAGTCCGGGGTAAAGCAAAATTTCAGACGTTAAAACCATCGTGGCGAGTTATAAATCAAGAGTGGCAGAATATTATTTCTAAAAGGTTTTTTTGTTTTATCCCTTTTTTCTCCCTTCATACTGAAACAAAATCGATAAATGAGGTACCATTTTAAAGATTAAGATCTCCGTGCGAATTGTTAACTTTGAATGACGAATATTATTGTTTGTTTAAAAATCGAGGTATAAACATTATAAACAATTTTTCTTCCCCTAGATGGCGCACGCGCTAGCTTTTTTTATTTTACCATTATCAATCGCACTGAACTTTTAAATTTAAAAATCGTTTGCTTTTATTATCATTCTCTGACGTCATTAATGAGTTTATCGACGAAAAGGCATTCGATTTCCTGAAACATCACTTTAATTTAGATAGGGTTCCGTCCAACTATCCGAGTATACTGGGAAACACGTTTATTGACTTGACATTTACACGACATATTACCCCCGATTTTCTGACATATGTAACTTATTTTTCTTTTCATCGACCTATTCTGAATAGGGTTATCACTCATCATATTGCTCATCAATTTGTAGCATTTATTTACCTCAAATTTAACTGTACATTTCATTCATAGAAAATGCTATACAGACGACATATCCTATGAGAGGTCTGTCAATAGAGAAAGATCTAGGCGAAGTACGCCTCCTAACCGTTTAGTCAATATTCTTTCAAGTCCGAGGAAAGCATTATTTAATATCAAAAACTTTTTCATTGGATCACCTGGAAATTCAGATTAAATTGTTATAAAGGCACTCATGTATATGTTTATCACATTCCATGCCTTTATAACTCTCCAATGCAATAATACAATATATATGAAGATTTAGTGCCAATACAGGCGATCTATGCCAAATCTTGCAGCCGTTGCGTGAAGTACGCATGCGCTGGAGATATTTTGAATATTTGGCGCAGCCTGAGAGAAAGGGAGTTCCCTCCAAAAAAAAACCAAGGGAGAGATCACTGCTGAACGTTGTCTTGGGAGGTAGACAGAGGCAGAGTCTGGTGTTGGAGTGTGTAGCAAGGGGCATGGCTAGGCTTAGGTAACAAAGGTTTTTATTAATAGTGTAATTGTTGTTTAATATCATGATAATCAATAAACTAGATTTAGGCTCTTAACTTTTGGTATTTTCTGTTGTCATAATTTTTTTATCATGAATTTAATTGGCATCAATGTAACTTAAACTCAATTTATTAATGCTAGAACACGTGTCTATCCACATGGTGATTTTAAGTGAGTAATGAATCTCGTATCATTAATTTAACTGTATTGCTTAGTATTTAAGTTATATGAGGCATACTGAACCTATAGTTATTGCTATCTTTGGAACCATCCTTATAAGTGATAATATTAACTTGTTTTAATCACAACGCATTATTCTCTTTCGCCACTAAGGCCAGCATAACATTCCGTTATGTAACATAAATATTCAAAAATAAGACTATGCCCAATTTCCAGATTTTAGCAGCAAGTGCCGATACAAAAAGTTTTAAAATTATTCCATTGCTGTTGTAAACTTGTACGAGTTTTTTTTTTACAGTGAAACAATCTTTTATTTTAAAAATTGTGGATAACTTGTTTTCATATATGTCGCGGGTATGGTTACAGACCTCCATGGAAAATTTATTTAGTACAAAAGCAGCTTCTCTAAACGGTCGGGCCCGCAAGCAGTCTGGAATTGAATTCTAACGAAACATCATTAACCGAATACAAAAATCGTATCACTTGACATTTGAATCACAGTTCACTTGAATTTAATTTTTTTTCACCTTTAATTGTCGAAAAATCCCCCCAAAATCAGTACATCTATTCAGCAATGATCTATTTATGATTAAAAAGCTTGAATTAAAATTATAAAAAATAGAAAAGAATTTAGGGCCTGTTCACATAGGAGTCCGTTGCGTTGCGTTAAGGAAAAAATGACGTTGAGACGAAAATAAACCAATCATATGCCTCCAAACGATTAGCAATGAAATTTTTAACGCCTATGATTGGTTTATTTTCGTGTCAACGTCATCTTTTCCTTAACGCAACGCAACGGACTCCTATGTGAACAGGCCCTAAAAATTAGACACACGATGAAACATTTGTTTTCAGTGATTCATTTTTTTAGTGAGAATCACGCTTTGTTTACATCGTCAAAAATGGTTGATCTCACAGGAGACGCTTCATTAGAATCCAAATAACTCTAAAACTATTGAAGTAACAGATAAAGTGTCGGCAGAAAAAATTATCAGTTTTTAAAGCTCTTTCTAAATATGTATAATTTATGCACTTTTACGAAGAAATAAAAATATCGGTTTTAACTTTTAAAACATGGCGGATTACGTTTTATACGGCTAATTGTTATCGGTGGAGTATGCATTTAGAACTGAAATATCTCTAAAACTATTAAAGTAACAGAGTAAGTGTACGCAGAAAAAAAATATCAGTTTTTAAAGCTCTTTGCAAATATGTAACATTTATGTGCTTTCATGAAAAAAAAAATACATTGATTTCGGTATTTTCAAGCATGGTCGAATTTCATTACGGATGCCATACCGGAAATTACGTACCGGAAACGGTCCACCCGGAATCGTTCCGCCGACCGAAAAAGTCTTTTTTTTATTTATATTGATAGATATATTGTTCGCTCTCACTGATATTCGCTCCAAGGGATGGCGCACCAGGCGCATATCACATGATTGACATTTTTCTAATGTTTATTGTTGTTGTTCTGGTTTGCTTTGTAATGTGAGTTGCAGTAGCTTCGCATTAAATAATCAAGTTAAATAATCTTGTTTTTGATTCTCAACGCCTTACTCACCATGCATGTTCACTTACGTCGCAGTCACTCACACACATACACACACTGTCACAAAAAATATATGCATCCAGAAGGAAACGAGCTACTATCACGAAACTTAACATGTAGTGTATGAGGAGATAAGCAAATGTTTACAAATTCAGAGGAACAGACCGTTTTACTAAGAAGATATGGCATTAAAAAGGTTAGAAATCAGTAAGAAGTAAATCCCCCTCTGGCAGCTTTACAAGCCGAAACACGGCGTGGTATCGAATCATTGAGGTCACCTATGACCTCCTGCGGAAGATCATGCCATAATCTATGCCACCGGGCAGTTAATTCACCAGTATTCCGGGACGGCTGAAGTTGCCTTCCAAGCACGTCCCAGACGTGCTATATTGACGAGAGGTCTGGTGACCCGGCAGGCCATGGGAGTACGTCATATCCTTGAAGACATTGTTGGGAGAGTCACGCCGTATGTGGACGAGCTTTGTCTTGCTGATAAATGGCACCTAGGCGATTTGATAGCATAGGCAATACATCTGGCGTTGAAATCTCGTCCACGTAACAGCGTGCCGTCAAAGTGCGTTGAAGGACGACTAGAGGTGATCGTGTGTCCAAACAAATCGCTCCCCACACTGTCACACCTTGTGTAATCTCCATATGCCTCTCGACAACAAATGCGGGATAGGACCGGTGGCCTGGCCGGCTCCACACGCTTATGCGCTGGTCATCAGCATTGAGACTGAATCGGGATTCATCGCTGAAGATCACACGCCTCCAGTCGGTCACACTTCAGCTTGCCCGAGGTCGGCAAAAATCCAATCGATGCTGCCTATGATGTGGGGTCAGTGGTAGGCGTCTTAATGGAAGTCGGCTCCTCATACCTGCGTCGGCCAGTCGTCTCCGAATGGTTTCCCTTGATACCGCCGGATGTCTGCAAGGTGGTAAATGGCGTCGAACCGATTCTAGCGACGTTGTTGGTGCGGACGTGGCCGCTCTTATGATTGCGCGATCCTCGCGCGCATTTGTGTTCCTGGGACGCCCTGACCCTCCGCGACGGTAGAATAGCCCTTCCGTGATCCATTGTTGCCAACATAGAGCAACTACCATATCGCTCCGACCGAGGTGGTGGCCGATACGCCTGTTCGACCAACCTGCTTCTCTCAGCCTGTACGTATCAGAGGCATCTCTAGTCAAAATACCGTTCATCGAAGTCGACAGATTTCTTTGAATAACCCTATGGCACGAGCAATCATGATTTTAAACTCTCCCAGCTGCGAATCTCATATGTGTATAGCGCGTTACCCTTGTCTCATTGCCGTCGAAATTTTAATCATTTGCATATCTCTTACCAGACTACATTCCTGCCAAGTTTCGTGATAGTGGCTCGATTTCTTTTGGGTGCATATATTTTTTTGTGACAGAGTGTATGTAATATATATATATATATATATATATATATATATATATATATATATATATATATATATATATATATATATATATATATATATATATAAATTAATACCCATATTACTAATCATTGAATTTCTTCTTAGACCAAACAAAACAAATGTAGAATAAGAAGGTTTCTTTTAGATGATATTAGGGAAAAAAAGCAAATTAAAATTAAAAAAACAACGAAAAAGAAAAACCCATGAAGTGGTTTCTTTGATGGTGAGAAGTCATTACTTCGTAAAGAAATCTTCGATTCCTTCGCCAGTCTTATTCACCGGGGAATCTAAATTAAAAGGATTTTAAAAATGACACTTAATTTGCTTTAAGACGGTGTGATGACTAATGCAGAGCTGCTATATTCAATTTTTGTCGCATCGGAACTACAAAATTTTTTTTTTCTATCGCTTATTGAAAGCCTTTTATGAAGTCAGAAAAAAATTTAGGAGCCGGATATAAACGTTTAAGCTTTTTTTTTTGAAAAAACTAATTACACGGCAGTAAGAATTAGAACTGCTGTGTACTAACCCTATTGGATTTTGCTCACCTCAATGTTAACCTATGGAGAAAATGTATCCAAGGATTGCTGACTTGAATTGAAAGATATTTTTAAAAATTGTACCCCGTAATAGAGAAAGAAATTTTACACCTTGGAGCATTTTTAAAAAACTGCAAGTCGTTTTTTTCCGACGAATTGACGTTGACGGATTGTATGTGAACAGGCCCTTAATAAAGCGGGTTGTGACATTGTCTCAATTACTACACGAATTAGTATTTATGTAAGTATGTGATGCCCCATTCCTACCCCTCAACATGCCATCTATCGGCGAACTGTTGATCTGGGCGGTCTCATAAACTCTAGGATAAGAGGCCACAAAGTTCTTGTAATGTGCGGTTCTGACGTTATAGCACGCATAAATCCCAGAGTGGTTCGAGGGCTTTTGAGATTTTTGACACTATAGTGACATTCAGAATCCCATAAACTTTGAACACTTACGAGCACTTCAAACGCCGGATAAAGCCTTTGAATTCGCCGACAGTATAAAAGAAGACCCCCAATAGTCCACGAGAAGAGATCTGTTTTTGAGTGCGAGAGAGACGCTCTCCTGGTCCGAGAGGCCTTCTGTAGGCCAGCGCTGTCGGTGAACCCGAAGCCGTCCTGACTACCTAACTGTATAAATTCTAACTCGTTGTACATACTTGCTTTAACTGTTGTAGTTGTAGTATGTTTAACGTATCGTAGTAAAGTAATTGAAGCGAAAGGCTTGTCGTATTATTGACTACGGTACAGGGTGTAATTCTGAATCGGCGGACTTACCTTGGCGTTGAACTCTGCCAGTATCTCGAAGTGCCTCTTGAGGTCTGTGGCCAGAATGCACTCTATGACGAGAAAGCGGAATCTTTTGAATTCTGCCTTGTCCAGGTGGCATAAGAAGTTGTACTCCGGCCTGGAGAGGAACAGACTCCAGGCAGACGCCGCGTGATGATTCTCCAGAACAGAGCGGTCATTGTACAGCACGGCCTGCAACGAGGAAAAAAGGAAAGCACACAATTAGGATGTTTGCAAATTCAGTCGCGTGTGGGCGGGGTTTGAATGACGGTAGTACTGGCTCTGTAGGACCGTGAAGCGCGAACTGGGGGTCGCGACCCACAGGAGGGTCACCGAAAAAATTGGAGGGGTCGCGGATAGTTTGACGTAAATTTATACCTCATTGAATTATTTAATTAAAAAATGTAGTTTGAATTATCTATAATTACATGTTTTTAATTTTTTGTATGGATATATTTTATATGTTATATATATGAGCCATCTGTAGCGTGATCTATCAGCCAGAATTCCACCAAAATTGATAGAGGGACTAAAGGCGATATGGATAACAGTTTCCGTGAAAAAAAAAAATTAGTTCCAAAAGTCGCCGATGGGGGAAAATATGGCGCTGTAGTTGCCGGCGCACTCAAGAATTTGCATAACACGGAAGCAAAAACATCAAAATGCAAATTCACGACTACGTAATCGACAACAGCGCCAGTATTTCGGGCTATAAAGATAAGTGGTGAATACCGAAAAAGTTGCAATAAGCAGACAAATGAATAACAAAGAAATTTCACTTCTTCCTCCTCAGCAAATTCACTTCTCCCTCCTTCAATAAGACCACCGTCCTGATGGACGACACATTGCATCCCGAACACTACGTTCTCCATCGGCCGAGCGTAACATGTCACCAGGAATTTTCATCACAAGCAGGGATATGTTGTTCCTCAGGGCCGCCAAGTTCGGGACTCCGCCAAGATACACCTTGGACTTTAAATAACCCCACAGAAAGAATTAACATGGGTTAGGTACGGGGAGCAAGATGATAATGATGCTTGTGGAAAAAGCCACTGATGACTCTTTCCCTAAAGCGATGGTGCAACATATTCCGCACCGATCTTTCTATAGCCCAAAATACTTGCGCTGCTGTCGACTATGTAGCCATGAATTTGCATTTTGATGTTTTACTTGCGTTTTATGCAAATTCTCGGGCGCGCCGACAACTACAGCACCATATCTTTCCCTATCGGCGACTTTTGGATTTTTTTTTTCACGGAAACACTTTCCCATGTCGTCCTTAGTCCCTCTATCATTTTTGGTGGAATTCTTGCTGATAGCTCGTGGTATAGTTGGCCCTGAGTAGTGTCAGCTCAATAAAAATCACCCTGCACCGTAAGTTGGGGCTACTTGGACCCTAGGGGGTTACTTGGACCCTAGGGGGTTACTTGGACCCAAACCGAAAAAGTGTTTGGGTCCAAGTAACCCCCTATTGACAAGAGACTTTTATTGACAAGAGACCTAGGTGTAAAATTACACCTAGGTCTCTTGTCAATAAAATATAGGTATAATTCACAATCTATCCAACAGATAGGAGCATTTGCTATGTCCTGAGACACTTCACCCCGTTCCCGCTCTTTCCACCTTTTTTTAATTCAGGTTATGTTGCTTTGTGATAAAATCACGAATTTTTGTGACCTTATAACTTCCACCTTCACTTCTTTACACACTGCAGTCCCAGATTAGGTAAGGACAAAGTTACATTTCAAATACAGTTGTAAGGTATACATAAGATTCGATTCACAAGAATCGAACTTTTGAGTGAATGAATTAAAGAAGCTGCTTGAGATATGCTAATTTCGGCATACGCGCTTGGTATAAATACCAAGCAGCTTGATTAAAAGAGAGGGTTGAAAAAGGTTGCTAAAGTTGATAGATAAGCGAGTTGAGGGAGCTACGATGTAAGCAGCTCCAGGTGTTAGCCGGCGGTAGTGCTTAGGGGGCCCAAAGTTTACGTGGCAGTACTGCTGGTTTGACTCTCTGCTGGTTTGTGAGTATTTGCAAAGTGTATTTCTATTGAATGTTAATATATATTCCGTACAAGTAGTACGTATGCTTATTTCTGTAAAAGCAAATTCTATATGTGCAATGAATTCAATAAACATTATTTCACGTATAAACTGTGTTTGTATCAAATTCATTTAGAGTGCCACTTCAAATTATATGCACCCAAGTCTGGGTAGAAGTGAGCTATTTACTCTATACAGGCTTTAAGAATATAATAATAGTTTTAGATGGATAAAAAATCAATTAACCCAGTAAAAATTACAAGTATTAACTAGTGTGCTGATAAACTAAAAAATGGGGTTACTTGGACCCAAGCAAGAAAGTGGGTTCAATTAACTCCTAGTCACAATTTTGATTAGACGTTCTCAAATTTCACTGTAAAAGTAATTAATATCATTACTTCATGTTGGTTTCCTTTTATTAAATGGTTAAACCGTTTCATGTGCATTTATTCGCAGATCTGATACAAAAATGCTACGAAATTACAAGAGGTCTCCTGGGAACAGAGTGCATGCGGATTTTACAGTTGAAAAATTAGAGGAGTGTTTAAATGCTGTGAGGTCAGGAGAAATGTCTCAGAGAGATGCCTCAACCCACTTTAAAATTAGTAGGTCCACTATGAAAAGGAGATTGAAGAATGGTTTATTGAACACACCTGGACATCCAATCATATTTACTACTGAAGAAGAATTGGCCTGTGCCAGTCATTTAGACAAAATTTGTGATTTTGGATTTCCCGTAGACGAACTGGACTTTCGATTTATTGTCAAGTCTTACCTTGCAATGCATGGAAGATCAGTGAAATGTTTTCAAAGTAACCTCCCGGGACGTGACTGGGTAAAATTATTTTTGAAGACGCATCCACTGTTAACAATCAGATTTGCAAATAAAATGGGCTTTGTTTTCTGTTTTAATGTAAAATAAATTTTTCATACATAAGCATCTATTTTTATTTCAATATCCTAGGTGATACTAGATTCCCACTACCTATTTGAATTGTATATTTCATGTAAAATGTAGGTTGGGTCCAAGTAACCCCAATCAGGGGGGTTACTTGAACCCAAATTTCAATAATTTATTAAATATATATATATATATAATTAAAATTTTGGTTTGAAAAAGACCTAAAATCCTGGCGAATCTTCAAATAAGTTGTTCAAATCAGGTTATCAGCACAAACATGTTTTTAAGGCTATCGTTGGGTAAGAAATGTACAAAAATATTCACTTTTTGGGTCCAAGTAACCCCAAATCTACGGTACTTAAAATGGTCATTAGACATAGAACCTGTTCTCAATTTATTTGAAACCACTGGTAACTTCCAACAGTTATATGGAATAAAACATTATGATTTCTCATTTTATCTGTAAGTCCATTTAAGGCGACTCACTACTCTTAAATCTTTAAAACATTTGATTTAAAAAAAAAAATATATGTTAAAGCCTGATCAATTCTGAATAAAATAAAGCAAACTGCATGAAAATATTCCGCTTAGTTCCGGAGATATCGATATTCTAAATATTTAATTACTGATCAAGTTTATGGTAAGAAAAATTTTAAACTCATTTTTCTCAAAGTGTAATTTTGCATCATTCCGCAACTGATATCTCAAAAACTATGAAACATAATTCCTTGAAATTTTTATCACAGCATAATCGTGTTATTTTATTGCGTCTGAACTAGAATTATTGCAATCACTGAATATTTTGTTATTTTTTTCAGGGGTAAATTAATGCAAAAATTTAAGAAAATTTTAAGTATATTTTGAAAAGTTCAAAAAAAATTGAAAAAAATTTTTGATGTTGATTGTTTTAGTTCAATTTTATTTTGAGTTATTTATTTTAAATATAAAACAGAAATTATTCATTTAAGTGTAAAATTAATTTCACAGTTCTGCGCGCAAGTCGGTATACAATAAAAATACTTAAAAAACAAGGTATATCTAAAGCATTAAAAAAAATTATTTAAAATTATTTTAAGTGTTGAATATTTGTTTGGTAAAATAAATTTATCAATTTATCATATGCATAAAATTTGGAAAAATTGGGAGTAAATTGAAATAGTTACAAAGAGTCAAAAAGTATGAAAATATGCCTTTTTTCCTCGACTTAAGAATCATGAGTCCCCTTAAATTTCTACAAAAACTAAGTTCCTCCGCAACTTCCAACGGTCGTACGGGAAAGTATTATTCTGTCATTCCAATGACAAACAGAAGATCGTTTTACGCCTCTGAACCCACAGCTTAAGCTACGACAAAATATAAAACTATATGACATAAATAATTCAACCTTTGTCAAAACCGGAGGTCGTACCACCCAAATCACACCTCAGACAGACATTTTGCCGGAGTACTATAGTTCCGCTGCTGCCGTAAATCTCGGAACTAAAACAACAACAACAACAAAAAAAAATAAAAGTGTTTTGGATTCTAATCTTTCCGCGATTTGCCAAATCGATCGAAATCTTATCTTGGAGGAACTCAAAATCTCCCCCCCACCCCTTCTCCTTTTCAATCTCACATGTCGTCAAATTTAATTTCGAGCTAATCTGCAGTCCGTCTCCATTGATTGATTAAAGAAGACGAATCACTCAATCTCCGATCGATTCCGGAAATAAACATGTTTTTAAGCAGGCGAGCCACGATCACCTTTCGATAAAATACATATATGTTTGGCGACGCCTACGCGAGCAGCGAAAGAAAACTTGGCGTTCTGGAATGGGAGGAAATACGAGCTATTTCCGAAGAGAGAGGAAAAAGTGAGATTTAATATATATTTAGATCGTATACGAACACTATTACTCGAATATGTAAGAGGAGACACATAGTATCCATTCGCTTTTGAAACGAGTGACGACATCTGAAACTTTGATTAAATATCATTTATTTAGAGTGACGAACGCAAGATTATATCTTTACTGGTTGAACACCAGTGCCTCGCTGCCAAATACACGAGAGCCATGAATAATGCCATTTGGTTGATTCATTTAAATCAACTTTGGCAGTAAAGTGTCGTCATCTATATATATAAAACAGTTCCGTAACTGACTGATTCATTCATTCACTGACTGACTGACATACAACGCACAGACCAAACCGCTGGACCTAAAGGGCTGACATTTTGCATGGCGATTCTTCTAATAGTGTAGGGGTGCACTAAGAAAGATTTTTCAAAAATTCTTCTTAGATTTTTTAAAATTGAATTTTTAAGCTGCTTTTTAAACTTTTTTTACGTTTGCATTTAAAATAATACATTGAGGGTTATAAAATTTATATCACGAGAAAGATCATAAAAATTCCTTCAAAATGAAATTTTTTTCGAATTTTTATCTCCATTTCCTGATTTTTGGTGAATTTTTAAAGATTCATTTTTAGAATTTAATTTATTAAATGCTGATCACGTGATTTCTTTTTCTGGTACTTTAAATAAATTTATCGTCACGTGCATAACAACTAAATAGACAAAAAAAATATTTTTTTTCTCTCTAATGCAGCAGACGATTAGATATTATCAAAAAAATAAATATCCCTTACGATTTTTTTATAAAATATATTTTTTACATCAATTGCATACATTGATCGTCGCATTTATTATAAATATATATAATTTTTTTGGCATTAATTGCATATTTTGACCGTTGTATTTAATTTGAATGTACTCCGTAGCGAAGCGCGGGTTTTCAGCTAGTCTCTATATATAAAACAGTTCCGTAACTGACTCACTGACTGACATACAACGCACAGACCAAACCGCTGGACTTAAAGAGGTGAAATTCTGCATGGCGATTCTTCTTATGGTGTAGGGGTGCACTAAGAAAGATTTTTGAAAAATTCTTCTTAGATTTTTTTAAATTAAATTTTTAAGCTGTTTTTGTAACTTTTTTTAAGTTTGCATTTAAAATAATAATTTGAGGGTTATAAAATTTATATCACGAGAAAGATCATAAAAATTCCTTTAAAATGAAATCTTTTTCGAATTTTTAACTCCATTTTCTCATTTTTGGTGAATTTTTAGATTAATTTATAGACTTTAATTTATTATTTGCCGATCACGTGATTTCTTTTTCTGGTACTTTAAATTAATTTATCGTCATGTGCATAACAACGAAATAGACAAAAAAAATATTTTTTTTTCTTGCTATTGCGGCAGACGATTGGACATTATCCAAAAAATATTAAAATACAGTAAAAGATATGCTTCTCAAACTGTACTATATTCTTTAGTATGCTCTATTGGATTTAATTTGAATATTTTCTTCTACATTATTTTGTATATTAAAGCTTAATTTCAATTTATTTTATTTTTAAAACGCAATAATCAAAGTACATTTGAATGTGGCAACAAAAAGGAAAAAGCTTTCCAGACAGAGAGATAGATCTGAGCTATTATTAGGTTTATACGAATTCTTGTTTTCATGTAAGATACAAAAAATAATATACCCCAGTTTTATAAACCACCAAATAGTTTTACTCTTTTGGTAGGAAGTTTGAGCTTATTTTAAAATTTTAAGAGTAGGTTCAAAATCTTCAAATAAAGCCCATTTTTATTTTCTTAATATTTTGGAATAAAAAATTAAAATCTGAAACTCCTCGCTAGGTGTCTCTATGAAACTTAGTACAAGTTTCCATTGTTTTTTTTAGAGTTAAAATTCTGAAAACGCTTTCCCCGAAGCAAAAGTTACACCAAAATATTAGTCTTTTATTTTGCCGTTTAAAAATTTATTCAACAAAATTTTTATAAATCCTTAAGATAACTTATCTGGTAACCTTCCCCGTGCACTAAAGGGGAAAAAAAGCATGTAAATAGTGCCGGTTCGGAAAATTTATTAGCCGAATCCAAAATTTAGTATTTAAAAACAAAATTTTAAATATTTCAAGAATTTAACATATCCACAAGATATAAATATAATTGGAAATATTATTGGAAAAATCTTCTGATTTAACCTTCCATAGGCACGGTAATTTTCTATACAGTTCGATGAACGGTAGTAAAAATTCGGGAGTAAAGAATAATTTTTCAACTTCCATTTTGTTCGAAAACAAGCGGTAAACTGACAGAAACTAAAGCCGACTAACCTTCAGGCGTCTGGTATCTGGCGTCCAGGACCCCCACTCACGGAGACTTTTGGCGCCAGGAATTCGGTCTGGACTGAGATTCCAGACTCCAGATTTTTGTCATCTGGCGTCTCACCAAGACACCCCACTGACGGAGACTTTTGGCGTCCCAGATGCCAAAAGTCCGTCGTTCCAGATGACAGAAGTCTACGTGAGTGGCCGGCTTAACTATTTCAACTAGTCATTGCAGGTCGATATAGACCCGCAAAAGGTCCATGCCAGTGAAAAAGAAGACCCTTCAAAAAGGACGTACCTTTCAGCCTACGTTCGACATTAAATGTCCTTCACACAGACTTTGAAATTAGGATTGAAGATGTATTGACTATGGAAATACCACATTGGATTATCAATCCATACGGAGACATTGAAGAAACGGATTGTCATGTTTCAAGGATTGATCGGTATAATCACCAACGAAGAACAGGTGCAGTTTAGAAAGGGATATCAACAATTCTGACTTCAGAGAGACATACTTGTTACATAAAATATCCTGCATTATGGACTATCGCGAGAAAGTTTTTGATAGCTTTTCTATCTTCAACCTCGTGGAAAGGGGTTTCAGCGCGGTTGTCAATCTCCTTATTAAAAAACAAAAGAAACAGATTAGAAATCTCTCGCCAAGGTGATTCAAGGTTAGACCTGACTAAATTGAAGACAAATATTGTAATTTTTGCTATCAAAGTGTCAGGTTCATCCCTCCCATTAAAAGCATTGCTTTTGTTGTGTATATATTCTATGAAAAAATGTTACTAGTTTTGCATTTTGTGTCGTTTTAATTAATAAATGTATAACTATAAAACTTAAGATTTTTTTTAAAATTTTAAAATTTTTCGCTCTACAGCAGGGGTGTTAAACTCAAAGGCTAACTTGGGCCAAACAAACAAGGTTTAACTATAGGTGGGCCACAAAAAAAATATATATTAATAGAAACGTAGGTTGTAGGGTTCGCGTGTTGCTCAGATGCAAATTTCTGGTAGCTGCGCAGTGCAGGGCAGTCGAAGTGAGTTCGGAGCAGGTGTCTGGTCTATTTAAGTGACACACGCTGAGTTGGCAATAGCCCAAGAAGGGAGTGGAGATTTGTACGGTAGTGCGTTACGCTATTAGTAGAGATACGAAAGAGTCGAGAAAAGTTAGATTGAAGGTGATAGCGGTATTTAACTGATAGAGCACGTATTAGTATTTAGCCTAGGTGGCTGCAGCATTTCCATAGTTAGTTCAGAGCCCGATGGTTACGGGTATTGTTAGTGAACGTATATTCTGCCTGAAAGGGTTCGTTACGACTTTAAAGTTCAGTTTCTTAGTACCGCAAGTTGCGGTACTGTTGTGTTATTATTTGAAGCCCCAAGTCGGTCTATGTTAGTCTACCTCTACGTAGAAAATAAAGGAATTATTTACATTTATACCTGTTACTTTATAGTGTGCCTGGACCGTTAGAGGATTCACAGGGTAAATAAGAAACAGAACCATGTAAGGTTTATTACAGTATATTATCTAATTACAGTATATTCAACATAAATATACGCATTTTGTTTAATAATAGCAAAAAAAGAGTATAATTAAAAACACATTTAGCGAATTCTTCCTATCTTATTATAATTCTGCGTCGGTTATTTTATTATATATTATTGTGTGCCAATATATTGGCCGGGCCGCAAAAATGTTCGTCGCGGGCCGCGAGTTTGACACCCCTGCTCTACAGTAAACCCTCTCAAAGTGTGTAGTTGTGTGTCAACTTCAAAAACACTTAAAGTTGATGAATTTGTAAAGAATCAGTATTAGGATAGCAGGGGTCTACCCAAAACAGAAAAAAAATCGGCAGGGGATCTACGGGACAAACAAGTTTGGGGACCTCTAATATAGATGATCAAGTTTAGAACGAAGATGGGTTCGTCTCGTCTTTCAATAGAGGTGAAACTACTTCTCCCCCCCCCTCCCACCCCCCAGAAAAATGTGGCTAGGCTTGGATAGGTGGCCCTAAGCCTTGTTAAAGCTCAAATAATTTTAGAAGTTTGTTTGCAAATAAACAAACAAACAAAAAAAAATCGTTCAATTCATGTTTGGATAGGCTCTGACAAGGAACTTCATTAGATAATAAGGAAAAATTGATTTAAATTTTCGAATTATCACTTACTGGTGGGTATTTAAGTTTTAATTAAAATTTAATATTTAAGTTTTCACAAGACACACGCTATTTCACCGAAGTCACCTTGAATTCTTCATGACCTATGAATGACAACACAGTGGGTTGTCTAATTACATATATGCGCAGTGTCTAATGTCATATGCTTCAACGATTTTAAGTCAAAATATTTGAATGGTCTGTCTAGCCAGACGACATGCTTATAACAGTCGAGAAATGCAGTACAGGAAAAAAAATCTCCCAGTAACTATTTATGGTAAATCCACAAATGAATTTTATTTGACCAACAGTAGTTTCAACCAACTTTTTATGCTTTCTTTATATTAATGTCAATTCCTTTCGCTTTCTTTTACTTTAATTTCAAGCTATCTGGCTTTCATTGTTTCGCATTTTTCTCTATAGATGGCGCTCGTCTGCATCTCGAAAAGCAGTAATGTGGAATTTTTCTTCCCTCTCCATTAACTCAAATATTCATTTGGCATTTTCATTCATTTTATTCTTTTCACTAAAAATGAGCGGAATTGATTTTGAAGTGTTTCCGTCTCATTTACCGACACATTTTCCCATTCATATTCTAGTTTTATTCATAAACCGATCTTTAAGGTATCTAGCCTACGTTAGGAGTACTTTCTTTTCAAAAATATACACTACTGATTAAATACATCTATTTTTAGTTCAAATGGGATATATAATCATCGAAACAAATGCAATTTTGGTAAAAATGTGATAACATTTTAAAATAGAGGGACTTTTTTTATACATTTTTAGTTCAATTGAGTGCTTTCGTCAGAGACCTAGACTCGATTCAACTCAATATGTTTTAATTTCCTTTATTATAGACTAGCTGAAAACCCGCGCTTCGCTACGGAGTACATTCAAATTAAATACAACGGTCAATGTATGCAATTAATGGCAAAAAAATAAATAAATACATATATTTATAATAAATGCGACGATCAATGTATACATTTGATGTAATATATATTATATATATATATATATATTTATAAAAAATCGTAAGGAATATTTATTTTTTTTTGGATAATATCCATTCGTCTGCTGCATTAGAAAGAAAAAAATATTTTTTTTGTCTATTTAGTTGTTATGCACGTGGCAATAAATTTATTTAAAGTACCAGAAAAAGAAATCACGTGATCGGCATTTAATAAATTAAATTCTAAAAATTAATCTTTAAAAATTCGAAAAAGATTTCATTTTAAAGGAATTTTTAGGATGTTTCTCGTAATATAAATTTTATAACCCTGAAATTATTATTTTAAATGCAAACTTAAAAAAAAGTTACAAAAACAGCTTAAAAATTTAATTTAAAAGAATCTAAGAAGAATTTTTAAAAAATCTTTCTTAGAGCACTCCTACACCATAAGAAGAATCGCCATGAAAATTTCAGCCCTTTAGGTCCAGCGGTTTGGTCTGTGCGTTGTATGTCAGTGAGTCAATGAGTCAGTCAGTTACCGAACTGTTTTATATATATAGATAATACTGTGACACTTTCCTGTGTTCTGGAGTAAAAGTTTTACAATATTTAAAAAAGTCACCGAAACATAAAATGAAAAACACCGATTTTTTAAAAATTATCTTTTTATAAGTAGAGGTACCTGTAAAATGATTCAATGAAAACATATAGCTTAGCTTTTAGGTCATAGTTGGTAATATGTAAAACACTATTGAAAAATTTCATGGAAATATACTGAAAGCTTTTTAAATGATTAGCTTTCTCGTTTACAAAAGTAACTGGAAAATGAGTTTTCTAGAAAATGCATTTAAATATGCTACTTCCGTTCTTTTAGAAATATCGCTTTCGGTTTATTAAATGGGCCACCAATTCTTATCGCATGATTGTACGATTAAAAAGAAAGAGTTTTAGACTCCTAAAAAATTGGCGTTTGAAGCAGAGCAATAATTCTAAAAAAAAAATTCGAAATTTTGCACCAAAGCAGCCATTTCGACGTAGGCAGACACCTTAATACTTGAAGAAGATAGATCTTAGAGAGTGTGAAAAGCATTACACGTATATAAATACTAGCTGAATACCCGTGCTTCGCTACGGAGTACATTCAAATTAAATACACCGGTCAATGTATGCAATTAATGCCCAAAAATTTCATAAAAAAATTCGTAACGGATATTTTTATAGAGAAAATGATGCAGAAGAAAATATTCAAATTAAATAAAACGGTCAATGTATGCAATTAATTTGTACGTTTAAAATACATAAAACATACTAATATGAATGAAATCCTTAATAAACTTCCATCTCAATGAGTCTAGTGGTTAAATTTTATCATTTACCGTGTTTTAATACTTATTTTTGTCAATTTATTTCGTTGTTATGCACGTGACGAAAAATTAATTTAAAGTACCATAAAAAGAAAAGAAACCACGTGATAAGCATTTGATAAATTAAATTCTAAAAATGAATATTTAAAAATTCACCAAAAATCAGAAAATGGAGGTAAAGATTCGAAGGAGATTTCATTTTAAAGGAATTTTTAGGATCTTTCTCGTGATATAAATTTTATAACCCTCAGTTTATTATTTTAGATGCAAATTTTAAAAAAACTTACAAAAGCAGATTAAAAATTTAATTTAAAAAAATCTAAGGAGAATTTTTCAAAAATCTTTCTTAGTGCACCCCCTACACTATAAGAAGAATCGCCATGCAAAATGTCAGACCTTTAGGTGCAGCGGTTTGGTCTGTGCGTTGTCTATTAGTCCGTCAGTCAGTTCATAGGACCATAGGAAAATGGGTCTCAACTGCAATTCGTGGGCCACGCCCTCTATTGTAGACTTTCCGATGATAAGCAGAGGGGAACCAATGGACAAAGAGTAGAGAAAAGGAGTAAAGTGATAGGTGCACTGATAATCCGTGAGTTCATAGTTTAAGAAAAATAGAGTAAGCATCTTGCAGGGCAGTAGATTGGAGGGTCTACTATCGATGCTAAGATGATCAATGAGAGAGGAGAAAGTTTAGGGATAGTAAGACATATATATATATATATATATATATATATATAGATAAATACGAGGCAGAGTAGAGTTTTATGATTGGAGTCCCTTGACCAGTTGGTTTTATCTCCTGTCGCCAGATAGGAAGTAATCAATGTAAATGTGCTCAGTATTTAAAATCATTAAGATAGTTAAAGTTACAAGTTACTTCCAAAGAATTTAAGATTAATTAATAATTAATATAATTAAGATATTATCGCCTGTCGCCAGATAGGAAGTAATCAATGTAAATGTGCTCAGTATTTAATAATCATTAAGATAGTTAAAGTATAAAGTTACAAGTTACTTCAAAGAATTTAAAATTAATTAATAATTAATATAATTAAGATTATAAGACAGAAATCAAGGATATAAAAGTCAGATGGTTCGATAAAAAGTGGTAGTTCGATAAAAAGTCAGATGGTTCGATAATGCCCGATATAAAGTGGACTATTTATTCCTGAACACACAGACAGAAAGGGATGGTTTTTATTAGAATGAATAGTGAAGAAAACTAGTTAAAAGACTGATATAGAAGCATCGGGAATAATAAGGCTGAATTCGCTTTCGAAATATTTCTGAAGATCAAAGCTGTTTACCGTTAAAACACAGAAACGAAAAGAGATACGGCATGGGCTAAAATCATAAATAACAAAGTGAAGGAATGACATATAAAGGAACTTATTTATGCAAACTTTAGAGCAGTGATTCCCAACCGCATATATTTGCCACATATATTATCCTGACCGAAGACCGCAAACAGCAACCGTACTTATGGCCTGGAACTCCATTGTGAATTTTCCGCGCAGCAAAACTTGAATTTCTGTTACAAGTCTGTAGATCCTGCCGACTCTTTGTAATATACTGGACAACCCAAGGAAAAAATGAGCGTCCAGCACATCACAGGCAATGATGGTGTAGTCGTGGCTATAATAATACTCGACGCAGCAAGTTACAGCATTATACTAGTTTTTATTTCGTCGGCGAATACGTCTTCTCAAGACAGTTACAAAATCCGAAAAGCGTACATGTACGTGATCCCAAACCTTATATAAACTTATCTCGTCATGTGATCGTAGTAAGGTTTAATTGGTTAAAAGTTAGGAAAGGCGTGACAAATGCGCTAAAGCGTTTAATTTTCTGCCCACGCTACGCCAGTTTAGTTTTCGATTAACAGGCAGCCATTTAATTTTTTCTCTCGCGGTTATCGGAACTTAGAATCAAAAGCGAAATTTAGCTCGTACGCCCAAGGGAATTTAGAATAATGTTAGATTTTAAAATGGCATGGGTTTTTTAATGTTATATATATATATATATATATATATATATATATATATATATATATATATATATATATATATATATATATATATATATATATTTATTTATTTTTTTTTTTGGCATGAATTGCATACATTGACCGTTGTATTTAATTTGTATGTACTCCGTAGCGAAGTGCGGGTTTTCAGCTAGTCTTTCAATAAACGAATAAAATCAGCAACGTGTTACGTATTTATTTGAACTTAAAATTTGACCTATTTCAGATATATATACCGCTTTGATTTAATTTTTGAAAAATTGAAAAAAAAATAATATTCTAACAAGGGTGCCCCGAGTTTCTTATCCCCTTCTCAAGGGTGCCGCAAATGTAAAAAGGTTGGGAATTCCTAATTTAGATGCACTAATGTCCGTTTTTGGTATCGTTCAATTTGATCTTTCACATAATCATAAACGAATTGTAAAGATTTACAGCTAACTTAACCTAGCTAACACCTCAAATGTATTTTTTTCCATGTTTTTATTAACTCTCTATCTTGTTTGTTTGTTTGTGTGTGTGTTTGTCCGATACAAATCTTGCAATCGATTTTTAACTAACGTCCCGACTAGCTAGACATTTGAAACTTTTAGAATAGCTCGGAACACGATGACAATGCATTCTTTTAATACTTTTAGCCATCTTTAAGCAGGTGTTGAATTCATTTTCAGTTAATTTTGTTTTGTAGACTGGTGCAGCCATCTATCGGACGGGAACGAAAAGTTAAACGCAAGTTAACTTCCTATTCTTTCAAGTTGATGGGATAATTCATCAAAAAAATTTTAAAAAAGTATTTATTAATACATAGAATTGTTAAGTTTATATGATTCAAAAGAAAATTTAAAAACATGGCATATAAAAAGTTCTTTTTATCTTGTAATTATTACCACGTTTTTATTAACTAGCTTTGTTGTTTGTGTGTTTGTCCAGTACAAATCTTGCAATCGATTTTTAACTAACTTCCCGACTGGCTAGACATTTGAAACTTTTAGAATAGCTCGGAACACGATGACGATGCATTCTTTTAATACTTTTAGCCATCTTTAAGCAGGTGTTGAATTCATTTTCAGTTAATTTTGTTCTGTAGGGAAAGTTAGTTCGGAAAAATCCGCAAGGTGGCGCTTCGATCGAATTCAATGCTTGCACACTTGCGTAACGGCGTTTGACGTTCTTGGAAACAGAATACATGTAAATTTAGTTTGCTTACAAAAATATTGTGCGAAAAATTTTTAAAAATATTATAAAAGTTAGAAGTTTATAAAGTCTGTGGATAATGGAAACGACTAAAAAGTGATTAAAATTAAATAAAAGAAAGTTAAAAAAATAATTAAGTGAAGGTTTGTGCAATTAGTTTATACTAGAAGGTAACCCGTCATTTTGACGTCATAATACTAATAATGACGGCATAATGGAAAACGTATATGAAAATTAAAAACTATCCCGAATTATCTAACAATGTTGCATTTAATCCACACCTTGTAAAAGCAAACCCTTCATTTTTTTAAAATTTATTTAGTTTTTCATGCGATTGGAGTAGTAGACTGCCATCCAGTTTTTTACAGACCACTACGCGATATGAATACTTGGGCTACTTGATTCATTCACATTCAAGTTTGTTTACTTTCAGAATTCATCGCAAAAGTAAACAGATAACTGTTAAATATACAGCTGTAAATATACAGCTTTTAAAAACTGTTGAATATACAGCTAAAAGCATTTTTTTTAAAGTTCTGAATGTTTTATAGAAAAATAGGCTAAACAAACGTGATTTGATGGAGAAGATATTAGTTTTTAGGTAAGAAAAAATTGTGATCCACATCTGAAATTGAAATTAAGCCGAACCGGCTGTTTGTTTACTGAGGGCTTCAATTGAAAGATGAGTACAGCCCGGAAGTGTTATACAGAGACAACGGCTATTATATATACACTACTGGCCACCCAAATTGCAACACCAAGAAAGACAAGAGATATCACAACAAAATTTATTTTGTAGATAACATGTTGACCAAGTATCAAATGATTAAATTTATAGACTTCTGTGAAGTTTGGTTCCTGCCAAAATCAGTAGCCAGAGTAGCCGCCATTGTTGGAGATCACCGCTGCCACACGCCTCGGCATTGATTCAAAGAGACTTTGGATGAGTTCTTGGGGTACAGCAGACCAAGCAGCTTCCACACGTTGCGAAAGTTGATATGCTGTGGCAGCTGGGCATGGAATCTGGGTCAATCGTAGAGCAACCATGGACCACATATTTTCTATCGGCGAAAGATCCGGAGAGCGAGGCGGCCAGGGAAGCAATTCAATCTGGCGATTGACGAAGAACCGTTGGACAATGCGTGCCACGTGTGGTCGCGCATTATCCTGTTGAAATACGGCTGTGGGCAATCCCTGAAGGTAAGGAAGGACAACTGGCTCCAACACCTCGGAGATGTAGCGCTGGCTGTTTAAAGTACCGGCAATGCGTACTAGAGGTGTGCGAGAGTGATATCCAATACCGCCCCATACCACAATACCCGGTGCAGGACCAGTGTGGCGGTGCATAACGCAGCTGTTCAGCATCCTCTCTTCACGGTGTCTCCAGACTCGAATGCGACCATCGTGGTGTTGTAGACAGAAGCGTGACTCGTCAGTAAAGACAATTTCATTCCATTCTGCCGTCCACATCCTTCTGTCATCGCACCATTGGCGGCGGAGACGTCTGTGGTTCTGCGTCAAGGGTAGACAAAGCAATGGACGCCTTGCGGACAGACCACTCTGCTGTAAACGGCGTCGAATGGTACGCGCAGACACTGGATGATGCGTTACAGACTGCATGTGCTGTGCTGTGCTATGGTTCGTGATGTGACTGAGCGATCCGTCACTGCCATGCGCGCAATTTGCCTGTCATCACGTGAAGTGGTGCGCTGAGGTGGATGCGATCAAACACGCCGGTCCGTCGTACCCTCCTGCATCCAACGATCACATATCCGCATTACAGTTGTTTGGTTTCGTCCAACACGACTACCGATTTCCCTGAAAGATAATCCACAATCTCGGTAGGCCTCTGTCCTTCCTCTGTCGAACTCGGATACTTGATCAAAAGATGATCACTGTTTTCGACGAGGCATAATTGATCGTTTTTTTGAAAAAACCACAAGAAAAACACAATTGTCGAAATTGAAATCGTCGAAATCTCCAAGCCTTAAATAGCGCTTTGAAGTGGCGCCACAGGCGCGCGTGATGTGCGTCTGCGCTGAAATTCTAATCATTTGCATATCTCACCTCCGCTAATGCATGTTGTAAATTTCATGTTATTTGCATGTTTCCTTCAGGGTGTTGCATTCACAGTGGCCAGCAGTGTATAATGATTCAACGGAAAATTTAAAATCGTGGTATATAAAAAATTCTTTTTATCTTGTAATTATTCTCTACAGATTGCAGTGTTCGGATTATTTTTCGGACATTTTGACGTAGCCTCCGTTATTTTCCAAGCCATAAGGTAGAGGTACGAAAAAGAAAAATGCAATGATTAATGATTCTACCTAATCTATGGAAATTTCATAAAAAATTCACACGATTTCCTCGCCGATGCTTAATTTTATACGATACTTTTCCGACATCAACGATTTCGCAATATTATAAGTGAAAATCCGTTTCTTTAATTATACGAGAAATGCTAATGTAATTAGATTAAAATTTATGGAATAAAATTTCTAATGGTTATATAACAAGTTTGGAAAATTATTATTTTTTTTTTATCACAGGGAAATTGAACGTTTTAAATCTGGAGCTACACGGGGAAAACAAAGAAAGCTCAAATCGGCTTTAAGCTCAATTTTAAGCTCAAATCGGTTGCTTAAAATCGTTGAAAGCAAAATTAAGACTGTGGATGACACATATAAAAACAAAATAATTTTTGCATTTTCCATCTGTATATATAAAACAGTTCCGTAACTGACTCATTCATTCACTGACTGACTGACTGACTGACATACAACACACAGACCAAACCGCTGGACCTAAAGGGCTGAAATTTTGCATGGCGATTCTTCTAATAGTGTAGGGGTGCACTAAGAAAGATTTTTCAAAAATTCTTCTTAGATTTTTTAAAATTAAATTTTATGCTGTTTTTTAAACTTTTTTTACGTTTGCATTTAAAATAATACATTAAGGGTTATAAAATTTATATCACGAGAAAAATCATAAAAATTCCTTCAAAATGAAATTTTTTTCGAATTTTTACCTCCATTTCCTGATTTTTGGTGAATTTTTAAAGATTAATTTTCAGAATTTAATTTATTAAATGCCGATCACGTGATTTCTTTTTCTGGTACTTTAAATAAATTTATCGTCACGTGCATAAAAACTAAATAGACAAAAATATATTTTTTTTCTTGCTAATGCGGCAGACGATTGGATATTATTTTGTCTATAAAAATATCCCTTACGATTTTTTTATAAATATGTTTTTTTACATCAATTCTATACATTGATCATCGTATTTATTATAATTATATATATATTTATATTTTTTAGCATTAATTGCATACATTGACTGTTGTATTTAATTTGAATGTACTCCGTAGCGAAGTGCGGGTTTTCAGCTAGTGTATAGATAAAATGGAAAGTGATTGTAGATTTGATCAGTCACCATTTTCTATTTATATTCAAACACTTCTGGAGCAATTTGAAAATATATTTCGGAAATTTAATAATATTGAGTCCGCAGTTGCCATTATGTAAATACTTTAAATTGACAAATAGAGATAATGGAAAAACAGCTTCATCTATTTCGAGTCTTGTCAAAGCAAAAGTAGAAGAAATAGTATTGGAAATTTAGGATCAACAAAACGATACAGAATGTCGTTCGTCCTTTATGGAAACGATTTTGATAGTTGAGTTTTATGCATAAACGCCGTGTTTTTTACGGCAATTTACTTCTATCTGATAGCCATGGTTCTTGAAAATAGCTCTAGCTCGAATTTTTCATAAAAGTAAACACTTTTTTAGCACTGGCATGTCAGTTTTACCCCATTCCTCTCGGACCGTTTTCCAAAGTCCGTTCAGTGTTCTTGGATGCCGTTTTCCTAAGGCTCGATTTAATAAACCGAAAGCGCAAAAGTCCACCGGAATAGCGTCAGGTGATTTGAAGTATTTCATTAAATGGAATACACTTTATTCCGGCTTCTGATTCTTTCTTTGCTAAATAAGCGGTAGGTGATACACTGTGTCAGGGCCGCCCAGAGGGGAGGGGGGGGGGTCAACTGGGGCACTTTGCCACAGGCCCCCAACTGCCGGAGGGGGCCCCAAAATATTTAAAAAAAATTATTTATTAGATTTCCTCCGAAAGAAAATTATGAAACTTGTACCGTACTTCAAAATTCAAAATAATCTCCTGAGAAAAGGGCCCCCCCAAAAAAAATAAAAAAAAATTATTCGATTAATCAGATTTCTTGGGGCCCCCGACAGAAGTTTGCCCCAGGCCCCGTAAAGTCTCTGGGCGGTCCTGCACTGTGTTAATTTTGAATGGCGACGGGAAAAAACAAAAACAAACTGCATTACTCAGTGGAGCGCATGCGCCAACACTCGTATATTTATGTCTCCACATGTATCTCCACATCGTATATTTATGTCTCCATCTTTCCACTACCCGTTCGCGGTACTGCATTCTTACGAACAGATGGATTTATACGATACCATGACGTGCAGTTTTTCCAGTATTGAATATCAGAAAAACGATTAAGGGAACAGTGGACTTTCAAAATCGTGAAATCGATTTTTTATAAAAATCCGATTTTTTAATTTATTGAATAGTGAAACTACGGACGAGTAAGAATATGTTGCAAAAAGAATTTTTAATATCTGTGATTACTTTCCTAGTTATAGGCATTTGTATTTAATTTGGATATTATGTGGTTACTAATAGCAATAACTTTAAATGTGTTTTTCTCAAAATAAAAATATTCATGTCATACGAATATTCAAACTGCTCCAGGCGCATTTCTAATGATCGTATTGCTTTGAAATTTATGTTTTATATACTTGACTGTATATCAAATAAATATTATTGAAAATAATTATGCTTCGTAGCTCAGAATTTCTAAATTTTGTACTTGAAAAGATGATTTATAGGTATTTTGCATAATAAAAAGGGTGTTTCCACTATTATTATTTTTTGTTTTTATATTTTTAATGAATACTTAAAATAAGCAATAAATTTCATTGTTAGTTCTATAAGGTATCTTGTAAATAAAAATTTCCATATTATATGCAAAAGCAATGCGCGTGGATCATTTTTAATGAGGCCAATTTTTGCTATAATTAATAAATAATAATTTATAAATTATTAATATTTCATCTTTAAATTTTAACCACTTTTACATATCTATGGTACTAATCACATATTCAAATTTCAAGCAAATCCCTTGAAAACAAAAAAAGTTAGGTTTGAAGGTCCACTGTCCCCTTAAATGATTTAGTATTACACACACAAGTATAATCTTACTCTTTACATTAAAAATGTAATTTTTCTCCAGCTTAACTGCTTCGTACCTCGAAGAGGCATTCATCACGATTTTTCTTTTGGAGTTCAAGAAAAATACAAGAGCATCCATTTATTTTTGAAAGCATAGAGCTGGAAGTTCATGTAATAATTTGATAAAGCGAGACGACCCATCATTCATCTCGGCTTGCATCTGCAGCATTCATTTTCTGTATGACTGGGCTAACTCGATTGCGCAAAAGGACGTATAGCGTAAAGGAGCTCACACTGGTGTCATACCAGCGACATGTAAGAAATACTTCTCAAGAATAAGTTACTACAATGTGCTTGAATGATGGATGATCCATGCAATAGCACAATCATAATCAGTCACTGATTACTAATTTCTTCTCAATTATCTACATGTAGTCGAATTTTCATAGCATTTTATCTTTTGTCTATATATATAAAACAGTTCCGTAACTGACTGATTCACTGACTCACTGACAGACACGCACGGACCAAACCGCTGGACCTAAAGGGCTGACATTTTGCATGGCGATTTTTCTTATGGTGTAGGGGTGCACTAAGGAAGATTTTTGAAAAAATTCTTCTTAGATTTTTTTAAAAATTAAATATTTAAGCTGTTTTTGTAACTTTTTTTAAATTTGCATTTAAAATAATAATTTGAGGGTTATAAAATTTATATCACGAGAAAGATCATAAAAATTCCTTTAAAATGAAATCTTTTTCGAATCTTTACCTTGATTTTCTGATTTTTGGTGAATTTTTAAAGATTCATTTTTAGAATTTAATTTATTAAATGCCGATCACGTGATTTCCTTTTCTGGTACTTTAAATAAATTTATCGTCACGTGCATAACAACTAAATAGACAAAGAATATTCTTTTTCTTTCTAATGCAGCAGACGATTGGATATTCTCCAAAAAAACAAAAATATCCCTTACGATTTTATATATATATATATATATATATATATATATATATATATATATATATATATATATATATATATATATATATATATATATATATTTACATCAATTGTATACATTGATCGTCGCATTTATTATAAATATATATATTTATTTTTTTGGCATTAATTGCATACATTGACCGTTGTATTTAATTTGAATGTACTCCGTTCTTTAAGCGCGGGTTTTCAGCTAGTATATCCATAAAAGAAACATACAAAATGTAAATAAGTTTACCAGTAGATCCATACTAACTCTTTATTCCCCCACTCAACGTGAGAAACTTTAAGAGTTCACGAAAAACTGAAATTCAAATGCGTCAGACTGTCATCATAGTGGTTTGGCTTGATTTATAGCGATACGCTCATACTTTTTGCTACACGAGGCCTAATTAGTCCGGGACCTACAGTTTAAAGCCGATTCCGAACGGCTACAAACATCCATACCAACAATGGGACTCGAACCCGTAGGATCCGAACCAAATGCCAGGGCCCTAGCCATTCGGCCACCTCCTAGCTGTCATAGTGACTTTCCGTTGAAGCACTACGATAATCAACCATTTTTGAAGCATGTAATAATTACAAGATAAAAAAAAACTTTTTATATACCATGTTTTTAAATTTTCTGTTGAATCATATAAACTTGACAATTCTATGTATTAATAAATACTTTTTAAAATCTTTTTGATGAATCATCCCATCAACTAGAAAGAAAATGAAGTTAATTGGAAGTTAACTTGCGTTTAAATTTTCGTTCCCGTTGATAGATGGCTGCACCAGTCTACAAAACAAAATTAACTGAAAATGGATTCAATTCTGCTTTAAAAATGGCTAAAAGTATTAAAAAATTACAACGACATCGTGTTCTGAGCTATTCTAAAAGTTTCAAATGTCTAGCTAGTCGGGAAGTTAGTTAAAAATCGATTGCAAGATTTGTACCGGACAAACACACACATAAACAAACAAACAAGATAGAGAGTTAATAAAAACATGGTAAAAATATCTATGGCGATAAAAAAAAATCCCAAGATATAAATGAAAGATAAAGATAGGAACAACGTTCTGTGTTGTTAGACTGAAAGAGAAAGGAGTCTACATACTGAATGTAATTCGAATGTAATTAGAATTGCTCACGTAGTTAAAAGGGTGGAACAGGATCTTGAGGCTCGACGTAATGACTATAAATATGGTCTAATTCTAACAAAAACTCAAATAGTATTAGAAAAAGAAATTTTCTTTCCTTATACATATAAACTAGCTGAAAACCCGCGCTTCGCTACGGAGTACATTAAAATTAAATACAACGGTCAACGTATGCAATTTATGCCAAAAAATAAATATATATATTTACTAGCTGAAGTACCCGACGATGCCCGGGATTTTAAGAATGTTTGTTGTTAACCAAAATCAATTTAAAAATTAACACAGTATAAATAACATAAAAAATATATGTGAAATGTTATACACGTCTCAGAATTTCAGCCTTTCATCATTTTAATACTAAAATCTGAAAAGTAAAAATGTCAAATTCTCTAATGTTTGTTAACCAAAATTAATTTAAAACTAAGCACAGTATAAATAACATAGAAAAAAAACCTTGTGAAATCTATAAATAAATGAATTTTTATGATATTTCTCGTGATATAAATTTTATAACCCTCAATGTATTATTTTAAATGCAAACGTAAAAAAAGTTTAAAAAACAGCTTAAAAATTTAATTTAAAAAAATCTAAGAAGAATTTTTGAAAAATCTTTCTTAGTGCACCCCTACACTATTAGAAGAATCGCCATGCAAAATTTCAGCCCTTTAGGTCCAGCGGTTTGGTCTGTGCGTTGTATGTCAGTCAGTCAGTAAGTCAGTCAGTCAGTGAATGAATGAGTCAGTTACGGAACTGTTTTATATATATAGATTACATATCTTTAAATATGCCATGTGTAAAACTGGAAATTACAAATCTATAAATAATTTTCAAATTAGCAGATTTGAATTTTATATGGTTAATTGCTAATTTGAGTTTGCTCGCAGCATTAATTTTAAACTATCAATAGGAAACTGATAAAACTAAACTCATATGTATATTTCATGGTACTCTACAATTTAAAACCAGAAAAATGCGCAGTTCTGGAAAACTTTTTTTTATGTGGGAAAATTATGCAAATAAAAGTGATAATTTTTCAAGTTTTCCAATTTTATGCTCAATTTTTATTTTAAATGATATTTATTACAATTTCTTTGGTTTTACATTACAAGTAAATATATTACAAGTGCATTCTGACCATTAATTATTGTCTGTAAGCATTTATCTCAAATTTATGATGTGCGCAACAATTTATGAATTTTAATTACCAGTTAATCATATAAAATTCTAATCTGCTAATTTGAAAATTATTTATAGATTTATAATTTCCATTTTTATATATGACATATTTAAAGACATGTACTATCTATGTGTAAAGAAAGAAAAATTTCTTTTTCTAATATTATTTGAGTTTTTGTGGTTAGAATTAGACCATATTTACAGTCACTTCAAATGCCATTGCAAATGTAATGATTGGTCGCACAGTTCAGATAGCCTGGATAGTTGAGGTGTAGAATTCTGATATTAATATTGGTAGGTTTGAGTTCGAAACACAGTCATTGCAAATCTAACGATTGGTCACATAGTTCAGACAGTTCGGAGAGTTCAGTTGGTAGAATTCTAATATTGGGATTGGGCGATATGGATTCGAAACACAGTCATTGCAAGTCTAAGGATTGGTCACATAGTTCAAACAGTTCGGAGAGTTCAGTTAGCAGAATTCTGATATTGGGATTGGGCGATATGGATTCGAAACACAGTCATTGCAAATCTAACGATTGGTCACATAGTTCAGACAGTATGGAGAGTTCAGTTGATTGAATTCTAATATTGGGATTGGGCGATATGGATTCGAAACACAGACATTACAAGTCTAAGGATTGGTCACATAGTTCAGACAGTTCGGAGAGTTCAGTTGATTGAATTCTAATATTGGGATTGGGCGATATGGATTCGAAACACAGTCATTGCAAATCTAACGATTGGTCACATAGTTCAGACAGTATGGAGAGTTCAGTTGATTGAATTCTAATATTGGGATTGGGCGATATGGATTCGAAACACAGTCATTGCAAGTCTAAGGATTGGTCACATAGTTCAAACAGTTCGGAGAGTTCAGTTAGCAGAATTCTGATATTGGGATTGGGCGATATGGATTCGAAACACAGTCATTGCAAATCTAACGATTGGTCACATAGTTCAGACAGTATGGAGAGTTCAGTTGATTGAATTCTAATATTGGGATTGGGCGATATGGATTCGAAACACAGACATTACAAGTCTAAGGATTGGTCACATAGTTCAGACAGTTCGGAGAGTTCAGTTAGCAGAATTCTAATATTGGGATTGGGCGATATGGATTCGAAACAGTCATTGCAAATTTAACGATTGGTTACATAGTTCAGACAGTTCGGAGAGTTCAGTTGGTAGAATTCTAATATTGGGATTGGGCGATATGGATTCAAAACACAGTCATTGCAAGTCTAACGATTGGTCACATAGTTCAAACAGTTCGGAGAGTTCAGTTAGCAGAATTCTGATATTGGGATTGGGCGATATGGATTCGAAACACAGTCATTGCAAATCTAACGATTGGTCACATAGTTCAGACAGTATGGAGAGTTCAGTTGATTGAATTCTAATATTGGGATTGGGCGATATGGATTCGAAACACAGACATTACAAGTCTAAGGATTGGTCACATAGTTCAGACAGTTCGGAGAGTTCAGTTGATTGAATTCTAATATTGGGATTGGGCGATATGGATTCGAAACACAGTCATTGCAAATCTAACGATTGGTCACATAGTTCAAACAGTTCGGAGAGTTCAGTTAGCAGAATTCTGATATTGGGATTGGGCGATATGGATTCGAAACACAGTCATTGCAAATCTAACGATTGGTCACATAGTTCAGACAGTATGGAGAGTTCAGTTGATTGAATTCTAATATTGGGATTGGGCGATATGGATTCGAAACACAGACATTACAAGTCTAAGGATTGGTCACATAGTTCAGACAGTTCGGAGAGTTCAGTTGATTGAATTCTAATATTGGGATTGGGCGATATGGATTCGAAACACAGTCATTGCAAATCTAACGATTGGTCACATAGTTCAGACAGTATGGAGAGTTCAGTTGATTGAATTCTAATATTGGGATTGGGCGATATGGATTCGAAACACAGTCATTGCAAGTCTAAGGATTGGTCACATAGTTCAAACAGTTCGGAGAGTTCAGTTAGCAGAATTCTGATATTGGGATTGGGCGATATGGATTCGAAACACAGTCATTGCAAATCTAACGATTGGTCACATAGTTCAGACAGTATGGAGAGTTCAGTTGATTGAATTCTAATATTGGGATTGGGCGATATGGATTCGAAACACAGACATTACAAGTCTAAGGATTGGTCACATAGTTCAGACAGTTCGGAGAGTTCAGTTAGCAGAATTCTAATATTGGGATTGGGCGATATGGATTCGAAACAGTCATTGCAAATTTAACGATTGGTTACATAGTTCAGACAGTTCGGAGAGTTCAGTTGGTAGAATTCTAATATTGGGATTGGGCGATATGGATTCAAAACACAGTCATTGCAAGTCTAACGATTGGTCACATAGTTCAAACAGTTCGGAGAGTTCAATGGGTAGAATTCTAACATTGAGATTGGCAGTTAGGGGTTTCGAAACACTGCCGCTGAAAACGTGACGATTGGTCACACAGTTCACATTGCTTGTACCGTATGTAGGAATTATTGGTATAAAAAGCTTTTTTTTTTAAATTTCCTTTGATAGCTCAAAAATTCTGCAGTTCTTGATCTGATTGTGCGTGATTTGAAATAACAATATTGTACAATTAACCCAAGAAGAGAGGATCTGCTTTTATAATATGCTATGGCGTCCATTCCTTACTCGAAGAAGACTTCATCTATTTGCGGTAAAACGAAGTCGGTGTTGTGATAAGCTAAGGGTGTCTGTCGAGGCTAGAGGAATATTTACCGTACCGCATTGATAACTAACTTCGGTGTTCATGCTTTATTTGTTATTTCACACTTTCTTTTAATTTAGCTATTGCTTCCGGCAAAGACGTCTTCAAAAACTTTTGAACAACTTTAGATTCTAACGCAAAGACAAAAGCAGAGACCGAAAAGAAACTGTCTAGTGAAGTATATCAGGTGTAAAGATATAAAATTAATTCCGCAACTATGTCCTTTAAAGCAAAGGGCTTTATTGTAAGAAGTTTTCCTTTCTTAACATAGGAGAATAGGGACGATTTTTATCATGAATGTGTGCTTTCGAAGAATTTAATAAAGTTCCTTACGGCGAATTCTAATTTTTGCTTTGTTTTATTGTCATCTTTCGCTGAAAGAATAATATTTTCTTAAGGGAAACGTGTAAAATTGGCTTTAGTCTCGAAAAAAAAGGAAACTTTGATTAATATTGAGCAATATTTATTCTACTGCTCAAACTTCTTTTTTCAGCTACAACAACAGCGTTACAGGACAAGGAAGAGTAAAATGTCTGACAATATGTTTTTTTCCTCTCAAAACTGAAATTTTATGACCAAAAATCCCTCATTCCCGAGAGCAACACCCCCCCCCATGGTAGGTTTTCAAGTTTTAATAGTGAACTTGAATTGCTTTAAATTTTAAGAGTCAAGATGAAGTTTCAGTATCTACATGTATAAAACAGTTCCGTGACTAACTAACTGATAGATAACGCACAGACCAAACCGCTGGACCTAAAGGGATGAAATTTTGCATGGATATTCTTCTTATAGTGTAGGGGTGCACTAAGAAAGATTTTTGAAAAATTCTTCTTAGATTTTTTAAATGAAATTTTTAAGCTGCTTTTGTAACTTTTTTTAAAGTTTGTATTTAGAATAATAATTTGAGCTTTATAAAATTTATATCACGAGAAAGATCATAAAAATTCCTTTAAAATGAAATCTTTTTCGAATGTACTGTATACCTCATTTTTCTGATTTTTGGAGAATTTTTAAAGATTATTTTTTAGAATTTAATTTATTAAATACCGATTACGAGATTTCTTTTCTTTTTGTGATACTTCAAATTAATATTTCGCCACGTGCATAACAACGAAGTAAATTGACAAAAAAAAAAATTAAAATACAGTAAGAGATTGTAGCGTGGAATTTAACGCTACAGTTAATGTGTGCTAATTTTGCCCCAATTTAATCTAGAATTTAGTTAATATCAGGAAATACTTTAATTCAGTCACTTTGTCAAGCAATATTTTACTTTAACAGATTTGTTTCTAAGCCCTTGCTTTGAATTCCGGGTGGTCTTCCTTAACGACATCTTTGCTCATTCATGCACATCTGTGCGTAAATACGAGTAGAATCAGCTCGATATTGCTGAAGAATTACGGTTCTCTTTGTCAGGATCTTTTTAAATTACGGTTTCCTGTGGAATGGCTAACAAGCAACGTGCCATATGCGAAATCCCATTTGTAAGCAGTTTGTCATTTACGCGGCGCTCAGGAAGACGCTTGTCAATTATTTCCACAAAGCGCGCCGGTTTACAAGCCCGCAAAGGCAGCGCCGTTAATTGAATAAGTGCAGCTTTTGAGAAAACCGCTTTGGCGATAAATCGCCAAATTTTGTTGAATTTCAAAAGTCGCCAGGTCTCACCTGCTCAGCCAATCACCGCTTTTTAATTCTGCCGCGCCTTTACGTCATAGGCAGATGGTTGCAACTTTTCGTCTGTTATCGCCTTTTTAACTTAATGCGCGTCCTGCCTTCACACTAGGTACGCTACGGCGCTTGGCATCTTGGCACACAACTTTCTTGTAACCCTTGCTCCCTCTACTCCTGTCTGAGAAGAACTTGAATATACAGATCACGATATTTTTCTAGATATATAGGTCGTACCTTTTAGAAGCCCCTCCAGAATGTGGCTTTTTGCCTAATTCTGTGAGAAGGCTATACCATATCTATGTATTTTTTATGAACCATAATGGTCATTTTGTGTCTTTCAACTGACGATGAAATCTTGAGATGAGAACTTCAATATAGAAGTAAAGTAATTGTTTGTTTAGTATTGTATTACGCAGTATTTAAATAACTTCAATAAATAATTTGTATCGACCTAATACTTGGCTCATTCTCGATTTATTCTTCATTTGATATTATCCCCGGATTGCAGTAGACGATGGAGTTCTCTGTGGTTATTTTGGCTACACTTCGCAACTACCACTGTATTATTACGTTATCGGCTAACATATGAACTGAAGATTATTGAACTCATTCGAGGTATTTCTAGGCATCAAGATCCTGTATCACAGTTTATGGCATCCTTCACAGTACCGAGGGTACTTCACTTGTTCCTGTTGTATTCGAGATGGCAGACGTCTGAGATGCAGTAATTATCATCGAAGAGTTTTTTTTTTATTCCTTTCTCCGCGAACTATCCACGCTTCTTGACTGGGTTCATCAGTAATTTCTTCAGCATTTACTTTCGACCATATTTTCCCCTTACGAACAGTGCGGCATCGAGTTCTCCAGCATAGACTTATTGTGCTGATTGGACTATATAAATTTGATCCCACGAACATATTCCGACAAGTAATCTTCTTCAATATTGACATAGTGCCGTGCCACTCTTCTTGCACAGAAATAGTGTTCTTGAGCAATTTCCCTTCGTGATAAATAATGGTGCCAGCATGAACTGCGACTCCGTTCTACAAATCTCCTTTACAGAGATAAAATTTAACCACTAGACTCATTGAGATGGAAGTTCTTTTAAGAATTTAGTTCAAATTAGTGACTACCATCCAGGAACTGAAGGCTCTCATTTATCCAGGCATTACTCAAATACTGAATAAGCCCATAGAATGGTTTTGCGAAAGGGCCATTTTGACTCTTAAAGAATGATGAAGCTGCATTCATCAATGACATGTTGCCAAAGTTCATTGACGGGGAAGAAATGGTCTACAAGTCGATAGACAGTGTCTGTAATTCAGATGATGCCGTTAACTAACCGGTAGAGTTTTTAAATTCCCTTAAACCACCGGGTCTTCCATACCATAAGCACTCTTTACGGAAGGGCGGATTTTAAAACCACCGAAATTGTGTAATGGCACTAGACTACAAGACAAGTTTCTAAGCAGATCTGGATGTTTGTTTAACGTCTGACCTCTGGTGAAAGACCGACACGCCATAAAAAAGGTTTTACGGGAACTGGCATTTCAAATTAAACATTAAAAAAATTCCTCTAATAAGCATATTTTAAAACAATAAAGAGTCAGAAAATTCCTCTTGTCGTGAGGAAACAATCGATGTAATATACTGATGGATACAATAAATGTTTATTGGGAAAAAATTCAAAACAACTTTCAATTTTTTTAAAATTAATATATATATATATATATATATATATATATATATATATATATATATATATATACATATATATATATATATATATATATATATATATATATATATATATATATATATATATATATATACAGGGTGATTTTTTTAAACTGACACTACTCAGAGCCATCCGTAGCGCGTTATATCTGCCGGAATTCCACCAAAATTGATAGCGGGACTAAGGACAACATGGTAAATAGTTTCCGTGAGAAAAAATAAATTACTTCCAAAAGTCGTCGATAGGGGATGATATGGCGCTATTGTTGTCGGCGCACCCGAGAATTTGCGTAAAAGGCAAGTAAAACATCAAAATGCAAATTCATGACTACGTAGTCGACAGCAGCGCCAGGGTTTCGGGCTATAAAGATCGGTGCGGAATCTGTTGCGCCTTCGCTTTACAGAAGAAAGGGTCATCAGTCGCTTTTTTTCCCACTTGCATGGCCACCTCGCTCCCCGGACCTAACCCATGTGACATCTTTCTGTGAGGTTATTTAGAGTATAAGGTGTATCTTGGTGACCTCGAACTATCATAGTTTCGAACTTGGCGTCCCTAAAGGACAACATATCCCAGACTTCGATGAACATACCTGGTGACCTGTTACTCTTGGCCATTGAGAACGTAGTATTCAGGATGCAACGTGTCGTCCACCAAGACTGTGGTCACGTTGAAAGAGAGAGAAGTCAATTTTATGCATAAAGTGGTGGTTCAGTGAAATTTATTTGTTATTTATTTGTTTCCTAAGTTTCCATTTGTTATTTATTTGTTTCCTTTTTTGGTATTCATCCTTTATCTTTATAGCCCGAAATACTGACGCTGCTGTCGACTACATAGTCATGAATTTGTATTTTCATATTTTACTTGCCTTTTCTGCAAATTCTCGACAACAAAAGCGCCATATCTTGCCCTATCGGCGACTTTTGGAACTAATTTTTTTTTCCACCGAAACTTTCCCATGTCGTCTTAAGTCCCTCTATCAATTTTGGTGGAATTCCATATGATAGATCGCGCTACAGATGGCTCTGAGTAGTGTCAGTTTAACAAAAATCACCCTATATATACAGTGGAATCACGATCGATCGTTTTCGGATCCATCGTTTTTCTGTATGTGTCGTTCATTTTATCCAGTCCCAACGATCATATTGCTTTGTTATGTTCCCGCATCTATCGTTTTCCCGCATTTATCGCTCATTTCAATCGGTCCCTTGAAAAACGATAGATCGAGATTGCACTGTGTATATATATATATATATATATATATATATATATATATATATATATATATATATATATATATATATATATATATATATATATATATATATAGTCCCATTTCACCATGCTGGATCGATCAAGCGATCATTTTCATGGGTATCGACTTTAAAAATAACTGCAACAAAACACGGAAAAATAAAACTTACAAAACTGGCCAGAAGTGAAACAAAATAAAACTTAACCATAAAAATTGACTCCAATAAGTCAAACGAAGTTAATGTTTCAGTTTTACTCTCGCACGTTGTTGCCGAACGACTCACGTTTCCCGGGTCGAGCAAACTTTTTTTTAAAAAACTTATTCTAGGGAGATGTAAGGTTACTTTTAATTTTGTAACACTGAATTTGTCAGCGAACACAACTGGATAGACACAAAATTATTCCGTGGCATGTTACAATGGATTTGATAATGATAAAAAAATTCTGCTACTCCAGGGCATCAAAAAACGACTGCAAGGAAGGAAAATAGGCACTGGAAGCTGTTTTACGCCTTTCTGTTGTTATCTTTACTTATATAAAAAGCCTAGAGTAGAAAATTGTAGGTAGCCATTCCGGGACGGACCAAGTCGGGAACATCTTAACATTGCGACGCCATTTTCTGAAATTTTTCTTGAAAAATAATACCACAAAAGTTACATATTTTGAAAGCCCTTTAAAATACATGAAAATTTCAATCCCTAGCTCAAAACCGTTTAGTTTACGAAATATCTTCAAATTGAAATATTCAGTGAAAAGAATCATTTATTCAATTGAGTCATTCCCCTGAATTTCGAATTCATTCTACTCCATGGTTTTTCCCATTCCCTTTAAATAACTACATTTTAAATGTTTAATTTTAATGTAAATTAAATTGTGTTTCACGTTTTATTTTTGTTTTTATTTTATTGTTGTTTACTGCTGTTTAAGTATCGTTTTCAGCAATGCCTGCTGTGTGGTGAGTCATTCCATTTTGAAACAGTTTTGGTTTAGTTTAGTTTAGTTTTGTTGTTTATTGCTGTTTAAGTACAGTTTTCAGCAATGCCCGATGAAAATGATGAATCACCTCATGAAACGCTGATCAACATTCCGTCAGTTTTGACGGGGGTTATATACTAGTCCTAAATGCAGAGCAGTTAGAGGGAAAATTGGTAAGCGCAACACATCAAATACTGAAATCCCTCAAACATCACCTTTTCTACTACGAGGGGTATCTAAAAATAACCGGAATTGCCGTAATGTGGGCGGAACATCCGCAGTACGCGATTTCTCCCGCTAGGGGAACGTAGACCCATGAATTCTGAGACAGCGTGCTGGACGGCGTGACTCTGGAATGTTTTGTTTGGAACCTGTGGATTTTTTCGTGGTAGTTTCTCCTCTTCATTGTTTTTGGTCAAGGCAGACATGCTTCCTGCTCGGGAATAAAGCCGCAGAAACTGTTGGGATCTTGAAGACAGCTTACGGGGATGCTGCTACGAGTAAAACTGAAGTACACGAGTGCTTTTTACAGTTTCAAAGAAAGTGAAATGTCTTTGGACGAAACCACCACGCTCTGGACATCCTTCGACTTCTCGCTAGTACGCCAACTTTGAACATGAAACGATAGGACTCCTTTGGTTGGCATCCGCAACACCCTTACAGCACAGCGGTACGTCGACGATATTCTACGCCCCGTTGTGTTGCCCTTCATATCACTCCATCCATCCTGGGTTTACATTTCAGCAAGATAATGCCCACCCTCACACTGCGAGAGTTTATACTCAGTAGCGTAGCGAGCATAACTGGCGCCCGGGCAGGATACCTTTTTGGCGTCCCTCATGGTCTTGGGGACCAAATGGTCCAATGGTCGTGGGGAACATTTGGCGCCCCTTTGCGAGTGGCGCCCGGGGCATGATAGACCCCTATTGCCCCCCCCCTCTCGCTACGCCACTGTTTATACTGCTTGTCTTCGTGCTTGCCCAACGCTGCTTTAGCCAGCAAGGTCACCGGATCTCTACCCCATTGAGCACGTTTGGAGCATTATGGGCAAGGCCCTCCAAATAGCTCGGGATTTTGGCGATCTAACGCGCCAATTGGACAGAATTTGGCACGATATCCCACAGGAGGACATCCGCAACCTCTATCATTCAATGCCAAGCCGAATAACTGCTTGCATAAATGTCAGAGGTGGACCAACGCGTTAACTGACTTTTTCAGTTTGTGAAGCTCTTTCTCTTGAATAAATAATCGAATTTTTCTCAAATTGTAATCATTAGTTTCTTTGTACATGGACAGAACATCTACCGATTTTCGTCCCATTCGGATAAATCCTTCTTGGTACATCGTTTTTTTTTGTTGTTGTCTAAGAGTGTATGAGATCTAATTTTTGTGAAACAGATTGTACAAAAGAAATACTGGTTACTTTTGGGTTCCCCTCGTATATGTTTTCATAATCCAAAGATATTTCTGCGTCAGCGTTCACTTTTTCCTACAGTTCTGCAGCACAATGCAAAAGAGTATGGTATTTATAAAAGACATCCACGTATTGCAAGTAAAAATGACGCACGAAATTTTAACTGCTACTGAATATAGTTTAAAAAATGTATCTAGTCTGAATAGAAACGCAGACCAACATAAGGTTCAAAAAGAACCAGTTGTTCGCTTTTAATGTTATGTTGGAGCGCACGAGACAATTTAGCAATGCATTTAAAATGCAAATGCATCCGGTTCACTTCTTACACAGTTTGAAAAATCCCGTCGTACTTAATCAAGTTTCCTCTTCTTAATGTAATAGAAATGTTTTAAGGATGGAATTATGTAAAAATATTTCACCTGCGTACTATTCGGCGATAAAAAGGGAAACGGGAGCTTGGAGTTGCAAAACTGGAGCAAGTAAATGGAGAATAAATTAGTTTCACTGCTGGGTTCCACTAAAACTAGTACTCAAGCTGAGTGCTTTTATATCGAGGCATGATCGCTTTTATCTGAGCGCTGGCTTAATATCAGAATATGGCATATTTTCGGTGAAAGGAAGCATAAAACAAACTTTTTTTCTTTGGCACAGGTCATGATGTTAGTAATGTACAGAAAATTATATAAATCTTTAATAGATAAAGTTCAGATCATGAGTGCATAAACTGGTACCGATTTTTTACCATGTTTTTATTAACTCGCTTTCTTGTTTGTTTGTTTGTGTGTGTGTTTGTCCGGTACAAATCTTGCAATCGATTTTTAACTAACTTCCCGACTAGCTAGACATTTGAAACTTTTAGAATAGAAACTTTCAGAACACGATGACAATGCATTATTTTAATACTTGTAGCCATCTTTAAGCAGCATTGAATTCATTTTCAGTCAATTTTGTTTTGTAGACTGGTGCAGCCTTCTAGCGGGAAAAACCTCGTTTATTCAGACTAACTGGGACCATAGGCAATCCGGGCAATCGGAAATCCTATATATATATATATATATATATATATATATATATATATATGTATGTATAACCTCGTTTATTCAGGCTAACTGGGATCATAGGCAATCGGGGCAATCGGAAATCATATATATATATATATATATATATATATATATATATATATATATATATATATATATATATATATATATATATAACCTCGTTTATTCAGGCTAACTGGGACCATAGGCAATCGGGGCAATCGGTAATCCTATATATATATATATATATATATATATATATATATATATATATATAACCTCGTTTATTCAGGCTAACTGGGACCATAGGCAATCCGGGCAATCGGAAATCCTGATAATCCGGAAAATCCAGGTGATATGGGTAATAAGCAAAACAAAATCCTTAACTAAGCAGACTAACCGTTCATCACGATAAAAATCTATGTTTTGTAACAAAATTATAGTATTGTTTACAAGACATTAAAAATATATAAATAACTTTTCAAATCATTTCTTAGCAAAAACAATGGTAAATCTAGTAAATCTTTCTTAAACTCAACAAAAATAATTTTATTACCATAATTCAATGTACTTTCTATGCAAGAACTGTACATTGAATCAAACTGAAAAGCGAATATTTGACGTACTACTTGTAGTTACGTTCTTGATATCATAGTTAAAAATTATCATCTAATTTGAACATCAAATAAAAATGTCTACAAATCTGATCCAGAATTAACCGAGATCAAACGAGGTTTTTCTGTGTATATATATATATATATATATATATATATATATATATATATATATGTGATAATATTACTAACTACCTATAATCGCCCATTCTGTTCTTCATCTCTGCCATGGTAACCCGTCCTTCTTGTCTTGGCGTAAACGTTCGCCTTCCCACATACTAACTTCCTCCGCCAATTTTGGCAACCTCTCTGACCTAATTCTATTTTGGCGCTCTTTGCGGGAGACGCTGGACTGACTCGAAGTGAGTAAGATGTGTTGCTTTACTGTGTAATAAATTAGTTTGTTCCTGAATCTGATTTTATTATTTTCCGGCCACGATGTAAGCTACCACTTCATGAGATGTCCATCCGGACATTACATATATATATTTGTA